>JACXIL010000207.1:1841183-2441183 GCA_014737365.1 Bombus soroeensis
TATTTATTACAACATTGAGATATTTCAGTCTAAAATAGTTTGTCTATATGTATGTGTATAACGTATATATTATTCCATAATAAATACCACGTTCTTGTGGAAGTCATGACAAAATGATATTATTTTATATACATTAATCCATATAATATTTATGAATAGGCTTAAGTACTTTTCTTTTTTCATTTATAATAAACATTATGATACAAAAATGTGTTTACTAGGCTGTCTAATAAATATTTTTAAAACATTTTAAAAGCATCAAAAAATATTGAATTACAAATATAACACTGCAACTAAAAGAGTTTCATAGATGTAAAATCAAAATAAAAAATGTAAAAATATTAATTTAAAAAATTATAATTGCAAATACTTTTCGGTACACTTTAAGAACTGATACCTATTATACCTTATTTTTCTAGTAATGTATTAAAATGGATATTGTACACACTTATTAGTAGCAAGAAATTACATAAAAAGATAATATGCATATTATATTTACATACAGATATTAATTGTATGTATACATTATTTTCTTCTTATTTAAAGCATATATTCAATTTATAACGTTAATATCAAAGATCCAGGAACATTGATTCTGTAAGAAGCAGCATAAGTAAAGCTTGAAACTTAATTAAGGCAATTAGTTCCATTTTCCATATGCTTTAAAAATATTGTGTACAGAGTTTGTCAAACTATATAGTTACAGGTATTTCAAATTTACCCATTTGCAAAATATATAAATTAATTGTCGTTTAAAATAAAAAACTGGAGGGTCAGCTTTTATACTTGCCTAAGATAAATTATTTTAAAATACAACAATTTGAGCAAAAATTATAGTATGTTCAATTTTGAACGTTAAAAATATTAAAACTGGAAAAAAGAGTAAAAATCACAATAGGCAGAAATGTACAAGATGTCATTACAGTATTTGATTGTAAGAATGTTATATTAATCTTAAAGAAATAACGTTATGAAAGTATTTTTCTAACAATAATTAATTCAAATATTTTCTCACATATTATTTAGATATTTATAAAATCATGTTTTAATACTTTTCCCCCTACAATTAGTAGAAGATACAAAACTTAAATATGTATCGCCTACTAAATATATCAACTAGGGAAGTTTCTGAAATATTTATACAAATTATAAACGACGATACTGTTGTAAATATAAACATTATTCTTTTACCTTTAGGTTAGTCTTTATTCTTTCTCTCTTTTTAATTCTTCTATTATTCTAATTTTACTGTTTCTCAAAAGTAATGGTTAGAACTGAAAAATCTAGGTAATATTTGCATTTATTGAACATAAATTCACTTCAAATTTAATTCAACTAATTTATGATATAATTTAGAAGTGGATTAAGACTTTTCAACAGTCTTGTACCTTCTTATGTTTTATGTATAAAAATTATAGAATTTGACAAAATTTAAATTTTATAATCACAGCGCTCACTAACATGTTCAATATTATTTTTTAATGTTTCATAGGAAGGTTTTGAATATTTGTTCAGTATTATGCTTCACATATATAGAAAGAATTTGCTTGTAAATAGATAAATTGCTTACAAAGTATATATATCATAATAAAAATGTGTTTTTAAATAATTAATTTGATTTATATGAATAATAACAATGTAATATTACAGTTTCAATGTGACGTACGTATCATGATGTATTAATGATGTAAATGAAATTTGTAACTCTTTACATTCTATCATTTCAAGGAAAAATTTTCGAATATTTTATAATATTCATTAACATATTGTTTTCCAATAAATAACATAGTTTGATTGTAATGTAAGAATGTAAAGAGTTGATATTTGGAAAAATTGTATCAGGATTCCTATCTTATAAAATCCTTGCAACATGGAAAGCTGTTTAAAATGTTAAATATAGTGCATACTATATAATAATATTAATAATAATATAACGCGACAATGATTTTTTTTTCAAATTCTAAAATTAATGATCCTATCAATAAAGGAAAAATCACAATAGGCAAGTAGCCAATTACATGCTAGTAACAAAAATATGATTAATGTTATAATAAATTATGCCATATCTGGCTTCAGGAATTTTATGAATGGCGTACAGCTTAGCTATCAGAATATAAATTTTATATCTGTACACGAAAATAGAAAAACTGTGTTTTATATATTTTAGAAAATACACAAGATTTAACTAATGAAAAAAGTAGGTTATATATAGAATTATTAACCCCTTAACCTACAACGTCGAGCTGGGTTCGTGGTACATTTTTCGAGACAAACATAAGAAACACGAGTTAAACTTATGGTATGTTCTTCGGGCCAATCATAAGAAACACGAGTTAGACTCGTGGAACATGTTTCTTTCTTGGCCGCATTCGGACGTGCAAATATATTTTCTTGAAAAATATTAGGAAGATACCTTTAAAAACCTTGTTCAATGATCAATTGATAGTAATTATCTATCAAACATCTTGCAACATAAAATTAGTTATACCTTGTATAACTTCGAACGCTCAGTCAGACCATGAAATAGCTCGACGTCTGACCGATCCTACCAATGGTTACGGCACGTGCTGTTGGAACTTAAATTGTAAGGAAAGGGGTTAACCAATTCAAAAAACTATTACTCATTGTATAGTTTGTTGAAATTTTAGAAAAATAATCTAATATTTATCTCAGAGTTTGGCAATAACACATGGAAAGTTTGCATATTTTTTAAGTAAAATTATAGAATTATATTGCTGAGGTATTTATATAAATTAAAAAATTCTGATAACAAAGTAGTCGCACTTGATCACAGAGAAAACTCTAGAGAGTCTAATCAATCAATATTTATGCACCACTAGAAGATCTTTTGCAACAACATAACCATCTGCGCCATAATGGTAAAGGTTTCCTACGTCTATATAATAAACTAGTAACACCTCTTCTTGTGTTAAGAGCACTAACTATTGCTTGATCAAATGCTTCTTTAAGATCATGTTGAGTTAATGCAGATGTTTCTACGTAACTTACAGCTCCAACTTTTTGAGCTAATTGATGACCCTGTGTACTTGTAATTGGTGTCTGACCATATCTTGCTAATTGTAACATAAGATGTACATCTGACCTTAAATCACTCTTTGTACCTACCTAAAATTATTATTGTTTCCATTTAAAATATCTCTATATGCATACCAAACTTGTAAACATTTTATATTAAAAATAAATATTTCTATTACAAATTTCATTACCAAAATGATTGGTGCATTAGGGCAATATTTTCGTACTTCATTTACCCATCGAGAAGTTACACTATGATAAGAAGAAGGACATACAACACTGAAGCAGACTAGGAACACATCTGTTTCTGGATAACATAATGACCTTAGAGGATCAAAGTCATCTTGACCTGCTGTATCACATAGCTGAACATTTACTGGTTGACCATCGACATTAACAACCACTATAATAAATTAAGACATTTGCATATTTAATATATGTATATAAAACATATATTTTACATATTTATAATTATAACAAAACAAATTCAAATTATCCGGATTTTTTTGAATGACATGCTAAAGGACACACTCACCATCTTTTTATTACTTTAAATCAAACTTGTCACTATCCGAAATAGAACTTACCAGTGTCATTAGATTTTTAACTAACCATTATAATTATCGAAAGCAGTAGGTACATATTCTCCTGGGAAACCGTTTGTTGAATAAGAGACAACCAGACTGGTTTTCCCAACGGCACCGTCGCCTACTAAAACAACTTTGATTCTTCTGTCAAGCGGAATACCACTGTGTTCTGTGCTACTACCATTCGAATTCTGATTCTGTGTCGAGCAAGTTGTACGCTTTGCTTGCAGTTGCATCATCTGTCCATTCTTTAGGAGGGGTTTAGTCCAATTCGTATGCGATGACGGCGGCATTATTTCGCTTTTCACTTTGCTGCAGCCACGAGCTATCATACATGTACTTCCGAAAAATGTTTCGCATATATAACCTCTACCTAGCGACACAAAAGCGATGCAATTGTTGCATCTATCACAATTTTTTTTTCCTAATCGTCATTTCTCTTTTATCCACGCTGACACTATACTCGTGGCTTTTAAGATCGCGAATCAAGTTTCCGATAAGAAGCACTTCGATATACCCTGTCAAGTATTGTATGTATCGCTCTCGAAAACAATGGGAGAACGTACACCGTCAAGGAAAGATAAAAAAAGAAAAAGGAACTGATCCACCTGCCGCGACGCGGAGCCACCTGTTATTACGCTTTTCTTGTGATGATTACAACCGGTGGCACAGGTACGCTTCACGATTGTAGAAAATTGCTTCTACCTTGATTTTTTCCCCTCTGTTTTCTACCAACATTTTACATAGTTTTATTTCTCTGGACATTAAGATTGTAGATATTTATGCATTTATGGAAAATTTGAAAGTTCAATTGTGTATATAATACATAAAAATACATACAACATAAAATACTTAAAATATATCGTACTTGTTACAATGTTTATTTTTCTTCATTATTCGTCTTCATACAAATATGAATTTGCGTAAATATCTACAGTCTATGTATGACTAATTAATTATACCAGACTGTATGTTCGACCAGTCGCGGGAAGACGCGTTCGCGAGATATCACGTCAATGGGAGTCGTAAATTCCCGCTACGATTATAATAATCCACACCACGAGTTGATCGGTCCTCTGATTTCCGTTAAGATAATAGGGATGATTGTTTTGATATAACACCGTGTTAACAGGTTATAAAATATATATATTTCCAACAACTTTGTATACAATATGGTTAATACGTTATGTAAAATACAGAGCGATTGACGGATGCGAACCGAGGAAGAGACTTTGACTGTCGAAAGAGTTGTCGCGACTTGTTGACTATTCTAAGGATGTAGAATAAGTGAAGTTCAGTGACGATGCCGTGGCGGAGGAAAGCTAGTGATGGATGTGCCTCTCGCACGAAATGAGCTGATTTGTTAAGGATCCTTTTGTTAGGAAAGGGAGGGTAATAGACATTGCTTCGGATTGGTTAATAAGAAGGTTGGTGGACTAGGAAGGGTCTTAACCGCCCTTGAAAGTTGCTAACGGAAGAACCGAACGTGAGGAAAACCAACTTTCCCGTACCTTCCCGTAGTAGACAGTATATGTAAAGAACAAAGACGCTTATTTAGTCTGACGGACCTTAATTATGAAAATGACAAGATTTATGTTGGGTCTCTATTGAGGCTATTGAGGGTATGCAGTGAGGATGCATAGACATCTGACTGTCATCTTGTCCGCGGTGTATGGCCTGGGTTAGGTAGACAGTCAGCCGACATAACACAGACCATATCCTGATTAAAGTTATATAATTCAAATTGTATCTGGCGGTATATGAAAAAAATAATTTTGGAGCGATTTTTGGTAGTATATAATGGTAACTGAAAGGTAAAGCAATATGCAAGAAAAAACGTAAAACTTGACGAATAATAATATGTAAATGCTTTAATGTAAATTGTGCAATAAAGATGAAAAAGATTATTGCGTATCTTTGACTATAAGGATATAAGAAATGCTTTTATGACATTTTATTTTAAATTTTGTAAAGATATCAACGGTATAAATTAGCGGAATAAAATAACGTAAAATGTATAAGTTCATGTCCAAGCCCAACAAAACATTTTTTAACTATATAAAATAATAATTGTATTGCAAAATATATATTATGAACGTGTTACACATATTGTACAGTTTAATTGAGTAAAGTTTCATTACAGACGATTTCTGTGATTTCATTAGGTTTCAGTACTGATATAATATCAATGGGTTTCATGCATTTAAATAAAATAAGAATGAAAGAATATAATTTTAATATTGGACTGCTAGGTGGCGTTTTACATACGAACAGTATTGTTCGTACAAGTTTGTAGTTAAGATCTTTTGTTCTAATCTATTTTCTTTATCTCAAGTTTTTATAATAATTATTCTAAAGCTACAACTGTTTCTGTAGATGAGTACTTAATGTACGTATGAATAAAAATGTCAAATAAGATATTTCTTGTAAGTTTTTTATATTGTAAATGTATACTTCAACAGGATTAATATATAAATTTAATTAAAATAAAGATATGTTAAAAATTTTTGAGTATATATGTCTGAATTTTGTTATTTATAAATATATATTTTTATAGAAATTTGTATATAATTCAAGCTAACCTAAGAATATAAGGAGAATATAAGAAAGTTTATATATCTCTATGTAATAAAATTTATTTTCAAGATGAATCTTTATAAGATTTATCACTTAATTCAAGATGTGAGGTTTGTAACTTAAGTCTTATTAAGTTCTTATTAAGTCTTAAGTCTTATTATTGCTTTAATAAAATTATTTATCTAATGTTGTTAACATATTTTAGCAAAAACTCTTGTAAATGTTGTATGAATATATATACAAAAAGTAATTTCAAAATTTTAATAAATCAAAGATTGTCAAAGACATATACTTCAAATATAAGTACTAGTCGATATAAAGATAATTCTTGGTACTCATTTATAAAGCAACGAAAATGGATTGTTCCTTTTGGAATGGGAGTAACACTGTTAACAGCCTTACAATGGAGACATTTGAAAAAACATCCATATACAACCGAGGACAGTAATGTGTATGACCCAATCAATGTTTTTGTGGTATAAATTTTTATTACAATAGCAGCATGATGTATTACATTTCAATTGAACAAAATTTGAGGAAATTAAGAACTATGTATGAACAAGAAAGTTCTGTAGTTAAATTAAATATTTACAGATTAAATGTTATTATTTCTTGCCGTTTCGAGTAATAAGTCGAATATGGGGTTGGATTGCTAGTTTGGAACTGCCAGTTAGTTTAAGACCCACCTTATATGGATTTTATGCAAAAACTTTTGATGCCAATTTAGATGAAATTGATATAGAGTTGTCAGATTTTCCTAGTCTTGTTGACTTTTTTGTTAGACCGCTCAAATATGATGCAAGACCTATTGCTCAAACTACAAATATAGTATGTATATATTTTTTACATTAAATTAAGTAAGTCATTTAAATAGAGTAATAAAATGTTATATGTAAATTTATTATAGGTTTCACCTGCTGATGGAAAAGTTTTATATTTTGGACCAGTAACTTCATGTTGTGTACAACAAGTAAAGGGTGTTACTTATAATCTTAGACATTTTTTAGGTGATATAAATACATTTCATTCTGAACGGTCTAAATTTACTAAAGAAGATGATGATATTTATATAAAATCTCTCTTAAAAAATCCAACAAATCAGCTCTATCAACTAACAGTTTATCTTGCTCCAGGAGATTATCACAGATTTCATAGTCCAACTGACTGGGAAATAGAATTTCGTAAACACTTTCAAGGTTTATTGGTTTTTTTATATTCCAAAATCTAACTTTAGTTTACGTGAATTAAAATTAGGAAGATATTTTTCTTCATTTCAGGGAAGCTTTTAAGCGTTAATCCTAAAATAGCCCAATACCTACCAGACTTATTTTCATTAAATGAACGTGTAGTGTATATTGGTAAATGGGCTGGTGGTTTTATGGCTTATAGTGCAGTTGGAGCGACAAATGTGGGTTCTATAAAAGTTTACTGTGATAAAGATTTACATACAAACGCTCTTAAGTGGCCTGAAGCAAAACGATGGAAAGATGCTAGTTTAGGCTGTACACGTTTAAGTAAAGGAGAATTATTTGGTGAATTTAGAATGGGCTCTACTATTGTGTTATTATTCGAGGCTCCAAAAGATCTTAAATTTTGCGTAAAAGTGGGACAAACAATTAAAGTGGGGCAAGCTTTGAGCGAGTGTACTCGTGAAATTGAAGAAAGACAATATGAACATTCATTATGACAATTAATAATGCGCGTAGCGCTTGACTGGAAATATATTTGGAGAGTAGATACATAAGTTCTAGAAATTAATTTACTGATATGGAAAAAAATTACTTTGTATGATATTATTATTTCGAATAGACTTCAGTGCAAATGATCCTGAAAGAAAATATAATAACTATTTTATATATTGCACAGTTTGTTAAAAATTTAAATTTTATGAGTCTTTAATAAATTCATAAGCAAATTGTAACATAACAAATAATCATTCATAGTTGCCATTTAATATTTGGAGAAATTTAATTTTTATCAGTGTTGTGTATATGTATAAACATTTTAATAACAGTTCCTTGTATTTTTAAAGTATTAATACATCTAATATAATATCATCTATTATATGATCATTTATTGTATAAAACATTATATTCAATGATCATATTTGCAACTTCATAATATACAGTTCCTTGTGTACTATTTTTAATTTTGTAATTGTTGTAAGGATGATTTTTCAAGTGAAACTAATATTGTAAACATAAGAAATTGTCGCAGTTGTACATCGCATTATAAAAATGGAAGCAATTGCAAATGCTTTTTTAATATCTTTATATCATTTATATTTTTTAAAAAATAATGTCAAACTCATAACATTGGGGAAATAAAAATATTTGAAAAATATTACATTATAATTATTTAATGACCTATATTCTTATCCACATAATGAACATGTTTTATATTTTTTATAAAAGTAATTATTTATTTACTTATATTATTTATAAAAAAATTATTCACCACGATTTTGAGACTGAATTGCAGCTACCCTGGTATTGTTGAACCTTGCAGCTCGAGTCTTTCAACTTGTAATGCTGAAGATCGTTCTTCATAAATCTTTTATGTTTTGAGGAGAGCCAGCATGATTTTCGATTTCAAGGTGGACATTCTCCATTTTGGAAACATTTAACCAATGTAAGGTTCTGTAACTTTAAAAATAAGATTGATTATAGGAAGCTTATAATAGTTGAAGGTAGATATATCCATTTACTGTATGGTAATTCAACTTATATCCTATTATTTTTTAAGCTATCTTATTACCTTATGTAGTGTCTGATTCGTAAGTATATTTGTTAATATTTTTAGCATAATCATACATACATACTACTATAACTATCCTAATTATGATATTTATCCATTTTTTAAATATTTTAATTTTTCTTAAATAATATTCTTTCATCTTATTTATATTAATACAAAGAGAAGCAATTCTCATTAATTACAAAAAAAACATAAGTAGAAATATATTAGTATCAGTTATTGTTGGTCAAAGCGTAAAATTTCTTCCAACTCGTTTACAGTTCGTTTACAACCGCTACCGAAATTAATTATACATTTTACCATTTCTTCAACGCTATTATTGGTTTCAATGCGAATGCTATACATATATATAAGAACCGTGTTAAACACGCTAACCCTGGTTGCAGTAATCTCTTCATTATCGGAAAGGGGAACGCGATCACTGTGCGGGGATTGAAAGACAAAACAGAAAAGTCAAAGCTGTCGTCGCGTGCCGGAATCGCGTTACGTCTACGACGCTGCGGTTCAGTAAGCGTCGCGACGCCCACCGTGCACGTTGCACCGTTCGTTTGTCCTGTTGCGGCGTTCTTTCGAAATACGCCAATTTTACAAGAGTTCTGTCTTTCAAATTTTCAGAAAAGATCTTACTTCTTTTTTTTCAATTATACCACGCGCACAGTCATATCGTATGATTTAAACGGACATATATTTAAGCATCGATCGTTCAAAAGACGTTGCACTGTATCTTTTTATCTTTCCTCCAAAGTTAAATTATGGTGATAGATGGGTGCTGATGGACATTTTCGAGTGACCTTGTCCCTAAGGCGCGAACCGGCCGCAGGTCCAGTTTACTGTAAAATGGAGACATCGGCGAGATTTCGGCAGCTGAAGACAGTGAAACTAAGCTGCGAGGCAACGTATCGCTTGGACATCAGCTTCAAACCTCCGCAACTATTAGAGTGGGTACAGTGAATGTGACGATAACTATTATAATACTTCAATTAATCTTCACTTTCTTCTTTAAGAGCAATCATTTCTTCACGTCCTCGTGCTTGATCACCGTTTATTATTTTCGCATGTCCTTGTACCACTGTTTCCTTTTTATCCGATCCCGCGGCTTTGTTTTATAACACGGTCCTTTTATCCAGTGGTAATTTCATCGTTGCAATTGCAATAATAAGGATATCTGAAACACAGCTCAGGGATTTATAGTTTTTTAAAGATATTAGAAACTCGACAGCCAGTCGTTATTATTTTACTTTGGTATTATCCGGTGCGATCGAGATATTAATTTTACCGCGTAAATTCGTGATCAGATAAATTTCTGATCATCTAGTGCTTGATAGATGAGCGTTATTCTTACCTGTCGCTAAATATTGATTTCACTGTGCGATCATAGATTGTAGTTTTCATTTTTTAAAACGTTCAGCGTTGCATATTTTCATCTTATTACGTATTTTTTGTAACCTCAGCCTTTTCATATAAATTATTATTTTAATTGCTTCTATTAATATTTAAATTACCTATTAATCGTAAATTAAATACCATTTTTACCCTTCGCACTAAAACATTATACTGTTTACTGACTTTCTACTATAATTGTAACTCGATTTTCATTGGCCGTTATAATTTACAGTTTATACCTGGCTAACAGTTTCACATCTCTCATTTACGATACCTACTGGGTAAAATGCTCGTTTATGATACATCGATCATCAAAGAAATTCCCATTTTGTGTACCATCGCTTTTAAGAGAACAAGCGTATCAATATTGAACTTTTACGCCCATCCGATAAACTTAACGCGCGAAACGGTTCGCAGAAAAAGATTACACCTATTTTCGACATGCGTCGGAGAACGTGAATTATAGGCTGAAAGTAGTAAAAATGATATATGCACGTCCTTTCTGAGGGATCGAACCCGCCCAACCTACGAGCGTTATTACAAATGCTCGTGGATGCGCGTAGTTCTCGATAGACGTGTGTACATTTCAATGTATATACGCAATAGCACATTTAGAATACCATACGCACATATCTTTCAAACAACACGATATCGATGCAGTACTATGCTATCGTTGTTAATTTTTTTCTTATAATATGCTTCTTCTCTAATCGTCCATAATGTTTCACACACACTTACGATACTTTACCTACACGTGTCTTTAGAATTACGCGTTTCTTGAACGAAAGTAGCATTTATTGGAACACTTCTTATAATCGTGTTGCACATTTCTATATGCTTTAAGATGTTACGATATAATAATGGTATAATATAAATTCTGCTAGCCTTTAAAAATAGAACATCCTATCATATGTTTTCTATTTCTGGACGAAATAATCTCTCTTCGTATTGGTTTTTATTGTTCCTAATTCCATTATAAGACACGGCATTGTTGCGATGGTGAACGATATTCTCCTTTCAATAAAATTTCTCCAACCAATGACGTACACCATATATACGTTAAAGATGAAAAAAGATCGTTTAGATTTATAAGAAACTTTTTCGTTAATATCAACTTCTAAATGTGTTAAGAATTGCATGGTACCAGTGAAACGGACTTGTAAAATTAGTGTTCGACAAGGATCATACGTTTTCGCTCGAGCCCTCGAGGATTGACCGTGTTTCCTTCGTTCGACTCGCCGAGGTACTTTAACGCAAGAATGAGAATTATAAAATACGATCCTTCTGACCTTATAAAACGTTATATGCTTTATAGTCGCGACGAGCGATTTTAAGAGCGCAGAAAAACGACATTAGGAAAGATCAATCTCCATTTAGCGATTCTCAGGACCTCGTCGACGAAAGAATGAGAAAAGAAGAGGAAGAATCGCTTCTGTGGATACCGTTCCGAATAATTACAACCGGAGAGTTTCTAAACGACACTCTTCGCGGTTTAACTGGATCAGGAGGATCGTCGATCGACGATAACTTTTAATTCACGGGTGGGTTCCATCGAGGATTAAGGACCATGAGGTGTCACTGTGCACGGCATACTAATAGTCTTTTGTTGGCCATGATACAGGAAATAACCGAGCACGATGACAAACGTCTGGATATGAAAGTCTCGTTCCTCAGTGTTCGACGTTCGATATCTCCGGATCACTTTGTCGGGATGATTTAACCCTCTGATAGTTTGCCTGAAAAGAACATCAGTTTTACAAACGTGATTGTAAAATGCTTCTTATAATTCTTTTTCCGAACAGAAAGAGCAGATTTCTTGCTCGAATAGTAGAGGACGACGTGAAACATAACATTTGTGAAAGATATAAAAGATCTTTTACAAGAAGAATCGGAGAAAGAGATATACTTTCAGATAAATGCTCGTTTTTATCTTCATCTATTCCAACAGTAATTCGCGAACTATTAGTCATTCTTTTCAGTTTCTTATTTTATAATTTTTCTTTTAATATTTAACTCTTCGTTTTAAAATCCCAAAAACTTTGTTTCCCTTGCTTGCATCTGTATTATTTAATCTGTTGGATAATTCATTTTTATTAAGCTTGCGATATACGTTCGTTCCATATTCTCCGTTTGTATTTAGTAAACATAAGAACAGAACAAATTTATGTTACAATCCAATGCATGATGTATATATTGTTATCCAAGGATATCTAATATATTCGTATTTTTCGATATCTGAGTATATATACGTATAAGTATATGCAAGAACAAGGACTAAATGATATTACTTCGTTGAAACGAAAACGAAGTCAGGAACATTTGATAAAAGGTACTTGAAAAACGAACGAAAGATATTAACACTAGAACTACCTCTATTTCTATCAAAACCAGTGAAAATGACTGGTCTTTAAAAAATACGTAATAATAGAATATTTTTATAGTTATTGATTTATTACTTTCTCACAGAAGCAATTCCATGTTATGTAGTACATTTTTGCTATTATTAATCCATCTGGGACCCCTGAACGAGGGTTGACACATTTACAAAATTGTAGAGCCAGTCATTTTCACTGCTGTGGCATTTCTAGCGTTGGCGTCTAGCGATCTAGCGATCGATCCGGAATTTTCCTGATAATCGTCATATCGAATGATACGCAGAACAAATTTGAAAAACGTGTGGCAAGTTGTACAAAACGAGGAAACCGGTTTTGATTGCAGCACCCTTTTACACTTTGACAAATTCCAGTCATTTCCATTGGTATTGGTATAAGTAGCCTTGATACAAAAATATTTTCAGTTTGAATACATAAAAAACAAAATAAAATTCATCATATTATCCTTTTAGTTATCGTTGCGAAAGTCGTTACATCTGAATTTTCGACCAGTCGCGGGGAGACGCGTTCGTGACATATCACGTCAACGGGAGTCGTAAATTCCCGCTACGATTATAATAATCCACACCACGAGATGATCGATCCCCTGATTTCCGTTAACATAATAGGGGTCATTGTTTTGATATAACACCGTGTTATAAATGATATATATATTTCCAACAACTTAAGATAGAGTGATAGACGGATGTGTGCGGATGCAGAGAATTTGACTGTTCTATAGCTTGGGAGAGACTGACTTTCGTTTTCGTGTGATTACGGAGGAAAGCTCGGTGTGGAGGGTATCCCTTTGAACTAAGAACGCGGATTCGTTGTTCACATTTTTCGTTAGGAAGTGAGGGTAACGATCCGCGATGCCCATGGATTATAGCTCACGTTAATGACTGAAAATAGGAGAAGGAAGTCTCCTACACACGTGGCTCGTAAGTGCCATTGTTCACGGGAGAAACTCAACTTTCCCGTTCGGTAAATACCTGCTTTCTCCGTAATTTGCACGAACGCGTAATAAACCTAAGGACTGTTCCAAGACCCATCCCTAAACCGAAGTCGTTTACCGGGTAGACGACTTTTTCCGTTAAAAAAAAATTAATTTAAAAAATTGTATATCTTAAAACATTTAAGTTAGAAGCTTCGGTTTAGGACAAGTTCCTAGGTTTATTGAGGATCGGAATGACGGTACGTGGGCCTTAGAAGGCTCGCCAGCGAGGGATGTGCATTGTGCCACGCGGCGTAACAACATCATTGCGGAAAAAAATATAACATGAAGTAGGAATTTTAAAATAAAATTGTAAAACCAGTCAATTTCACTGGTGTGGTAGTTCTAGTGTCAAGAAGGGTAGTAGGAGATACACGTACCCGAAGGAGTAGGAAACATGTCAAGAAGTAATGGATTAAGTTCTCCAGCCGCCCAGGTCTGTGGACGGTCGAGTGTCTATCCAAAGAACGTTCGTAACTGAAAATGCTTGCACAATAAATGTTTAAGGCCAGTGTCGAACGTTCTTATTCATGCAGATCAGAGCAATACAAAAAGGCTACGACGAAAAGTATCGAATTAGGGTCTAAAGACAAATTAGGATTACCATGTCTGGCAATATACAGAAAAAGGGATACAGAACGTTGCACTCTGATGTAAGCATATAGGTGCAACTGTGTTAGAAATGCGGTGAGAGTAGAGCAGGTGTTACCACTATGTACCTACTGAAACGATACGTGTACATATCGCAGTAATCGCCTTGAACTGTAAAAGTTACAAATCGATTACGATCTTCGGTACGGTTAATGCTACTAAAACGATTAGACTCTGATATTTGACATACGGTTCGCTGGATATTTAACGAGATTTTCACTGGCGAGAGCTGTGAAAGTACGAATGCCGTAAAAAGATGTGAAACGACGTTACTAAACGACCTAAACCCCACCCAACAATAAGAAGAAAATCGTATAAATTATTACATCTTTTTGGAAGTTTATCTAAACGGCGCTTCTCTTAAAATTGTTATCAACGCTATATTCAAGTATCAAACTGTGCATTGCACATTTATTTTCCTTAAATCATTTAGGAAAAAGGATCTCGTAACTACAGTGGAAGGACGATCATTGGACTAAAAAGTTTACCTAAATTCGAAAGAAGACACTTTTTCCGAGGTCTACCGAAGAGATGCATTTATTAAAACTACCACGAAGATGTTATTCGCATATTAAACTGTGTATTCCAATTTGTTCAGACGAATCGAGGAAATATCTTGGAAGTAGGATTAGAGAAATAGCGTTACATTAAAAAATTTGTAGAAATTCGAAAATCATGGAGCCACTGTTTTTAAATTTCCCTGAAAACCATCTACACATGTATGCACGCGTGTACTTCGCAAAGTTTCGAAGTTTGATGTAGGGCGAGGGTAGAATCGATGAAAATTTCATTGGTTCGTCTGGCAGGCGGACTGATGATAAATAATTTCGATCGAGCCTGCATGTATCGTGCTTTCGTAACGATACATTTTCGTTACGAAATAGACACGTCAAAAGACGAAAGTAATCATACACGACCGGTTGAAATATCGACTGGCGTTATATTGCGGCGCCCGGTCTCCGGCTCGCACAGGGTTGGAAAATGAACCGTCGCTCGTAACACGAATAGCAGCTAAAATTACTTGGCAATTACGATATGCAGAGTGTTGCTGATGCTAGTGAACGAGCACGGGTTTCGCGTGGATAATATTTAAACAACCATGGCCAATTAGACGGTGAGGAAATGAACGCGGTACCAGGAAATCGAGTCCTTCAGAAAATGCAACTGTCATTCTTTTTATGCACGAAATCACTCCATTCGTTGTTGGTCGATTGTAAACTCGCGTGTTATTTAGGAATCAGAAATTCCGTTATTTATCGCATAATTATACAGTAGAGCCTCGTTTAGATGACGTGACGTGGACCGGGTCTGCCTCGGATAATACGCAAGAATTCTATTAGTGTTCATAAATCCTGTAACAAAATCATAGAAAACATTTGAAATTTTGTAATATTCTACATGCAATTAGGCTCTATTCGTTATTTAATAGCTTGAAAGTTTGATTAACTGCTTTCGCAATATTTGATTATTTTACACTTTCGTACTCTTCGTGTTAAAATATCGAGAAGAATGAAGGTACAGTAACTAAGTTATAATAAGTAAGTTATAGTAAGTAAGGTGGTTCGAAGCAGCCCGGATAATACGGAACATAATCGAGTCTCCGTCGTAATATGAATAATAATTGATAGAATTTTGAGTGAATGCGTTATATTCCTGTTATTATTAACGATATCCAAATATTTGTAGAAATCTCTGACGAATATACTATGCGTGTTATATGAAACATTTTGAAATTTGATTAGCACGGTAATGAGGCCAGACTATTATAATTATATTGGTAAAGTCTGAGACAAGTTTAAAAACAGATGTAGATAGAAGCTACGAGATATTTAACGCAAATATATGTTTCATAGAATTGGATGACAAAAATATTTAAACGGTCAATTATCAATTACGTTAATAAGCCTCAATTATTATATGCTTAAGATAGCTATTCATAGCGTACGCTAATTTTTTTATTAAATATATATTTAGAGTATACGTGCGTACTAATATGCACACACTAATTCTATACATATTGATATATAAAATATTTTCGAGAGCCTCTATATAAATTTATTACGTTCCTCTTGTCATTAACGACAATTAGCTTTGATGTATACGTTTATTTACTGCCATTCTCGAATGTAATATTTTTAAAGAAAATATTAATACCGACATACAAATGTTCGATGCAAAGTTTTAAATGAGTACAATCTATCCAACAAATTATACCGTAAATTGCCCCACGATCAATGCGAAATTGGGATTTCCTGTCTTGCCCTCCAGTGTTTCCTAGTATTTGTAAAAATGTTCTGTTCTTTGTTTCGAGGTATATCGTCCGTTTTGTCATTCGATAGCAAACATTTATAATCCATTCTCATCCATTATTTTTGTGGCTTGTGTAAGAGAGAAAAATCCCATTTTCTTCATGAATATGTTATTTGCAAATTTGACAGAAATGTGCATCACTCGGGTAAAGGGCAAACGGATATTTATTCCGTGAATACGATCTACATTTCAATTTCGTTGTCTTCAAAATTCGTGTAGAATTTTCATCGTCTTAAGGGTCGTATACTTGATTAATCCGAATCACGCAATACAGCGGTAGACTTTACGTGGGTTAGATTAATTAACGAGCGCTCTAATTATTATATGCGTTCCTTTGCTACCGAGTTTCGAAACTTGACGGAAGAAATAAGAATACGAAGAAGACTATTCGAGATTCGGAGTATAAAATTGTACTGTCTTATTTCGCTTACATTATCACCGTAACAGTTATTGTATTATTATTAGCTTAGGTCTCGTAGTTAGATATTCATTTTATAAATAAAAAAAATATGATCGATATTTGAATTCAGTATAAAGAGGAAGATAAACCATTTATAATAATTCCCTCCTTAAATCTTTCCAATCTGTCAACTGTAAAACGAGTTATTATATCGAATACAATACGACGGAAAATAAAGAACGATACAAGAAATAATAAAAAGAAAGACATCGAGATACGAAGAACATCGAAAAAATGAGTTATCTGTACACCGTGCTTAGGAATAAATACGATGTGTACGAAAATACGAAAAAGCCATATCATCCGCGTCATTTACGTTTCAACAATTTCTACCAACGAGAAACTTTTGAAAATTCCAAAATTTACATCCACCAACATTGGAATTTTTCGTGTAGAATCTATCGTTTTGGGAACACCGAGAGCTATTCTACGAGACGATAAAATGCCTGGGAAATCCGTCGATATATCGGTACGAACAGTTACATCGAGTCGGCGCGTCTGTATCTTCTTTTCTCCTGTCTGGCAGGTTCAATATTCCCGATAACACTCGACCTTTGAAAGTTGATTACCTGCGTTACGTTTTGCCACGGCCGAGGACTTTAATCTTTACGTACATGTGCAAACTTATCGAAAGTTTTCGTTTCTGGCAAAAGCTCGATAGCATCCTCGATAACTGTGAATGCTCGTGACTCGCGTCAATAAACATTCAGCAGCGGCCGCTGCAAAGGCACTGCACTGGTTGCGCGAACGATGGAAAAAGGGATATACACGTTGGTTGGCGAAAAAGCTTATTTACAAAATCCTCGTGAAAGAGCGAGACGTTATCTGTACAGGCGTCTGTTCCAACTATTTTTCATCACCTATGCGAGGAGGCCACTTTCCACGTCGGATAAGTTTAAATTTACCGCTTGAAAGAGCCGCTCTGAAAATAATTTTGCCCCAACTTTTCCTTGCTCCAATTAATATCTCGGATTGAAAATTTACTCTACTACCTTCATTTTCTCTCTTTTCTCTCTCTTCTTTTATTTATGCCACGTTACAGCGCTTGATTTATTTTTGCATTCGCTGGCTGATATCATAGGAATGGTAATTTTACGTGTCCATCTATTGGGAATGACTGACAAGAAATGAGGTTCAGCTGGTTGCAGTCTAATCGAAAGTTTGCACGCTGACAGATAGACCGTAGATTTATGTGTTGTATACGTTACTACGACTTCATATTTTTACGAAGGCAAATAAGGAAATAGAACCTGGATGAGAAGTTCCAGCAGCTAAATATTAAAAGGAGTAGACTTTGCTTTAGATATTTTATATATTTTCGTGTATTGGATATATCTTGTTTATATTAAATTGAATTCTACGTTATTTGTCACTTTTCCATCTTTTAGTTTAACGTAATTGTATAAACATGCGTGATCCTCTGATAGATTTTGTTATTCGATTTATAAAGATGCGTCATTAAAAATAGCTTATATACTTGGGATTCATATAATAAGAATTTGCATTAAAATAAGTGGATTCAACTAGCAAGAGTTCATTTAACCGTGCACTCATTAAAATTCCGCTCGAATAAATAAAATTCGTATAAATTAGGTTCTACCGTATAGGTCAGATATTCAATATTTTTCACGATTCGTTGATATTTCATACCTCTGTATCCCCATTTTTTTTTCACGATGGCTCGCAGGATTTGAAATTTGGAACAGGCATCTTCATGAAATAGTCACGAGAAGTTCAAGTAACTTATATTCTACAATTTGAACCGTTACTCCACGCGATAATTCACACGTATATTATTTAAAGAACACTGGAAAGATTCTGATAAAAATGATTTATTCATTGACTTGGTTTCTGCAGAAACATCTGGCTAATTAAAAATTCCATTACCGCTCTAGGTAGCAATTCAAGAGTATCGTGTGACAATGTGCCATAAAATGTAAAATTCTGCACTATATACCGTGGCTCACGAACGTATCTGAACACTTACAGAAACTTTCTATGAACGTATTATGTGTATTACGACTTAAATCGTTGGAAATGCTTGAAAAAAAAAAAAAAACAAGCGAGGGACGAAACAGACATTTGTTAACCATTGAACTTGCAGAAGCAGTTAAAACTTTTACGATATCGAGCTAGCAATTCGTAACTACTCATCGACTTTCTCTTCAGTCTACTTATCGAACAAAGGTATTTCTCTAATTATTTGCAACAGCGTATAAGAACCTGTGGTACTACGTGTGCTTAGTAAATCATTTCACGAATGACTAACTAATAACGTTTTAACGATCGAAAGTTTCGAGTTAACTTTAGCAAAGTCGAACAAGTCACGTACACACACCGCTGCATAAAAGAGAAACGTGACGAAATAAATATTACAATATTCTCGTGAAACCAGCTGTACATAAATATGTTATTTCTAGCGAGCGAAACCGTGAACGAAGATCAGTAGTAACGAGACTGATAAGTCAGACGATCACAAAGCCTGCATTCAATTGAGAAACACTACTACGTAGTATAATATACATACATATACATAATACATATACAATACACGTTCAATTCTAATTCTTAATTTGTTAATCGTTTTCTAATACGTTTGTTAGTATCGTTATATGTATAAATTATGTTCGAAGATTGTAAGAGAAGAGCACGATAAGTCACATTTCATATTTTTTACAGAGAAGCAATTTTAAGATTCGAGACTATATCGGCAAAACTATCTGTACTTTTGGTCCTACAGCTAAACGTGCCTTTTCTCGTCTCTTCCTAAATTTTCAAAATATTCGTCGTCATTATGTTACAACATTGAAGATATTATAGTATCGCTAGTCTTTTCAAAACATTCGTCGCTATTATGTTACAACATTGAAGATATTACAGTATCGCTGGTCTTAATAACTATATCTTTACAAATGTCAAGTTCAAATTGAAATTCAGTCGCTATACAAATTAATGAAAACCAATTGATTCTTTACAAGGATTGATCGATCCTTTTTCCACACGACGATGTATTCTTAAGGCGAATGCAGCGTTTGATTAAAAGAATTGGGAATTCCTCTGCAAACGGATCGCTAGGTAGAAAGCGTTTGGAACGTTGATTAAATCTATAAAACGCGTCTCGCGAATAAATTTAGGAGAATCACGTATTTATAAGGTGGATGCATGGAAAAAAGATCTGGTAGTGTAAAGCACACTGGCCTGACAGCGATATACAACGGTGCAAGAAACCGGGTCACGGAATAAAAAATATTCCACTTTCAAAAGTACTATAGACTGGTAAAACTAGAACAACAGCTTACTTCCATGTGGTCCATGACATCGGTTAATCGATGTAAAACAGAAGGAAAAGGGAACGTCAAATGGGTCAAACAGAAGTCTTATACGAACTTCATCCCAATTCCATCTAAGTTTCGTTAACTTCTTACGCGAATAATTCGTTCTATCGTGTAATTTTGTGCATTCCTATTTTCAAATTCGTATCGCGTACGATGTAAATTACATAGCAGCACGTTTGCATATTCATGTTCTTTTTAAACGAAATATATTTTTATCAAGCTTCGCGTTTTATTCGCACGCTACTAAATTCTCGCAGTTGCGTAAAAATAATTACGTGTTAACCGCGTTCATAGTCGGAGAATGAAAATGTGCTTTAGAAAAGCGATATACATGTATCATGACTGGGAATTACGTTGACCCATAACATGAGTCATGGGGCAGTGGAACGTGCTAAAAGATAGAAAATTTCGCATGCATCTGATTAATTGACACGCAAATACCACGATATGTATGGTCGCATGCGAAACAGAGTAAATTCTTTTTTTAGCCCTTTTTAACATTCAAATCACGTAATAATTAAACGTTCAGGTTTGATTACTCAAGTATAATTATTCGTAACTATATTTAGCCCTGAAGTCATGTAAATCGTGTTCTCTTTTAAACATAAAATAAAATACATTCGTCAAATTCTCGATTTACCTAACGTGAACCGCTGAGTGTGGCGTTGCAAGTATTTGTACAGGGGATCGTCTCTATTTATCGTCGACGTGAGTCAGCGATTTTCGCGAGTCTTTGTTAGGAAATCGCATCCCTCCGGAAAGTGCAACTGTCGGCACTGCTTAGAAGTTCGATTAACAGCGTATATCCTTGGTGAGCTGCTATCGAAACTTTTGTCGCAAATTTCCACCCGAATGTACACACGTTTGAACAAACGTGCCTATTTTTCGAAGGTCTCGCTTTCATCTCGCCAGTTTCAATGCCGACTGTTCCTACTTTATTTCGCGAACACAGCAAAGAAGAGGAGAGTAAACGAAGAAGAAGAAGAAAGGAAAGAGGCGACGAGGAAAAAGGAAGAAAGTAAAGAGACTAAAAATACAAGATTGCGAATGGCTTTTTGTTTTACAGACGGATTGCCTTTTAAAAGGGAAGCTTCGTCCCATTGGCTTTTTCCTCTCGCCTCTCTTTATTTCTTCTTCTCTCTCAGATTCGCGCGCCGCCGCTAAATTCGCTAATTGGGAACCTTTTCTGGTCGGAGATTCGTGTTGTCCGATCGATTTAAGTACGTGCAGCCAATTATCCCACGAACTATCGAACGTGGCTACAATTTGATTTGAAAGAGCTGTACGGTTTTTGCTCATTCTATCCCTGTTTGAAAACTGGAAAAAAAGAAAAAAAAACACGAAATCTACGTTGGAATTTTTGTTATTATCTTTGGCAATAATTTTGCAAACAGATTCGTTCTCCGGGACAAATAGTAACAAATAGTAACATAAATTTGATATGCAGTGGGTCACGAAAATATTCCAACGCTCACCATAGGAAACTTTTACACGTATAGAGTGTGTGTTGCATAAAACAGTTGGAAACTTTATTAGCTCTGTAACGAGACACGACCATCGTGATCATATCGGAGAAATTTGGAACCAATATGAAAATGTAAGCAAAAGTTACGAGAGAATATATATATTAGTGAAAGATTTTTAACAAGTGTTCGACAAGTGTACTTCTTTATATACAATGGTTTTATAACAGATTAATAGATGATAACTATAAGTAAAATAATCTTGGATGAAACGTATACACGTATAATGAGTATGCTGAATAATACTGCGTCTGCCTATAAAAACGGAACGAGAAAACGTGGCTCATAAACCGCGGTATAATGCCAAGGGAGACGTTCCAGGGTTGGGAAACTTATTGTCCTACTTTTTCGCGTAGCCCTTTGAATCACATAAATTTCGAACAACAAGTATAATACGCGGGACAGGTAATCTCGGCATAGAAAGTTGGATTTTCAACGTAACATCCTGTTAAATTGATGCAATATCGTACAGAATGTTCTAGTCTCTGTCCACTTAATCGACCCGAAACAGTGTCCATTTAATTGCTTTCTACACGAGCAATAAGCTTGCAGTATAGTACTGCCACAATCGAATAGCATAAAGCAGAGTCAATTGCTGAAGATCCAATACAACCGAGGTAATAGCGTGCCAACGATTTAGGTCGCGACTAGTAAACCTCATAACCGCGAAACAGTTGGACGAATTAACTAAAGTCTCATCTTGGTGGCGTATTCGGAATGTTAGTGGCGCAATCGAAACGGAAAAGCGCGTCGAATTACGAGCAAGATGTTTTCCGCTGGTGAAGTGAAAATATATTTCTTCCGAAAATTGCACGTGATCTATCAAAGTCGTCGCTTCGGGATTCGCTCCCTCTCTCTCTCTCTCTCTCTCTCTCTCTCGCTCGCCTGATACGTATGCATGCACTTTATTCGGCGGAGTCGATTTCCGGAGGAAACGCGCGCGTGGATGGAAAGCTAACAGAGCCAGATAGTTCTACTTTAAATCGAACGCTCCTACACCTCGGAGGATCTTATCTGACGCGCGATGTATATCGTAACTTTCTAATTCCGCTTACAAAGTCGGTTACAAATGCACAATACGAACTTAAGCGCGTTAAATGAACACTGTGTGTTTCGTTCCGCGAACCGAACAAAATTGGCCTGTATCGAAAAAGAAAACGAGGTACGACGAACAAAGAATTTCCTGAATAGAGAAGCAGAAAAGCCGTTTCCGCTGTTGGCGAGTTTGTCAGAGGGATTATTTTCAATGCGATGGAACTTCTCTTCTCGTTGTTGGTGTTTTTTTTAACTCTCGTCACTGAGGCAAAAAGGAAGCGAAGTCTCTACCAGATGATCATCCGAGAGCAAAACAGGCCAACAACACTGCGTGTCTAAGGATCGAACAGAACGGTATCACGATCGTTAAAGTGGAGACTCTGACTAGATTTTGTTCGATTTCGTCTTGAGGAAATTTTGCTTGCACGCGAAACTCTGAATTAGTTAGCGTACGACGAGAACACTCGAATCGTGCTTTCGAATCGCGGCGAGTCGATCACGGACGGGGCTTTCATCGTTAAAAATCAACCAGAAATATCTACTTTTAGTATTTAATGCAGAGAATGGCTTACCATTGCATGTCTCGAGTGAAACGGAGAATTTTTTACCTCGTTGCCTGGTATCAGTCCAACGTATCTCCACCCTTATCGGTGCCACGCGTTCCTTTTCCAACTTTCACCAACAATCGTTCTTGGTCATTTCCTTTAAGCCATACCACCTCGGTTTTCCTCCAGGATAAGAGAAATCGGGGAAACTCTGTCGATAGTAAAACACGGTGGTTACCAAGGTTTCGTGGCTGCTAAAAAGACTCTACGGTCTCGTGCGATATCGTAATCTTTGGCAAAGAAAAATATCTACGTATCGATCGACATTCAATTTAACTTTATCTACATACAGCGTTTCGTCTCGTTCGCTAAATATAGTATACAGCCTCGTTATTATTTTGTTGTAGTCTCTATAGGATTCGTTCGAAGCACGTAAACAAGAAACGAAATACTCCCGCAGTCTGTAAAAACCGTTCGAAGAAATTCGTTAGCCGAAAAGACGAGAAGGACAAGAACAGACTGGTGAAATGACGGATATCAAAAACTCTAATTCTAGCGGAATCTTTCTTCGCGTTTCATTCTAATTAAATCTTTCTTAATCTTTCGCCACGAATTTTCCCAGCAATCTAATATTCTCAAAAATCTCCCGAAAATACCAAAAATCGTTCGTAATACTCCGCGAACATCCAATGAAAGAAATCTCGCAGAGGCGCGATTCTTCTTCTTCTAAATTAAGAAGTGCTCGTCATGGTAGGCCGTTGTTTCCAAGCAAAAAATCTCTCGAGAGGGATTAATCGGGAGAATTGGATGTTCTACGTTGAATCGAGAGGAGAGGAAAGAACAAAGAAGTCTCCACATTGCTTACGATCTAGGACTCGTTACATTTTTCACGAACGGCGATAGAATCGTATCGATCGAACGTGGATACGCCTTCAGGTATTATTCGTAATTCGCCATCGAAAAGCTTCTTTTTAAGGTATCTGCATCGGGCGTTCGTATCGATATATCCGTCGGTTATTTCGCTAAAACGATTCCGCGATTGCGATTGATCAACGTCGAGAACGACGACGACGAATGCACTGCACCAAAAATTTCTTCGTGCTCTTTATTTTTACGACGAACGACCATGTGTGCTTTGGTTCTTTACGAGTAATATCGAGAAGCGACGTGCTGGGAATGCGAATCTCGAGTTTACGATTTCGTCACGGGCTTAGACAGTCCGCTGGGTCGTTTAATGTTTAAGGAGCACGCCTTTGAACATCTTGACGGCGACCGTATTGACTCGAGCAATTGCTGAATTCCTCGCAACGTGAAAAGGAACGCTAACATTATCCAAGTTCGAAGGTGAATATTGCACGATTGCGATCGAAGATACAGAAGCGACGAGAGTCGAGCTAGAAAAGAGAGTAGGTTTCTTGTTTAAATTCTAATTTTGGTTTATGTAAGGGTACTATTTCTAATAAACTTACCTTGAATGTTGCATTTATACGTTTGAAAAAATCTAGGTCAGTCGTGATCCTTTAAATGCGATACGCAGTTCCATTTATGAGATGTATTGCACCATTAGTTTTATAAGGATTAAATTTATAACAATAATTCGTAATAGTAATTCAAACGATAATCTTAACAGTAATCTACATTACAGTTTTATTTATTTAGGATTTTATGTGCGCTACCTTTAATCGCTGATACGTAAATGTAAATTTTACTCACTGAATATTGCGCGATTGCGATCGAAGGCACAAAGCAATAAGACTCGATTCCCATTATCCAGGAATTGATAGTAATTTTGATAATAATCCTGGTTACGATCTCACTCGTTTAAATTTTCACGCGTATCATTTTTTGCTTCTAATATGAAAATGCTAACTACACAGGGAATATTGCACAATTGCGGTGGAGAAGCGAGTACAATAGGGAGACATTATCGGAAAACTGAGTTACCCTTTTAACGCAATTAATTATTTGAAACTTAGTACATTGTGTGTTTGATTTGTAATTTAAAAACGCATATAAATTTCGTCATGAACGTTGCACGGTTGCGATAAAAGCCAGAGAACAATTTGAAGAATTTTTCTTTTAAATCTTACAGCAACTGTAATTGTAATATTAATAACTTTGGTAACAGTGTGGTTTATTTGAAACTTGGTGTGTTTTGTTTTAGATTTATAAATTATGGAAAAAGTATTTTGCTTTTTGACTTCACGAATATTTCATATTCTATATCCTGCGCGTTTCAACGATAGTTTTTCGAATATAGATCGAGGGAACAGCGAACAACACGAGCCATGATATTGCTCGGAGAAGCAGAGAGAAACTCTAACAATAAAAAATAAAAATGTTCCTCAAATGAATGCAGAAAATATACGAAATAGCGAAGCATATAAAGTACCGATAGTCACGAACAATGTTTAACGTAATGAAACTTGTTTGAACAATATGTAAACTCATTGACCCGAAAGTAAAATGCTCTTAACAAGCTAGCAATTCACCGATTGTCGTTTTGTAGAAATAATTTAATCAAATTTAATTACCATTTGTATTTTATAATGTGTGCCATCTTAATGAACCTGTAGAATCAACTGCTATAATTTCGATTGCCAAGATTTTTCGTGCTCGGATCACTTTTGCAATATTCGAGTCTCTGTATTTCCAACTGAAACAGAGCAAAATATTATAATGATGGACGCAATATTAAACCGATATTTAACTTTTATACTTAACTATTGTATAACTGGGTCATTTCCCAATGGGAAAGTCTTTCTGAACTAGGAGAGTAAAGCTTCATAATCAGATTTGTGTTTGCTTACAAAACAAAATTCATATAAATGCGACAAAGTATTTTTAAAATCAATATTATTATATTTAACATAATGTTATATGCTATAGTCTATTTAAGAAGTTGATAAACCCTATGAACATAAACTATTCGGTGTAAATTATTACTGATTCAAGCGACAAATTGACTCGTTTTATGTATCGAATAAATGAATATAAGTTTCCTTTCTTTTTCTTATATTATTTTTTTGAAATATACAAAAGAAAGTAAAAGAAAGTATTACGCTTGTTGGACGACGATTTTCTGTTCCAATTTTCTTCTTCATAGAACGCTATATCCAGGACTATAATTCGAACGATTTAAACAGCAAGCAAAATCTCTGACGCTGGTTGGCTTCGCATTACCAAATAATTATACATTATATGTATATGCTTCTGCGTCACGAGAACTCATTTCTAACACGTGAATGATGCTCGACATTGATACGCGTAGGGATCATTTGCTCCTGCAAAACACTAAAAATATACGACAAGGCTTGAAGTGAAGCCAAGTTACACCGCGGTTACTATGCGGAATGTATTAATATTTAAAGCATGCACTATATGAATTTACTATTTATAGAAACGCACGCACGTATTGTTTTCGTCGAACAGCGAAAATTTATCCGATACGCCAATGCAAAAATGCATTTTCTACTAGCCGATTACGAATTTAGCAAAGGAGCGCTTAACGAAACTCTTAAAATAACTTCCTCCTTTTATTTGTAGCTCTGTCGAAATTTTACGTTTGTACCGATTCATTTATAAGCGGATACGCTTCGAAGATTATCAGATCGATTAGAAAGGATAAAACGCATTGAAATTGAAAATTATACACGAAGACTCGAATGGAAATTTGTACATAAAATAATAAGGTTCACCGAGGATATTGGAAACTCTATAGGGGCGATATTTATTTTATATGAGCGTCATTTTAGGAGATGTAATTTCATGGATGGAACATAAAACGGAAGCGCCGCTATAAAAATATTCATATTTACTGGGAGGAAGTTATTTTCAGTAACTTCTAGTTAGTCTAGAACGATATGTCCGATGAACAGCAAATATGATGAATGTTTCAACAAATATCTCAACTGAATATGATGGAATATCGTTTCAATTACATTTAACGATACTATTGCTCAATTTATTCCTTTTATATCCTGATATTTGTGTTTCTTACGCTCAATTCATTTAATCGTCTGTATATCCAAATCACGAACCCATTAAAATAGATTCCACTCTATTTCATTACAATACGTCTTCTACAATGGGAATCGTTACGAATATGAAGGGAAGGATGGGGACAAAGTTAAAATTCAGCAATTTGCAACATGTCGAGATGTCGCGACTATTTTGTAAATGATTGCGGCTCCGTGATACGTGCCAGATGGTGCACAATAGATACCGGAAACGAGATTCAGAATATACTCCAATACTAGCCGGCTGAAGATGCAAATGAATTTAAAGCACGATTCTGTAACATCGCCTGCCATCCACGTGAATCGCGTCTATCGATTTGCGATCAATGAATCAGACTTGCTTCGATGCATGGATACAATTGAAACTAAAGAGCGTCCGATTCGATTAACCTTTCGGTAGACTTTCAAATTGTCCTGTTTGTCAAAGCCTTGAAGCCAGAACCTTTTGCTTGCTTTCCTTTTTCCGTGGAACCTAACGAGCGTTTCTCGTCGCCCGCCCCCTCTCACTCTTTCTCTGCTACCTACAATTTAGGAAACACAGGTTCGTTTAAAAGAAGATTAACGACGTAGAAGATTAAAATGTAAAATGCAGATTACAAAAGAAAAGTACAAAAAGCAAGCGGATAACGTGGAAATGTAAATTGCTTATTTGTTTACGACAATATCCAAATGGCGTATGTTATAACACGCATCAAGTGGTCGTTACGAGTTAACGAACAAATTTATGAATATTTCTAAAGTGATTATAACATGAGACTTCGTTAATATGCAAACGAGATTTATTTATGGAGATAGTGGAGAAAATAAAGTTATGGTACTACGTATGCAGCTACAAACTAGCGTAACTGGAACGAATAACTTGTGCATATAATAACAACCTAATGTAAATTCTACGTATTATATTATCAATAAGGATTCCGCTCTTGAGGCTCTTCAGGGTACTACAATTTCGAGACAAATCGACTCCGAGATTTAAGGCATGTTCCATCACTTTAGAGAACTTGATTTGAGTTATGCGATCTTGTAACTGCGTTCTTAATGTTCTGGGTTGTTATTTCAACAATCCTGTAAGCTGATAGTAGCACAACTTTAACGAAAACTCTAGTTTTTATGGACAGAAAAAACATAAGCCTCTATAAATCTGAATATCATGACTAAACTGTGAATATTAATATAAATTCATATTTTTATGAATATAATGAGAAGAATCAAAAACTGTTTCATCTACTAAATTTTAAAATGAATAATTTTTTACAGCACCTGTCTAATCTTTTTATTACATATTATAACGAGATATTTTCTATAACAATAAACGCAGAACATTATTTTATAAAAACTGACAATGACTTACACCACTGTGATACTTAGCTAACCATAATACGTCCCTGTACTAGATCACATCACTGCTTCATGAGATGTATGTAGAACACCTGTAATAATATCACAGTGGACACATTATAATGTTCAATATCTTTTGTTTTGTTTTTATCATATTCTACTAATTTTAATAAATTATAATAGTTGTATATAGTAGTAATTTTAATTTTAAACTTACCTAAATAATCTTGAAATTTTTAGATCCCTGAGCATAGGAGGGAAACAAGTGGAAACGATTGAACGTGCACGAGACGGGACAGCCTGTGCTTACAGTGCTTATCATAGCACAAAGGGTATACCGGCCAGTGCTCGTGGTCATCGTGAAGAATTGCCAATAGCCATGCGTGTCTTGGGTTCCGGTTACTTGACTACTTGTCTGCAGATCAAATACTACCGCCAAGACGATCAGAGCCACTGTGAATGGGGTGCCAGGTTACACTGTATCGAATTGGACTGTTCGAGCGTGGAAGGCAGATTAGTTACGGTAGACAGGGAAACATATAGGAAACTTGGCATAGAATCCTAGCAATCGATGGGTGTTAATGTCATGAAAGCCATCACATAGAGAAAGTGGCTGATATTTATTTTGTATCGCTTGTCGATTGTGATTGGCTCATTTCCGATCGAAACAACATTAAAATCGCTTGACCAATAAAAAGGTCAGAGTACAGGTGGCGGGTTTCTGTTTGGAACTTGAACAGCACAGCTTAGGATTTGAATCGTATAATAGGAATTTTTTGGCTACTTTAGCACGTTAAGAAGCTCGACGTGTGAACATAATAAAATAAGGTGAACATTTTCGACAATTTCCGTGGTATTGATCAGCGGAAGAAAAGTGGAGAATAAATATCTTTCTGTATGGTATCAATCAGATTTTTCAAGAAGGAAGACGTAAATATCTGCTAATGAGGAAAAAAACATTATAACGATTCCTTTTGGTCCCTTAACGACTAGATATGTAATTATCAAACGGTGGATCCGTTTCATTAACGTAATCCAAATGTAATTTCATTCTCCTATTTTTCTATATCGAGAGACGTGTTTGTATATACGTACATATATGTATATCAGGAACATTCATGTATATATAATGATTGTTATAAAGTGATATAGAAAATAGAGATAATGCTACGAATATAAGTGTATTTTGTTTAACCTAAATATGGAACGATGTATTTTAGAATTATATTTAACGCGTTATTACCATAGAGATACAAAGATTGAGTACCTGAGTCATGTTACCGTGTAAGTGGATGCGATATGTCTATAGAAAGAGAACGCTGCATAGAGACTTCTGCTTTGTATCTATGTCCTCTAATTAAGTATGCACACGACGCTGCTCGTTGATCGGTATTACTTTACACTTACATATTTACTGTACGAATGTGCATGTGTTATACAGATCAGAAAAGATCTTTATATAGTGTTCTCTTTCTATTGCTATATTATCTTCTCAACTCGCTCACGCACTCTGTTTTTATATCTCTATGATTATTACGAACTACAATCCTTTTAACGAATCATAATCGTTAAGGAATCGATTGGGAAAATATTTGATCTATCGACAGTCTAAATTGTTATCGAATCGTAATCTCGCAATATTTTTACGATATACATAACGTATCAGGAATTAAGCACTCCATGCCTAGCGACCAATAGTATATGTATATGTATATTTAATCTGTCTATTGGAAAAATAATTGCAAAAAGTAAATAAATTTGAAAATTCCCATTATGCTACACATTATACAAACATACCAATAATATAATACAAAATACTTGCTAGTATAGATATTATATGTATACTAATACGTAAACAAAAATGGTTATTTGAATATAATATGTTGACATTTATAATAATAAAATTATAAATGTTAAACCGTTCGAATACAAATTCATTGTTCAATATTATTTAAATTTAAAACATATAAAAAAATGCGCAGACCAAACGAAAATATATTGCCACACTATTGCGAATATAATGAAAGTTTAACAATTTACAAACTATATCGTTAATTGATTGCGAATTGTTTTAAAAAAATTAACTTCTTTCATTTGTCTGCTATATTTTATTGTAAAAAAAATGTTATACAATTCAATGTGCTTAAACACGAAACTTACTTAAAGCAATATAATGATAACTATTGTGCTATTCAAGGCACGTTTAATTAATATTACAGCATAATTACCATCACTATTATTATACTTATACCTATTGTGTTCCCTGATCTTCATAACTTTTTTTTTAACTTGAATAACTTGATACGTTCCAGAACAAAATCGAGAAAAATTATAAAAATTATATTTTTTTACACACGTGTAATTTTGTTACAATTGTTATTCTTTATTGTTTATGTAGTTTCGTTACTGTCATGTAAATTTTGTTTCGATTATATAAATTTTGATTTATATGATGTTAAAGCTTCATTGTTTGAATTTTCGCACAATATTAGATGCATCGCTATGTTAATATTATATTGACTCAAATATTCATAATCAAAAACAAACGAATGTGAAATCTTTAATTATAGATACTAATTTACAAATGGTGTATATCCATACATATATGTATGCATGTATACCTTAGTGTATAATTATATACACATATTTGCATGGCCATACAAGTACACATCATAAATCATAAATTCTTAATAAAATATTAAATTCTGATTACTATACTTTTCTAATTATAGCACTGATTCATTGCAAATTTTGGCAATCAGCGAAAATGACCAAACAGTGCCTCTATACTTTGCGTAAATGTAAACACAGATTGTTCCTATTCTTTATTCGCATAATTAGTTTTTTGTCTAATGACACTAATATCTGTATATTTCAAAACCGACTGAAATAAATTATTTAATCCTTCAATCATTTATTTAATACTGTTAATTATAGAATATATTGACAAACATACATACTTCACATATATATTTAACATACATACATATTTTACAAATTATACATATATTTTCTGATTTTAAATTAATAATTTACTATAACATTAGTTGTAATTAAATTTTAAAATGTAGGTGGTTGATAATTTAACAAAAGAGTAGCCAAAACTTTATCAGGTATTTTTTCTAACTGGGTTCTCATTCGTACTGCTAATTTGTTTGATTGTTTCAAGTACATAGCAGAATGATGTAATGCAATTGTATAAGGAATAGGACACCAGCTTTGTTTGACAATTCCCCTAACAAGCGCTGTTATATAACTTTCTATTAAAGATGTATCTTCCTCAAGGGGATAAAGATATTCTTTTAACGGAATGACTAACTGTCCTAATGGTAATCTAACATATCGAAGCAAACCTACATGTTCCGACCATAACAATTTTCTATAATGAACATCGTGCCTTTGCGCAATTGGTACCAATAAGGTCATTGAAAAACCATAATCACCATAGGAAGTTGAACAAAAATGTTCACACATCGCAGTAAACAAATCGGTAAAAGAATTAAGTCCTGGCAAATCTATTGTAAAATTAAGCTTCTTGTAATTATCTTTTAATAAAGTTGTCACGGCTCTAGTAAGTAAAGCAGAAACATCGTTACTTAAATACAGCGTCTCGCACAGGTATATAAGTACCAATCTACTAAATCTCAAACTTTGTGACAATTTTTCAACCAAATCTGGTAGTACTAATTCTAAACTCAATACGGCTAAGATGACAGCTTTATCATCATCGTTACATGCATTATTATTTCTACATTTTGTATAAATATGTACAATAGGTAAATAAAGCCAATCTTTAGGCATTGCCGCTTGATCCCATTTACCGTCTAATTCTATATACCGTTCGTATAAACCAGATATATCATGACTTAAATTCAATTTAATATCTCCAATATTTGAATTCAGATTTAATTTCTCTAATTCACTCGTTACTATCTCTAAATTTAATTTCTCCTTTGCTAGTGAAACTCTAAGCATCTTCTTTACGTCAGATGGACAATCGGCAGGTAAAGATGATACGAGTTTAATAGCAATTTTCCAAATAATGTACATTGTCTTGTTATCTAATTTATCCTTAACAAAAGAGGTTGCATTTACTATAGCAACTAAAAAAGACAATTCAGATCTTGTATACCATGATCTCTCTAAACACCAATCTGTTGTTTCTAATCTTTTCAAATACCTATAGACTTGTGGAAGACTAAGTACTGCCTGAATTTCTTCTATGAAAGAATGATCAATGAATACATTTAAAGCTGTTGCAAGAAAGGGCATACAAGATTGGTGAGACACAATATGTTGCACTTGTCCTTCATAGGTTAATACTCCCAGATGAGGCAAAGCGGAAGGCTCGCGCTCAAGAGCTAAAGAACAATCGCTTAACAAATTTGAAGTAGAACTGCAAAAATTAAAACGTTAAAAATTATTATAACATAATATTAATATAATGTAATTTTAAAAATGCTTAGCATCTACTTACTTAAGTTTAGAAAATACTTGCGATCGAGATATGTTCAATGTTTTAATCGCAGTACTATCACTAACTGCTAATAACGTTTCTGCGATAAGTTTCGTATTTCCCCACTGTGAAAATAGTTTTTTATGTTTAGTATATTTTACATTTAATATATAATTACAATTATTTTATATACATATATGGTTATTAAATATATGTATAATATAATATTTTTCATATATTTGTAGTATATTATACTTCAAATTAACATACCGTGAAATTGCTTAAGGATAGTAGCTGTGCACTCCATTTGGACAGTAAGACCGATATATTTGCTTTTAGCGACGTCAAACAACTTGCAACAGCAATTAAAGCTGCTGCATATTCACAAGATAATTCAGATGCGCTTTGAATATCGTGATTACTCAGCAGAAGCTGTAACTGTGACACAAGAAATAATTGTGCTCCAGTTAAACTATCCATGGCTTCTTCATGCAACAACAATGTTCTCCACAAACGTAAACTTTCGATGATAAGATTATAACTTCCCTTCCTATTAAAAAATTATGATTTATATATGTTATATATATTACAAAATTCTTTTTATTTATATTAAATTATAATAAACAATTACCCTGCATCACAACTGGCGTATGATATAATGCGCTGCATAATTTTAAGACTATTTAATTTTTGAGCAACAGATTTTCCTCCATAACAAAGTAAGATACGACAGAATCTAACTGCAGCCACTACTGGCACACCATACACATTATTTATATTATCTGTCATTGCTATAAATATAAAAAATATACTAATTCATTAGTATATACACATTATTTAAACATAAGATATATATATATACACATATATATATTACAGTATCTCGCAAATTATAATATAGTATCACACAAATATACGAACCCAATGCATCTGTAGACAAAGGCATAAAATGCTCAATTATTATTTCCAATAGATTTGGAGAATTCATCATTTTTAAGACAGTAATGGGCGAATGTCTTACAAGCCTAATTAGAATTTCTAATGCACAAGTTACAGCAACAGGTGGTGGTCGTATTTCATTCAAAATGTAGCTATAAATAATTTCATAATTTTAACAAAAGTTTTCATAGCGTTTGCATAAATAGAATCATTAAAAGTACCTAATTCTTAATAGTATATCAGTTCTCAATAAGGCAGCAATTGCGTCTAGTTGCACTAATTCATGATCTTTTAAATTGCTTATATCATCGACATCAGTTTTTGGTGTTGCTAAAACAGGTTCTTTATAATTTCGGAAACCATATAGTCTGTCTAAACAGACTTCATCCGCTTCGCTATATACGAAAGCTCTTAGTGCTTGTAAAGTTGCTGTGATCACAGCTACTGAGGTTTCATCCAAAGAAAATCTTAATAGTAATAGAAGATTTTTGTGACTTAATGCAGCCAATGGTGCAGGTTGTAATGCTTTATCATACCAGCCCTTGCGACTTTTTTCTATGATATTTGCTAATGTTGTAAGAGCTGTACAGCGTTGCTGTTGTGCCGATGAGCGACTCAATTGCAATAATTCTTGTAAAGAATAACCAGGACGTTCGGGTTCTTCTCCATGATGATGGAGACCTTTCTCAATAGGTACATTGTCGTCTTTGTACGCTAATAATACACCTATTAAAAAAAGTTTATTTGTATATCTATAATAGATTTTCTCTTATATACATTAGCATTTGGATATTTACCATTAAAGTCAAAACGAGCATTGTAAGGTTCATCTGGAACAGGTTCATCTTTCTTTTCAGGTATATTTTCCATCCATTTTAATTTTTCAGGCTCAAGAGAATCCATATGCACCCAACCCTTCTCTTTAGCTTGTTGCATCAATTCTTTTGAAGGTTTGGGTATATCTTGTTCCAATTCATCTATCTGCATTGGTATAACATCATTATTTTGGACTAAATCTTCATGATCTTTGTTAGGAATTTCTTCTGCAACTAACTTTTCTACATTTACAGATTTTTCATTTTGATTTTGAGCTTTGCCATTTGATGTTTTATTGTCTTCTGGAGCCTTATTTACTTTTTGTTTTTTATTCCTTCTATCTTTTAAAAATTGTATTAATTCTGGCTTTAAAGTCATCTCAAGTTTACTTTTCTCTTTAAGGATATCCTCTTGATTCATTTGGCTTAGTCGTTCCAAATTTTCTTTATGTATTTCATTTGCCCATGGTCCTTCTACAATAACACTACTATCTGTATTACATAAAGGTTCAATCTTTTCGGATTTTTCTATTTTATTTCTAACAATGCTTTTACGAGAAATTTCTTGTGAAAATAAACTTCCAGTCTTATCATTTTTCTGAAAAGATAACAAAATTTAAACATTTGAATATATTTTTCAAGTATTTCCATTATATTTGTTATTACAATAAAAGTATGCAATTACCACGTGTTTAGACATAAAGACTTCAGGAAAACCATTATTGGAACAAAGAAATTCCTTTTTATCAAATTCATACTTGCATGTATCGTATTTCTTTTCAATGATATTTCCTAATATTATCGCTGAAGATGCTATTTGCACATTATGAACAGAATTCTTCAATCCAGAGTTGAGATTTTTTCCAGCTTCTTCTTTAATCGCAGGATTTATAACATCACCGATACTTTGAGAAGTAGACACCCTGTCACGATTTCTTAATCTTTTTGATTCAGAAAATTTTGATCTTATTTTGTTAGAATTTGTTTGACTGTCAGTAGCTACAGCAGAAGTAGTATTTAAAAATGTTTCAGATCTTCTTAAATTAATCACTTTGGCTGATGGTTGTTGCTTATTTCTTAAAAATTCTTCTTGCATACGAAACAATTCTTCTTCACTATCACTTGGTTTAGGTCGCTTCACAACTGGACTCCCATCCATTGTTTTAAAATTTATTTAAAACTTTAAAAATTGTAATTTTTATCTTAAATTATTTTGGTGTTATCAAATATTTTTAGGTTATCTAATCTAAATATCATCTATAGTTTTATTAATCACAATATTTAATTACTTAATATATCTGTATATTGTGAATTTATTTCATCCTCATCTACAGGATTTTAGCAATTAATATATTTTAATAAAAAATTCTCTTATTTTAGTTGGATAACCTAGGAACATGGAGTATAATCAACACATATTCACAGAATGATACGATACACAGTTATACACAGGTTAGGTTAATATACACAGGTATACATATGTACATTATGTATATTTTGTTAATTTTATTTTTCTCGCGAGATTTTTTGAACTTATATTTTTAGAAAGGAACAAAAACTACAATGTAAAAGTAATATGTGTAAAAGTAATATAAATACTTACAATAGGGTTACAATTAAAATTATAGAAAGTTTATTCTGGAAATATCTTAATGCTAAAACATCTGTTTCTACATATCTATTCTTTTTTTATGCTTTCATATAAATACATAATATATATATTTCATGATTGTGTTTGTGGATATGTAGGAGCAGTATATTACTGCAGAAAATTATTAATATCTAAAGAATATGTGAACAAGCAAGAGAAACGCTATAAATGTTAATATATGTTGTTATTATTAATATTTCGGTCATAGTACAAAGTCTCTGAGCACAAAAAGTTCAAATAATTATTCTATAGAAACATTAAAAATTGCGTTAAATTGTTCTGTGTAGGATGTTAAGTTAAAAATAAATTTATATATCCTTTTAATTTGTTTGTAAACAGCATCATAATTTTATATTTGAGAAACTGTATCTTATACGTCCTTTTATATTAACTCACTGACTTATCACAATGAAATTAATCTTATACATAATTATTATGTATTTATATCAACTGTAGTAAATTACATTTTTTATTTCTAAAATGATGGTAAGCCAGTGAGTTAACAAAGATATGAAAATAAAACTTACAAACAAATCAATGACAAAAATGTTAAACCTAATATTAAAGTGTAAGTATCTCTGACGCTCGAGACTCTAACAAACGTTCCATTGAACTAACATCTTTACACCAGCCATCAAGTCGTTGAACCATTCCAGCTATTTGTGTACGATCTAATACGCGAGGCTGTACCCATGTCATGTTTACTGTTCCTGCCACTTGATCAATAGCACCACGAACTAAACCTTGAGCTAGAGCTTTCATTACTAATAATTCTACTTCACCGAGAGGCAAACGAGTTTCTTGAGAAATTTCCGCAAATGTTAATTGCCTATGATAAAAAAAATTTATTTAATACAGATTGTTTTACATTATCTCGTTCCTTAATACTTTTACAATAAACAATATACAAACCTATTATTAGCTTGCCTTTTGAAAGTCATTTCCATGAGGCATAGAAGAGATATTTTTTGTCTCAACTTCAACTCCTGTGCAGCTAAATCAGCAACTTTGCTCCACTGTGGCTTTATTTTTTCAAGTGCAACAATGTCACCAGCATTGAAAGCTTGTAATAAATCAACTAACCAAGAGTTTGGAGTACCTTTCAAGGATTGTAAAACTGGATGAGCTAATAATTCTCCAAGATTATAGACTCCTTCACCTAAAAGCGCAGCCAATCCAAGGAAAAATGCATGCTGCTCCTGTTCTTGTCTACTTAGATTATTTAAATCAATACAACCCAAGTATCTGAAATATGAAAATCAGTTCAAATAACATGTATGGATTACTTTTGTCATAATGAAAATGACCATTGCTCCAGATTATAAGTATAATAGTACCTTAAAGCAGTACGATAATATTCAGCATGTTTCCCTTGAAGACGGTAAAGGCGACTCGCTAATAAATAAAATCTACCATGGACTGTTGTAACACCATCGGCATTATCCAACATAGCCTCTACTTCCTCTATAATTTGTTTCGCTTGTTCTTGATTATTTAACTTTTCAAGCAAAATCTGTCCTGTGAGAACTTTACACAAAGCAACTGCCTCATTATTGCTTTTAACTTTAGATTCTGTTTTTTTCAAGAATTTAATTGCTTCTTGTTTATCTTGAAACTGTTGTATTACATATGCTAATATTTCTACCAATGATAAAGGATTTATCCTAAATAAAAATAGAAGAATAGTATTACAATACAATGATAATCTGAATTACTATGTAAGTAAGGTTATGAATCAATATTTCGAAAAAGATACGTATATAATGTACTTACTTGTTTTCAAAAGTAGATAAAAAGTTTATGTATAACTGTACTAATTTATCTCCTTTCTGAAGCGCTGGATTTTTAACAAATGTTTCTAATTTAAGTGTCAACTGATGCCAAAGCCTGCAAGTCACCGGACGATGAAATTTAGGTAAACATTTTTCTATTGAAACATGCATGTAATGTAGAATATTTTACAAAAAATACCTTTTATTGTATAATTCTTCGAGTTGCGCCCATTCTGTAGCCAATTCTTTGTCTGCAACATTTTGATTTTGACTTAAATATGTATTAACATCTTTTGGTGCCACGGATACCGCCATCTTTAATAACAATGACTAAAGCCGAATCAGTATAATGAATTAGGTTGTTCGTTCTTCAGCACTCATTCTGAGAAAGAATAATATAACATTTTATATAATATTTTATTAACCGAGATTAAAACTGTATGCATTTTTATGATACTTAAAAATATATAATAAAATTTTTCATTGAAAAAAATTTGTAATTTGTTACAATAAAGATATAGACATGGAATTAAAATGAATACGACACAGGTATATAAATTTATTATTTTTATGAAAGACGTAAAGTGATTAAAATGTTGTATGTTTTGTTAAAAATTCGAATTTATATAATTTTACTATTCTTTAGTTCACAGTGGCAAAATATAAAATTTATGTTGTAATTATTTATTTAAGTTGTTGCGAAGATATTCAAGTATACTTATATTATTTATAATTGTATACAAATAATTAAATCATTTTCACGTTGAATGATTAGACTTTTAATTTATAATACGCACCAGTATTGCATACTAAACTGTATCGAAAGTTTATGCAGCAGCAGCAATGCAATACAACCTTTAAGCTTATAATTTATTCAAACCAGATGTGAAAAATTATTGGAAAATTGATGAAATATAATTTCCAATGAAAATAATTAGAATTAAAGTAATTCAGTTATTCAAATCACAGCGAAATATTAATTTTTTTTAAATACAGATTCATTGATTTATTTGATACATAACATTCGATATAGAGTTCAAGAATCGTAACTACGGTTATCATATTTATGTGATGTGAATTAAAACGAAAAGTAACATATTATGTATGTATTATAGCATCAGTATTGTGAATGTAAATATGCGACAGATAGCTATGCGGAGGTATCTGCATGGCAAGTTATCCTTAAAAAATTATTTGTCAACGAAACTATGATACACAATTCATGTTGACATAAAAAAAAAAACATACTTTTGTGTTGTTAGTTTTATAGTTTCAAGATAGTTAGAGTCGAATAAACTTACGTATGTAGCTTACGAAAATAGTGGTTGATATAATTACACACAAATATATAAATATTCAACATGTTGAGTATGCAGAGGATTTTAACCCTATTTGCTCTGTTATCTTTTAATCTTCATCAAGTTATTCCTTTTCAAACTCTATCATTTTCTCCTATTGTTATTGTGGCAGAATATAAGAAAGAATATCAATATGTCATAAACACTACTGTTGAATATGTGTTTTTATATCCTGTTAATAATGTAAGTATGAGTAATTTTATATATGTAAGTTAATGTCATGATATTTTACCATAGTTTTCATGTATTATTTACTTGTAGGTAACTGCAAGAATAGTAGTTGAAAGTAATGCTACTACCGATCTACCTCTTATAGTGGTTGTTCGTCAAAAAAGAGAAATCCTATCATGGCAAATCCCCCTTGTAGTTCAAAGCGCATATTTTAATGATTTAGCATATAATAAAACAAGTCAAACTTTGTGTTCAACCAATTATAATCAAAGTAGACTAGAAGAGGAAGAAGAATTTATTACTGTTAGTTTGTCCACTGCTAATTATCAAAATATTTCATTTAAACTTAACATGACAAAACAGTATGATTTTTATATAAGGTATGCAATTATGTCTGGATCTTTATTGTAATAAAAAAGAAAAATTAGTAATTGTTTCATGTTTCCATTCTATGTCAGTCCTGGAGAAGAAAGAGTAGTAGAAATTTCACCATCCCAACCTATTTATTATGGTTATACCTTCCCAAGGCAAACAGAAAGTTCTTCTGTGATCATTCGTGTTAATTCCGATAGTGATATTTGTATGACAGTTTCAATACAAAATACAACAGTAAGTATAAATTTTTATAATTTGTAAAATCGTATTATCATTAGTTCATATCTTCTTTTTCAGTGTCCTGTATTTGATTTAGAGAGGAATATTCAATTTTCTGGTTATTGGCAAACTGTAAATCGACAAGGCGGTATAACTGTGCCAGTAAATATATTTTTGACTAAAATATATTTTTTAAATATACCTTTTATGATAGATAACAAGATAAGATGTCTAATCTAATGTCTTTTAGAAACAAGAATATCCATTGGGCTTTTTTGTGGTACTTGTAGTAAAAGGTGATGATACAGATTGTTATGGAGCTCCTAGTATGATTCCTGTACGGAATAAACGCATTAGTTTAGCAATAAATGCTAGTATTACCAAACGAGATTATGTTATTGCTTCAGGAGTAGTAGTATCTATTATTTTTAGTTTCTGTATAGCCTATGTCGTAAGCATTGTGATATCAAAAATTAGAAAGGAAAGAAAAATTAAACAAGAGATATTACATCAAGAATCAGAGCAAATTCGTGAACCTATACCGAGCCCATCAACGGTAGAGGAGGTAACGCGATATACTAATTAAGAAATAAAAGAAATTTTTCTGATCACTTACATTAATTACATTACAGTTTATTCCACACCGATCAGTATCCATAGAAGATGATTCTTCACTTGATGAAGATGATATCGACTTAATGGAAGATGCATTTTGCGATAAAGAAATAATACGAACAAAACTTGTGCTTTCCGTTTGCGATTTGGCTCGTAAAGATCCAAAGATTCTTAGGCATAAATCTCGGTTATATTTATATTATTTGATAACAGTTGCTATTTTTTATACTTTACCTGCGGTACAGCTGTTAATTACGTATCAACATGTACTACATGTTACTGGCAATCAAGATATGTGTTATTACAATTTTTTATGTGCCCATCCATTTTTATCACTGTCAGATCTCAATCATGTATTTTCAAATATCGGATACGTTATGTTGGGTTTTCTATTTATATTTTTAACATCTTCTCGAGAACATGATGAATTTGAAAGAGAAAAAAATAAATGTTATGGCATACCACAACATTATGGATTATTTTATGCAATGGGCACTGCGCTTATTATGGAAGGAATACTCTCAGGAAGTTATCACGTGTGTCCAAATCGAAGCAACTTTCAATTCGGTAAGACAAAAATGAAATTTTATAAATTTTTTTTATAGTATTAATGACTAATATTATATTATCTATTTAGATACGAGTTTTATGTACATCATAACAGTGCTATGTATGATCAAGATTTATCACAATCGTCATCCTGATATAAATGCCCGAGCATCAGTTACATTTGCAATGTTAGCATTCATCATCTTCATAGGATTGTTGGGAGTTTTATATGGTTCAATATACTTCTGGGTTCTGTTTACTGTCGTACATTTGCTCACTTGCCTTTATATGACTATTCAAATTTACTACATGGGGCGATGGAAAGTTAGAACGTTGTTGATAAGAGTAATACAGGTAATTTTAGGCATTTGTATTTGAATTTAATATTTTTCATTTTACCTTGATTCAGTTACTTCTACTAGGCACAGTTTATCATTGATTTTATAATTTTCTAGATTAGTAAACATGATGCCCGTTCTGGAATTAGATATTTCTTTCGACCTTTGTATATGGGACGTTTTATTATACTTATTGTAGGAAATTTATGGAACGTTGCTCTCGCAGTACTTGGGAATATGCACAGCGAGAAAAATTTCGCAACGTTTCTGTTGGCTGTATTAATGTCTAATTTAATTTTATATACTTTTTTTTATATTGTTATGAAGGTATGTACATACACACGAATAATTATACTTATGTAGTTTGTCTACATATTATGAATTAATTTACTTTGTGATATTTCAGGTTTGTCACAAAGAACGAATTCTACTTCAACCAGCGATTTATATTGTGTTATCAATCGCGTTTTGGGGCGCCGCTTTGTATTTTTTTATACACAATTCTATCTCGTGGGAGCTAACCCCAGCACAATCGCGCAATTATAATAAACCCTGCATACTCCTAAACTTTTTTGATAGTCATGACATTTGGCATTTTTTGTCTGCTTTAGCAATGTTTTTTTCATTTATGGTATTGCTTACTCTAGATGATGATCTAATTGATGTGCATCGAAGTCAGATTTCAGTCTTTTAAGGACAATGACACGAACGAAGAGAGTATCGAGAATTTTTATGTCTCAAACGATATGACTGCATGTAATATATGTACATTTGAACTTGGTATCAATGAATTAAAAATAGTATAAAATATATATATGTATAATTATTTAGCAACTATTTTGTATTAAATGTCTTATTTCTGTTAAACATTCAGGTTCATAAAATTTTTTATTATCTACCTCTTTATTCGCATTAAATTGTTCCTAAAGATCAAAGAATTTTTATATTTTGTATCACACACGATTGGAAAAATAGTACTTCGTACTTTAAAAATTACCCATCGATCTGTTTTCCTTTTTTCGACGGAAATGGGAAATATCGATGTACATATTAGTCATTCGGTAAAAGTAAACGCAACGAACAAACTTTTTTCTAAAAAAAATACACATACATACATGCATATAAATATAAATAAATAAACACATATATATTACTTATTTATTTATTTATATATATGTATGTACGCCTATGTGCAATATAATTTCTATATTCATGAATACACTCATTATAAACAAAGGGCACGTTTTGCCATGGTTTAGGAGACGGCAGTGATACTGTCTGACACTCGATAGCATCACCATTGAACTTGAATAAGACACGAGTTCGATTACTTTCTATCATCAAGTAACGCTATCGATAGAAACAATTATTAACTTTCCAAAAATTATACTATTCCCGTACAATTTGCTATTAACAAGAATAACGAGTATCTGTACAATTAATTCTAAGATGTAGAACTACATACACCAGGTACGCAGATAGACAAGAGACTTTTCTTAATTTAGAAAAACATTAGGACGAAGCACTTGAATCATTGTGGTGTTCCTGTGTGGTCGTTTCTATCTGTAATAAAGTTCTTTGCAATTCTGCACGTTCTGCTGGTTGTAATCTGTGCGCAATTTCTAAAATTGCATTTAATCTCACTTCTGGACAAGTTTCAAGGGCTTCTTTGACTCGAGAAACGATTGCATCTTGTCTTACACAAGTGATGTTACGGGAAACAACACTATTTTCATCTTGACGTTGATTCTCCAACCAATTCGTTGCAGCTTCATCTTGATCCCACAGATAAGATTCTGTGGCACCTTTGTCTTCTATAAACCATCTACGCAACATTGCACCGACTTGTCTAACGTCCAAAGAGGGTTGGGTTGATAGAATTTCCTTCTTTATTTCATCCTCCAAAAGTCTTCTTCTAAGTCGCCAATAAAGCAATTTGCGTGCTTTTTGCCATGGAATAATATCATGAATGGTGTTTTTCTCAAACATTCTCTCTGGCGTATCATGAAGATCCGCAAAGTGAACTGCTACTTGCCGATACATAGGTTCTAAAAGTTGCTCTCTCTTACGAATTTGGCTTTCTATGTCTGTTCGTTCTTCAGCTGAATTTGCATTGGCTAGATTTTCCTAAAACAATGATTGATGTTATAATGTGTCCCACACACGACCTACTATTTATAAAATGTAAAAGATTATAAAGAAACAATTAGTTTCTTACTTTAAGCTTCTGTATTACTGAATCAACCCTATGCATAGCTTTAATTATGTCTTTAGTTCTAAACTTGATTTCTACTATTCCACCAGGTTCTAAAACTCCACCTCTGCTTGTATTGTCAGCAAACATTTCCATGTAGCGAGGATTTATCGTTGGATCAACAACAGCCCAAGCACCACCTCTTAGTTCTCCATTTGGTGGGATATATACAAATATTGGTTTGGTATATTCTCGTAAGCCATCCACAATATAAGCACCGAATTTGATAATTTGCTCGTACATGTCTAGAAAAGATATAATGTTAGTAATTCACTCGATAGGTAAGAGTGAAATTTTAGTAATTATTAAAAATCAATAAAAACCTTTCATTCCACCAGAAAATCCTCTCCAATTAGCAAAAATAAAAAGTGGAAGCTCTTCTTTTCCAAAGTCTTTGATAGCTTGAGCAGTTTTGTATGCACTGTCAGGGAACCATACTTGTCCTGCCTGAGATATCGTTTTAGCTTCTGAATCGAGATTAGCAGGATCAGCAGGTAAGTGCAACTCAACGGTTCTTGTTTCTACTGCAATAACTCCGCAAGGTATTCCGCCTAATCTTGCTCGTCCAGTTACTACGGTTTGAGCCCAAGGCCTCATGATTTCCTGTAAGTAATATTAATAGTATAGAAATAGTATGAGTCATTTTATTAAACTAAATTAACATGTAATATTAATCTAAAATATAAAATATACCTGCCAAGAGCCACGATCGAAGAATCCACTTTCCCAATAATTTGTACCATTTTGTATTCTACCTTCGAGCATGAATCTTGGATCATATGCTGCTTTTGTAGGAACATACATGATTTCTCTGTCGACTGGATCAGGAAATGGTGCTGATAATATAGGAAGGGGTGCACCCTTAAATTTGGGACAGTAGCTTAACCACCTTAAAGCAGTGGCAACACCCTCTAGGTCCCTTACGTTTGTTGCATGTGATACCCCATTATTATGCATAATTTGTATGCCACCTAACTGATTATTACTAGCGTATACTTCACGGCCTAACACAGTATTCAATGCTTTGTAACCGGTTAAAATGATGTGAGAATTTTCTATTTGGATGACCCTTTGTCCAAGACGTACTAGGTAAGCACCGATACCAATCGCTCTACAAGATACAATGGAAATTGTAACGATTTCGTCATAGGCTTTCGATGTTTCTCCGGCAATCATACCAGCGTATTTTAAATTTTCTACACCAAGACCGTCATCTTTACCAATGATATCGGTAATCTTATAACGAGATTCTCCCTTATCTTCGATCAACGAAGTTTTCACTGAATTAAGTGGTGCTAAACGCGCGTAATCATCTGGTGTTAAATATATATATCTAAATCCTTTCTCTGGTTCATCCTCATCCTCCCAAGCAATTCTGAACAACGCTTTCACTTCCTCTGCTAGACCAATGCGAGCGCCAGAATTTGCAGAGAAATATATTCGAGGAATTCCAAGCTGTCTAGCTCTTTCAGATGCTCTGCAGAACACTAAGTCTTCCTTTGGACCGAAAGAACCAATCAAATGTGTCAAATCGTTTGCTATCAGTATAATGTCTCGACCAGATACTGGATATTCTGGCGTATAAAGTCTTAATCTCCAAGCGACCATACCAACATTATTCTCACCAGGGAGTCGTTTTTGTTCCACTAAATTGTCACCCTCTAATACTAATTCCACACAATCCATTACAGGATTTGGAATAGTTATATCGCACTGTGGCCTTTCTTCTATGTGTTTAATCCACATCTTTTCAGTTTGCTGTCTAAACATGTCTGGTAAATCATATACATACGTTGTGCCAGAACTTTGTGCTTGGAACCGTTTTGCTTGAAGATAATCTTTGGTTAGATATGGCGTAGAAATTGGAAGACCATGCATAGGTCCTGGTCTCCAGGTACCATTTGCCGTCGAAGAAGGATAAGATTCGAAACGAATGATACCAGTCTTTGGATCGGTTGCCTCCATATAAAGATGCAAGTCTATGCTATATCCGCTATCGTTGGCAATGCACAAACGTAAAATAGACGTTGGTTTCCCTGGTGCTGGCCGAATCGTCATTTTAATCTCAGCCTGACGTACTCGTAATTTCCATAATCTCGGGCCGTACCTCAGTACCATACTGGTCACGCTTTCTTCTATTCTTACTGGATCCATAATAACTGTGGGTACGAAATTTAGGAAGATATGATTGCATTCCGTACGCTTAGCAAGCGGATGCGAGAACGCAACTTCTAATTCATCCATAGCCTCTAATAGTACACGTTCACCTTCATTGTGAAGATAATCGAAACTGGCCTCCTTCGTGATAAGATCAGAGTGTCGTATAATAGAACGAATGAAGAAACGATAATCTGTGACTTGTTGTCCTTTGGCAACCTTCGCCCGGCCAAGGTAAAGATGCATTTTTTGATTCGAGGTTGGCAAAGCTTCAAGATCGTAAGTTCTCATTCTGTTTAATTCCAATTGGAAAGCACAACCAGGTTCGAGATGTCGATAAATTTTATCTTCAACAAAACCATCCCTTTGACGGTATGTAAAGAATTTTGGGAATTGTCTTTTCTTTAAAACAGTGAAAGTGATCCTTCGTATGTCTCGTGAGATTAATTCCTCTTTGTTCGCGGCGCACCAATCTCCAAAGAGTTTCGTCATCGTAACGTCATCGCGATTTTCTTTCTCTTGGACGGCAATGCTCAAAATATGTACCGGTTCCCCAGATCGTTCACCCATTTCCACTGTACCAGTATTTTCCGCAGTGCTTAAAGATACGTTTATAGACGTGCTGTGTCTCGATTCGCTTGCAGCTGCGTCTACTGCCTCTGCTAAAACTTTAGCTGAAGTTGAGGTAATCGAAGACAGATCCTCTAGGAGGTCGAAAACTTCGTCGGAATATCGGGTGAATTGATCCATGTCTCGGAAAGCTGCCATAGCCCCGACTCTGTGATTAACCGAAGATTGGTTTTGTATGTTAGGATGATTGTTAGGCAGCAAAAATTGGAAATGTACAAGCGGTACTTCACCAGACAATTCCAGATGTTGCACACAAGTCAACTCATAACTGATATAAGATCTGCGAACATAAACCTCCAAAGCAGCATTGCAAACTGTACGATTGGTATGGTAGAAGAAGTCATGTAAAATATCGAAAATAGATGTTTCGGAAAGGATAAGTTTCTCTAAGTTTTCTGGATGAAAATCATGGCCGTACATGTCTACCGCTGACAAGAATATAGATTCCATTTGGTTGTGTCTTAACTCGTAAGCAGGTTGGTGAGCAGCGATTAGAATTTGTCTCGCACGTAACGCGACACGACTATGCTCTGTACGATTCAGGCTCGTTAGTTCCGTCAGCGTGCTCGATAACTCGTCCGTAAGACCAGGTTCATTCGCCCAGAGATGATCTATGAGCATAGTTACTAAAACGTTCTTCTTCGTGACTTGGTTATGGCTGAAAATCATAGCTGTTATTGTTGCTACATCGTCTTTGTACTCATCGATTAAAGCAGAAACACATTTATCGTAATGTCCTTGTTGGAACTGGCTTTCAACGGTGTAATATTGTCGAAGAAGTTCGTGAACAGCGGTCTTCATTCTTCCACGTATTCCGTTCCTATATCTTTGTACCAGTTGCACTATAGCTTCGGTAGTTAAGAAGAAGACGTCACGTTCAGATCGCTTGGAAAGACTTGCTGCATGTCCATCGATCACAGCAGCAATTTGTTGACTAGGAAATTGAGCTAAAACAGAAGTTATGTTTCTTTCGTACAGCGACATCAATTTCCTGATCTTTTTCTCTACGGAAATCGGAATTCTTCCTGATATCGTCGCGATCACTTCTTGAAGTTCAAGCAATGGTAAACTAGGGTCACGAAGGGAATTCATGAATTTCTCAAGAAGTTCTCGTACTCGAGGTACGTGGTACGGATCTGGTAAACAATATCCTCCTAGAGTGTTTTCCAAAGCTGTTCTGTATTCAGCATGAAGATGATTCAATTTTTCAGAAATTGCTGGAGCTACAGTTTCCGGGAATTTACCAGTGTACTCCTGAGCTTTTGTTACCAGAGATGGATCGTCCAATTCTAATCGAGCAATCAAGGTACCGGCCTCGAGAATGGCACCTGGTCTTTTAACATAAAAGACGCTACCAGCTTCGCTCGCTGTTATTGTCATTACCATTTTCATGACTTCAATTTCTGCGTATGCTTGTCCAGCGTCCACGTGACCACCATCGTCGACTAGATAGCTAATTAGTTTGCCAGCTGATGGTGACCTCAATAAAGAAGGATCGTTGTCCTTTTCAAAGATGCAGGTTTGATTTCCAATGATGATCCTGTAACGATCGACTTCCTCCCTCATGTAAGTCGTGAAACTTGCACCATCCAAAGAGAGCAATAATCCTCCATCCGATAGTCGGTGTAGTTCTACCTCTTTATAGGAACCGTTCATAACAAGAAAATAACTATTAGGGCCTGACTTAGCAGTCTGTATTTTATATTTGTATCCGTCGTTAATGAGTTCAACCTAAAAAATGTTTGTTAAATTTTATAATATTCGTAAGCAGATAATTTATACACAAATTGATAATATAAAAATCAACTTACGTCGATAACATTATCTAAATCATTGCTGGCTTGTATTTGTCCTTTCTCTAATGCTGTTTGAAACCCAGAAAAAGCGGCAGTGATTGTTCTATCAGCGATATGAAGCGCACCGCATGTTATGGCTAATAATACATCCGGTTTGTCACTCCTAACGCGTTCAGCAATCAACAAATCAAGCCACGCAGTATCTATGCTGTTCTGTTGGAAAGATTCAGTTTCTAATAGCGTAATCAAATATTCGACGGTGGTTCTGAAATCACCCCTAATGCTCAGTTCTTTCAAAGCTATGACCAAATTTTCTCGAGCCTGATTACGATCCTCTCCCCAAGAGAAACAATGTCCAAATTGTGAGTCTGCAAATTCGTGGAGACCTCCGGAAGCTGCTACCGAGAAGTAACCCCAAACATTCTTTGAGGATCGGAAATTCAGTTCTTGCACCGTACCAGAACTCGGTTTAAAACCTAATGGAAATATTAAAATTTATTACAGCAGAATTCTTTAATTATCAAGCGTGATCAAATGTAATTTTTGTTATGAAATATAATTTATACCTTCATCAGGATTTTCACTAGTAATTCTCGCAGCTATCACGTGACCCCATGGTTGAGGTTTGTGTCTCGGTTGATCGAAGTCAATAACGCTATCTCCCCATGGACTTTCACCATAAAGAAGACGAATATCTTTAATATGGTGTAATGGTAACCCCATAGCAATTTGAAGTTGTGCCGCGGGCAAATTAACATCGGATACCATTTCAGTACACGGATGTTCCACTTGAAGACGTGGATTCAATTCCAAAAAGTAGTATCGTCCAGAAGTGTCGTACAGGTATTCGACAGTACCTGCGCTGACATATCCAACCATTTTGGCCAATCTTACAGCAGCCTATTACGAAACAATATGTAAACGGTACTGTACGGAATGAACACAAATTTTCATAATAATGTCTGTTAATTAATTTATGGTAGAAAAGTGAAATATTTTTGATTCGCGAATAGGATCGATAATTACTTTTTCCATCTCTTCAAAGACTTCGGGTTTAGCAACCACAGCAGGCGCTTCTTCGATAATCTTTTGATGTCTTCTCTGAATAGAACAGTCACGACCAAATAACGATATCGCGTTTCCATAATTGTCAGCTAATAATTGAACTTCTAAATGGCGAGCACATTTTGCCAATTTCATAATGAATATCGGAGATCCAGGTATTTCAGTTTGTACCTGCCTAAGAAAATCGTTAAGCATTCTCAATATAAAGTTTCCAACATCTTGTTACATAAATATTCTTTACATAATGTTTGCAATTATTTATATAACGAACCATGTAAAAAATCTTTTAAATTAATTTGACGAATTTCCTTCTTACCTAAACAATGTGGGCAATTCTTCAGCGTTCTCCACCTTTCTGATACCTTTTCCACCACCTCCCTCGCTAGCTTTCACCATTATAGGAAATCCTATTTTGTTAGCTGCTGCCAAGCATTCTTCTACCGTAGAAACGCACCCTTTCTTGAAGAGTTCCGAAGATATTTTTATCTTTTTTCCACTGTACTGTGCTTTTAGTTCCGAACCTGACCAAGGAAGTGTCGGTACATCTGCAGTTTGCGCTACAATACTTGACGCGATTTTATCTCCAAGGGCCCACATCGCTCTTTCGGATGGCCCTAAAAAATAATGATTATTCATTCATTTATTCTTTCAATTCGTAATTCGTTGATTTTTCGAATCGCATTTCTTCAAAACTTACTAAGAAGGACATTTCCTCGAATACCCTACCGTGCATAAGTATCTGCATATATTCAAATTATTAAGGCTATACTACAATACTTTGATAGTCATCGTACTTATACATGGTAGTATAAGATTACAGAATTTACTTCACAATTTACAGAATAATCTTCAGCTATCTCTTCATTGTCATCCAAAGAATCTTACCAATGAAACACATGTTATTTTTATGGAGTAATTCTGGCAATTTTGGATTTTCAGAGGCATGACCCCAACCAGCCCATACAGCCTGGACCTGAGTGCGTACAGCGATGTCTACGATCAGCTCGACGTTCGCATAATTGTTGTTGTTGGTTCCACCTGGCACGGGTACGTACTGATCTGCCATTTTGATATATTCCGCGTTCGCCTTTAGATCTTCCGGAGTGACCATCACGACGAAACGCACGGCGCGTTCGTTCTTGAACATTTCGTAGGACCATCGTCGGATCGAACGCATACATTTTACAGCCGCTATTCCGTTGTTGGCGATTAGGACCTGCAATTTGAGAAATTTGTTTATTCTATCGATCGTTATCCGTGAAGCGTCGTTTAAGCGATGACTAAATATTGACGATAAAATGTTATTGAACGACTAGTGTGTCACTGGTAACTTGCAGTCTCAGATACGCAAATACGTTTAGAAAACAAATATACATTGGAGTCCAAGGTAAAACTGAGAAACAAAGGAAAATCTATTTAAATCTTGAAATAAATTTACAATTGAAACAAAACTAATTCGTCGGTTCGGTATCGAGTAATAATTATATGGTGAAAGATTGTTAACGCTAGAATTCTAAAACAATCAAATTTTTGATAATACTTTTTCTTTTTCTCTTTTTATATATAACGTAATTATAGATAGTCCGATGTTATTAGAAGATAAATCGTTAAAGTTATAATTACGCTGTTCAAAATTGGGAAGATGTCATTTGCCTAAAAACATTTAGATCCGAATTAAGACGAATATGACTAACAATTAATAAAGAAACATATTCCAAGTTAAAGTTGTCACGGCACTACTTTGTTTTGTTTGCGGAAGGAACAATGTGCGTTTCACATTGCTATTACAGTGGAGTATCGCGGAACAGATATATCTAGTAACCTATGATTCAAGATCATTCAAGGTCGTTCGAGGTCAACTACGAAGGTCGTTTGGCCATTGTTGCGAAACTGTACGGCGAATGCCTTGAGAAATACTCGAGCGGAACGCGACATATCTACGCGTTGAACGACCTTCTTCTGCAATTACTTCTTTATACTCGACTGTTTTAAGTATCGATTTTATTAAAAAGTTATTAATATTTTCTACACATTGAATGATCTCCTTCTTTGCTCGACTCGTTCCTTTTATCCGAAGATGTCGAATATATTCTCCGTTAAAAAGAAATTACATCTTCTGACAATAAGATCTAACATCAATTCAAATTATCAATTATTTCAAAGCGTAGCGCCGGAACAATGTTAAAAATTGTAAAAATTTCTTCCTGGAAGATTCATTTGGAAGATTCACACGCTAAAAAATCGACTGTTGTTTCGAGATACGTAACGAAGAATAATACGATACTCGTCGAGAAAGCAACGTTACCTTGTTGATAACTTTGGTACCGCCGAAACGATGAACAAACTCTTCGGGTGTAGCAATAGTGAAGTCCTTTTCCTGTAACCGGCTTTGCGTCTGAATCATCACCGTGCCCTGCGACATGCTGGGCCTACAAAATCAAACGGAACACGTATTAATTTTTATTAAACAGGCGTTGGTTTCGTTTAACCATTTTGATCCTTATCTAGAGAAACTCGAAGAATCCGTACCAACTGCTTTAAAATTTGCAGCGTCATATTAGATTTCACGCAGATTAGGGTAGCGTGTGATTGTTCTGGGTACGAAAAGCACGGAGGGATAAACGTAAAGAATCGTCAACCAAATCCATTTGCAGGTCGAAGAGACCGAGACAAAAATGAATTATTATTATCGCTAGATTTTACCCATCGTTGTTAGCCATTATGTTTTTAGAAATTCGCAAAAGGAGGTGTATTATATCGAAAAAGAAGAAAAGAAGAAAAAGATAAAAATAAAGGATAAGATGCATCCTCGTTGGAGAAGAATGATCTCTTTTTGTTTGATAGGAATTTTATTATATTCAAAATGTGTATTATATCGAGAAAGGAATGGTAGGAACAAAGGGGAGAAAGTGTTAATGGATAGAAAATCTGGGTGAAAATGATGAAAGTAAACGATAAAAAACATTTTCACGAGTAAAGAAGGAACTTTTCGTTCGGTACATATTCTGTAATAAACGTCGATCGAATGTTACGAAGAAAATAACGAGAAAGGAAGGAAAGAAAGTGTGACCGGATGAAAAATTGGTTTTAGGTTTTTCCTTGGTATTTCAAGGTGATTTTTATCATCCATTAGCGGGGAACACGCGAATGACAGCGGAGAAAGTATACGAACCGTTAATTTAAGCGGCTCACGCAATGCCATTCCTACAACTCTGTAACGCTTTCTGAACCTCCTATGTATCTCGGCTGGATGTACAAAATTTTTTTTATTCATACGACGCGCATTCCTCTTCTTCCTTTGCACCGTGTAAACGCAAGATGAACTCACGAGCGATAAAAATCCAAATTTCAAGAGTAAACGCAGATTCGCGCGATTCTTTTCCAATCCATATCTCACGATAATCGCTATATTTAACATCTACGCGATACAACGTCTATTAATATCACTATAGAACTGCCAAAACCCAGTCGAAATGACTGGTATTAGATTTTCTTTTGACAATTATTAGTATAGTTTATTCTTATCGAGGTAGAAACATATTTGTATAATTTATTTATACAGTCAGTGAGAAATGTATTCGTACGGTGTTTTATTTTAACAAAATTGTTTATATCAATTATAGAACAACATTTGGTAATAGAATTGTAGCAAATAAAAAATGTGTACATATTCTTGCTGGTTTGTAGAATAATAATGCTCGTGGAAAAAAGGATAGAATATCTATGACCTTTGTGCAAAATACTAATATTTAAAAAACGATAAAAATACACGCGTAATAAGTAGTCGTACTGTTACAGTTTAATGGCAGATATTAGCAAAGGCTTAATCCAATATCTAGGAGAGGATATTACTAAGTTTAATTATTGTCATACTTAATGGGTATTCCTTTCGATTTTATTATAAGATATTTTATCATAAGGTATTTAATTATATTGTACGAATATATTTATATGAACTAATGAGAACTCTATTTGAAATATTTTTGTATTCTTCTGAAAGAGTCCTCTGTAAATCATTCCTCGATGAAGTCTGGTCACTTCATATTTTTCCTTTCAGGTGGTCCCGTATATTGTCGATAATGTTTATATATAAGCACTGTCCAGGTATTTTTAAGCGTCTCCAAACATTATGGAAGATTCACGCTCGAATATTAGTAGGATTACGCTTTGAATTGTTATCTCGCATCAGGATGAAGTTGTCTGTCAAAATCATCTTTTTCTGCACTGTGATGCAGATTATTTTTGAAAACATCTTTATGTATTTACGTTTTATCCAGTGCTAAATATCTATTAATATTTTCACAAACAGGAATAGCTATCACGTTCTTTTTTGATGAAAATTATTCTGCAAACTTGTAAGAATATACAAATATCTTTTATTCGTTGAAATTTTGTCAATAAACGGATGTTCTACGATATTTCTGCTGAAATGAATTACTATATTTTCTAACACCGACCGAGTAGCTGGTATCTCTTTTATTTAAACAAAAACTTAATTATACGTATTTACATGGATACTTCATTTATGTTCATATATTCGTATTGCTTCAAGCTATCGAATATTCTAATAATACGCAAATATCAGCGTATCGTCTGAAAACACGTCTAAATATACTTGTACTTCCTTTGTCATTCTTTTTCCTGTTTTATTAAAGTATCGAACGTCTAGACAGAGAAACAATAACTCAGAACGATCGTTCGTTCGAACAAGGACCACTTTTTACGAAGGTCAACAGGCACAAGAAAACAATGCTGCATTTCTCTATCTTATGTCCAAGGCTACGTTTCAATGATCTAAATCGGTTGATGAAACCTGAACTCGAAGATGAGAAATATCACAATGTCAGAGAAAATTAAACGAAGGTTGCCGGCATTCAAAATGAATGCGAACATATAAATATAGCGTGCGTGCGTGAACGAAGAGAAAATTAGTTCACCAAACGCCGTGTTTCACGATGACTCGTGTCTCTTCGTTCAAATTGAAAAAAAATGTTATATGTCTCAAACGTTTTACCCGTTAATTATTTTCTTCTCCTCTTTAACCGTCTATCTCATAGTTACGTCGATTTTCGTTCGTTTCGAATCCTTCAATGGACAAACCAATTTCTTGATCGATTTAATCCTCAATCGGTATCGTTGGCCAAAGACAATTGAAAAAGGCTCGAATTAAATTATTGAACTTTAAGACCTTCTTCTTCGTTTTCCGTCGTCTTCTATATTTTAGTGCAACGAGAACATTGTAAATGACACTTGTCAGACGTGAAACATCAATGGCGCTTATGAAAGTAACATAATGAATAACTAAAACTAAAATAAGGTAGAACAAAGTTGAAATTGAAATAAGCAGTTAGATAAGAAATCTAAACGATCCAATGATATTAATGGAGAGATTGATTATCTTTTGGATTAAAAGAGCCAAGTGGAAAGTCGTACTATATCGAGGGTTTAGTTGAATTAACCGTTATAATTCGATGACGTTAAGACAACAAAATGCATTACGTTAATCCGGCGGTGGATGATTGTTGGTTGTTGGTGAATGGTTGCGGCGTAGAAGCCGATTCTTCCATCGACGTTTCTCCGTTCATTCTCGGTATTGCAGGCATCAGGTTGTCGGAACTCTTCCAAATTGGATCCTTCTCTGTACTTTGAGCCAAGACGAATCTTTTTATGCGTTTCATTTCGTAACTTCCTACTGTCCGATCTTCTCCATAAACTTCATAATCTCACAACATTTTGTACGATTGGCCGCATTATCCATCTTATTATCTTTCTTTCGATCGGAAGTTCTAATTAACGAATGTTTTACAACTTCGCTTACATACAATTTTTCCGATCATTTTTTCTTTCTTTCTGATCAATTCTAATTTCATATACTTAATCCAGCACTTATCACAGACAATTCTTAATTTTTTTCACAGGTTTACTCTATACTCGTATCTTCAGTTATACGTAACATTACAAGTAAATTTCCATTGCAAGTAAAATCGGAACGAGTATACGTTAAAACGTCTGATACGTTATTTTTATTCCATTTTCCCTATTTTTACAAACAAATAGAGTAGTTGGTCGATATTCCTCTAACATGTTCCTGGATCACTATTTTCCGAACAATTCGGTATTTTTCCTTTGAAAATATTATTTTACACTACGACTTAATTACTCTACACGATGCTTGACCTTCGTCTCGAAGAAGGCTGCGGAAACCGCTTCCGGATGGAATACCGGTTCACGAGGCCGAAGTCGAGTATTCTAGTTCTTTCAAACACGTTTCGATTTGCTGTGGTATTCATCGAGTCGCTACAGTTCACACGATGCAAAACGCGCGCGACTTTACTACGATAACTAATTTTACGTAGGTCGTGCCGAAGGCCAAAATAAGACGATGAAAACTTTTTTGCGTCTTTTCATCTCACTTCTTCTTCTCTCGAGAAGAAACTTCGAACTCGTTACAAACATTACGAGTCATAGTTTCACCTTTCGATTATTTCTTTGTGCAAACAGAACGATCGTTCATCTGGTGAATCATCAACCGGTACTTGTATTCGTGTTATCGATTGATCATTAGTAAGCTCCTCTAGATGCAAATATCTGTGTTTTATTACGCTATAGTAAATGCCAAGTTTCATATAGATCACGTTCGTAATGGGAATTAAATGATCGTTAGTTTGGAGAACCGTCAGCTGGTAACTGTATCGATACTTTTTATTTAATCTTTTACGGATGATCTTTCCACCGATGCTTTCGATCGACCTTTTATGGAAATCAGATCTCGGACACGGATCACAGTTTCAGCCATATTTTTGGAAGAAATCCTCGATTTTGATTCTCAACTGGTATTTGTGTTAACACGTTTTAGTTGATCTTCCACGGCGGGTCTTTCACCAAATTAATTGAATACGTATCGTTTTGGGTACGGTGAAACTGACGTTTGACACAGATTTAATGAATCACAACACCTGAATAGAGGACGCGTACACCTGGCTCGGAAGCGACTTAAATACCTGCTCAGCATTCTTAGAAGACTCGTGGGCCACTGACAGGTAGCAATGTGCACGGTATATACCTTTCATCCAATGTTCCCCTACCTTATAACACGTTGTTTAAGGAAGCAACGTGCTCCAAATTGACAACTCGCTAGCCGCTTGAACGTGTTTGCTTCCTTAAACCACCTTTCTTTTTCCATTTCGTTTTCGTTACTTTTCGTTATCTCACACGTATTATGTACGCATTAAGTTTTAGCCGAGATGTTCAATTTGAAAATTTGCCGATTAACACGCGTGGCAGACGATAAACGCGTTGGTCTCTCCGGCCACATACGTAGTTTTTCGACAAATAGAAATTTCATTACGATAAACGTTTTGTTCCTTTTATTCCGCTTCTGACTTTCGCATTCAGTGTTATTACGATATTACGTACACTTTGGAAAAATTTTCCCGCCGCGTCTTTAGATGAACATTTTTTTTTCTTTGTGCGTTTTTAACGCGTTACTGTGTGCGTAGAACTGTGGTGAATTACGGAGTTGTCGTCTCCGACTCCTTTGTCATTAAAGACAGTGTACACGTAGTTAAGTTTCATTTTAATTCGAAACTTAACACTTAGCACGATACACGCAAAGACAGGAGATTCGTAGATAAAGATATCCTTATGTCGAGAATACTGGCGATTCGAGCCAACAGATCAATTTGCAAAAAATATATTTTAATAAAAAAGATTACTTTACGGTTGTGAAAGTTTCTTCTTTTTTTTTTACAATCATATATGACAGCAGATGCATGTAAGTATTGTTACAGGTGTATAATATCATGTTACGTTATGCGATAATCGTAATTATAGCAACGTGCATAAATGCAACGTAACTATATAAATCTGATCGCATTCTATAAATATTTATCGTATTTAGGATATGCTGTTTACCGGTAGAGATTAAGAGAAAGATAATAAAAGACTAAATAATTAAGGCTAAGTGACGATGGTGACGAAGTAATTGGAAAATTGCACGTTGATAATCCATCAATCTTCATTAAAAGAAACGTAAGTACAAAACGCATTTTTCTTCTTTTGAAATAGCGACGAATACAGCCTCCAAGAAATATTATACTTACTGAGGCGGTATACATAATAACCGACTCTAATGAAACGTTAAACTTAATTAGGTAGATCGTCATTGCATTCTTCAATGCTACTGTTGAAATCACTTTCCATATATAATTTTGTTATCGTATTGCTTCACGCTGAACTTCGTAATAGCTGTGGCAAAATTTTACATACGCGATGAAGAATAAACAAAAATGAAATTCATTGCGATCGCTTCGAAATTCTCCCGATTCTCCGTAAGTTTGTGAAAAGCTAGAAAAAGCTCATTTTTTTCACTTTTAATAAAAGGGAAAATTTACATGAACATTAAGCTGAACATCGGTTAATTAGACAAATATTTACGACTTCTTTTACTGATAGTTAAGGGTGTATTTTGGTCTAGAGGCATGAATTTTAGGTGTTTTTTTAGGTCCAATAAAAAAAAAACAAACAATATTTTTACTATAAATTTTTTTGCAAGATACTTGTTAATGTTTAAAGAATACATGAAAAAAAAATGAAAAAATTAAAGCGCGATGGTGGTTACGATTGCAAGCCTACTTGTAATCTGAGACAAAAAAAAAAAGAATTCGTAATCTAGAAGAATGCTGCTATAGTCCGGACTAACAAAAAGTTGAAAAAAATTTTTTCGCAAAATTGCGGCTATCTGAATATAAGGTAGGTTTTTACCACTTTTTTACATTTCCAAATTTTGTAAAAATAGTAAAAATTAAAAATTTGTTATGATTCTTGCTACTACGATAAAGAAGCGTATAGAGAAGACTCACACCAAATTTCAAGTAAATTAGTTCAATAGAACTTGGGATATCGTGCGCACCAACTCGAAAAAATTAGTTTCGAGAAAAGTGCGTTTAAAGTTTCGGGCTAAGTTACGCGCAGTATAAGCCATACAATGGTACTTTATACGTACATTTTCTCAATCTGCGATTCCTGCTTCATACATTAAGCCTTCCTCTACTTCGAAAAAAGCATTTCCCGCACTTCTTTTTACCAAACGAGCAGTTCTGGCCTCCTTTGAAACGTTAGATGCTCGTATTTCTGAGCGCTCAATCCGGGTATTGTCACGTTTAACAGCGAATGCATAAGCTTCTGGACCAATTGTTACTCCCATAAGAGTCATCATTTTTAAAATGGAAATGAAGCCTTCATTAAAAATACTAACAGCGAGAAAAGTAGCAATTTCAATGGTTCGCCTTCCTGCGTGAATGTGTTTCGGAGCAAAAGTCCGTATCAAAGAATTTAACGATTCGTTATTATTCTCAGTTTTAGAACCCAAACATCGTTCTAATAAGGTATTTGCAGACAAACATTCATAGATTGGCTTTATAACTTCCAATACATCGTCACTTAGAGGAGGATTTTCATGGACAAATTCATCAAACGCGCCCTCAGCCACAGCTTTTAGCTTTTTGTTCGATTCGTTCCGGCCGAGCCGGTTTGGATGGCGCGTCGCTAAAACAGCTATATCTGGGAAAATAATTTAAATTTTGAAAAATCCTTTTAAGGACATATTCTTAAAGGTTCAAGCTTTGAAAATATGAAAAAGATCGATTTTTTCAAATTTCTAGACCAGAATACCCCCTTAATGTAACAAAAAGAAAAAGAGAGAAGGAAACCTAGTCCTGGTCAGAATTTTACAATTTTTTACGATATTAATTTTAACGTAAACGGCGTGAAAAAAGCGAACGTCTTTCATGAATCGCTGAGTTGCAAAATAGTTGTCATCTTGCAGAGCACAGTTCAATTTAAATAAACGTTTCGTCAGGAACGGAGATTTCGTTTAAATAAAGCAAACACCACGCGAATCGATAGAATTGCAACGTGTTCTACTTTTTCTGTAAAATACCGTCACGATTACATAATCGTGCAACATTACGAAGTCCAAAATTATTAGCGTTCGTCGACAAAAGATCGTTGTTAGCGTTACAATTTTCATTCGTAACGGCGACGTTTAGCATTGACAATCGACGTTTCATGAACATTGTCTTTTATTTGAAATTTAAAGCAGCTGAATAATAGTTGTAAATATCGTGGAGTTCAAAGCTTTCACGCTTGCGATTGTCTTTCGTTTCGTTTCATCTAATTCAAAGATATACTTCGTATCGAGAAACAGTAACTCTCTTTCATAGCATTTTCAATTTTAGACGATGTATTTGTAAACTTTGCAAAATCTGGTTAATAATATTCTTTCAATATTAAAATAAGTTAATATTTTATACACTACTCTCTCGATTATTATTTTTATATCATTAATTGTGATATACGAAATAGAAATAAATTGTAACATGCTTTTTTGTTTTGTCTTCTTATTGATTAATAATCTATGATGTAATATATTTTTACGTAATACACATTACAGACGTTAAACATGTATCGTAATGTAATATAATGTATCTAACGTAATAGATATATTACCTTTAAATTTATCGTCCGAAACACACGTTCGGAACAACAAATGGTAATAATAATAACGTTGAAGCATTCACAGTTCTACAACAATATATAATTTATAATTTACTCGCCATCGAAATGTACATCGCTACGAACACGTGTAACTTTTAGAAAAATAAGTATTAGAAATAAATAATCATGCTGTCCTATAATTCGTACGTAAAATACGAACAATTATTAATCAATTTGTGAGTAAAATTTATTTTTATTTTCGAATGCTACTCTTTCTTTACTTTGTAAATGTCATACACAATTATGAATAATTTATACAATTATTATGTAATGATCGATGTTTACGACTTGCTGAGAAAACGATTAGCTCGTTTTATCGTGTACAGAAGTAATTGTTCAAGGTCCATTCCAAATTTTACGAAATTCTAGCAAATAATACACATTAGAACGATGGTAAGAGAGAAATCCGTATGATATAACGTGACCTAAATTTGAAGATCACGAAATAAGAAGGTTTATTTGTGAGATGTAGTTGACGAAAACGGCAGAATAATTAATACATTTTTAATACTAAATAATAATTAATACTAAAAAAAAAAAAAACATTTAATAAAACAACATCTAAAAACTATATATTATATATATTTTTATGAATACGATTAAAGCAAATCTAGATACTAGATCCACTAGATAAAATCGTACTGGACCATACTTTGAATATTTTATAGGTTTTTATACATATATTATGTACGGTCGATGTATTTTTCCACCTGTATATTTTCCATAAATATACACACAGACACAAGTTTTATAATACTTTATGATAAAAACGTATAAATATTTTATTTAATAAAATTTGATATTTTAATGAAATATAAATAATTTATAAACGGAATATTTATTCACTCATAATATATATGGTAATTAAACTTTAACTTACGTAATTACATAAATGAGTTGCAATTTAATTATTGGATATCAATCAGTATTTCTTAGAACAGTTAAATTGCTGTTTAATTATTTTATTGCATTCTGAAACTAGTAATTATTAACTAAATTTCACAAACAATTTTGTTTTTATCTTGCGATCTTCCGATAAATATAAGAATGACGTATACGATGAAACACGGCAAATAGAAAAAGATGACGAATTTCATGCGTAAAGACAATTCTACGTGTTATGAAATCCTTGTGAATATTCAATACCGTTCGAGTCGATAATATGACTACATTTTGTTGCTCTCGTAAATGAAAAGTGTTCACAATTATACGTAAATAGCGACAGAGTTCTACAAGAAAGAATAAAAAATAAAAAGAATATGAAGAACAAGTTTCAAATTTGCCCATAGCGTATTCATGGAATGCAGATCGATATCATAAAAAGATTACGTAAATCGTACTACTATGCTACTTGAAATATTCCGCAAGCTTAACAAACATGTCTCGTTTGTATCTCTCCTGACAATACAAAAAGATGAATCAATCCTAATCGTCCACGATCTTAATAGCTTCTCATTCATCCTTATGAAGCGTTTGAAGATCATTGTCATGGTGAAGCGTAATTGTCTTTTAAGAATAGACACCGGTCGCAGGGCAACTGTGCCCAACAAACAATCGTATACCATTTCCCATGATTCAATACGTGATAAAAACTCCTGATGTCTCCATTTAAAACGGAAGAACTTCTTAAGGGAGAACTCTTCTTTTAAAGAAGCTATCAATTATCGTACAATAGCCCTTCCCTTTTAATAATAATTTCCAAAGTCATTAACGATTATTCGAAAACATCTGATCTTCGAATAAATCTCTTAAGAATTGATCTGTCGAAGATCGATCAGGATCAATCAATAATAGTTATCACCATATATATATATATATATATATACACACACACATAGTATTTTCTTCGTTAGAAAAGATTTCCCATGTCCATAACATCTTTTGTGTTTTGACTTTTATTTACTACTAATTACTTTATCTTATCATTTGTTATCGTATCTCCCTCTCTAATATCTAAATCATTTAAATCTATAACGTTTCTTTTTCATTAGTCTCTCCGTTACTTGAGGTAAAAAAATATAATTCTTCGGCTAAGAATAATCTTATCGCGACCGTTTATCCATCGAACATCAATAAGATCCACGGGGATCCGTGGCGAGTTCTTAAATCCAATACAAAAGAGTCGCGTCAACGAGAGCGACCGTTCTCGTTCACCGTGTTTCTTATTTTCAATTATGGCGTTTACCTGTTTGCTTTACCTGGTCGTTTAAATGGAAATACAAGAACAAGAGAAGAAAAAAAAAAGGGTAGGAAAAAAAGATCACCTGAGGCGCTTGCGGCGCTCGATCAAGCCCGCCATGGCATTCTGCTGCACCTGGGTTGTGGTAATATCGTATGATTCCGATGGGAAGCTATCCTCGATCTCCAATTCCTCGCTGCGATCATTGTCGGGCTCCCCGACGACGAAGCTCACTGGATTTTCCGACATGGTGCTGCTCGAATCGTTGGACCTGTTCACGACCTGTTCCGAATTCTCCTTGTCGTCTGCCTCTCTGTCAATGTTACCTTCAAAATGCGTTTCGTTTCATTCAAGATCGGCCATATTTTAAAGAGAATTCAACATCCTTTGCGAGTAAATCTCGTGGCCAGCGAGTTATAGAAATTCGCTATCGCGTTCTCCCTATAGCAGCTCGCGAGTCTCTTTTCCGCTTTGCCGTTTTAACACCAAGGGCCACTCTTTAAACATTCAACAGCTCTTATATCGTTCATTTTTCACGTGGTTACCGTGTTATTAATTCGTACGCATCGATCGTAAAATTTATCAATTTCGTTCGTATTTACCGCAAGCTTCGATTTTAAATTTTATCAATATCATTTACACGCATTGCAAGTTTCTCGATTTTACATTCTTATCGACTTCATTTACATCTATTTGTAATCTTTGACGTTAACGCTGATCAGTTTTTTATTTTTTATTTTTTTTTTTGTTAATTTATTTATCGAAGCGTTTCACGCGGTGTTTCTTCCTTCGTGGAAATATAACGTCCTCGATAAGCTTCCGTGCAAATCGTTGGAACTTTTTGCGACAGATTCTGTTGCGAGTGGCCCTCAATTGAATCGCGTCGAGTATATCCCGTAGCTCGTAGGCAAAAGATCCAAGTGACGTGGCCAAGAGAAGATGTGGTCATGCCAAATAAGCCGCATGCAGTTCCCAAACAATAATAACGAAAAACACGAGAGAAGCATTTCTTCATCAAGCAATCGTTATATTCCGGGTGATCCGACCCAGCACGCACTTGTCGTTTGATACGCAATGATTAGAAAATTCCAACCAGATAACCAACTTCGTCGAAAATCTGACGAAATGGTAAACATGCAAACTGATGGTATGAAGGCGTGAATTACATGAGACGTTATGATTAATTTGAATATTATCGCAGCTATAATTAATTTTATTATTATCGTGGTTATGATTAATTTTAATATTATACGATGTATACGATAGCTCGCGAAAGTATCGACCACTCGAAACCTTTCACCAATACGTTAAGGCGTGTTATACGAAACATTTTGAAATTTCAGTCACACTGTAATAAAACACAGATACCATCGTTATACCATTATATAATATGAAATAAATATGAGCACGTGCATGAAAGCTATGACGTATTTAATGTCAGTGCACGTGTCTCTCAGAAGACAAATTATTCAGCGCCACTTGTAATAATTTTTTAATTTGCAATGGCGATTTTCAAGAAACAAATGCTTCTTCCATGAATTCACTCGTCGCGAGAGGACCAAACTTAAGAAGAGCAGCGTTTGTAACGTGGTCGCTTTTCTGTACTTTCCGATTTACGGATTTGATTAACGTGGCTTCTGAACGGTTCATATATTTCGCAAAGGTCACGAAGCTATTTAAACGATCAATTATCCATTGCGTAAATAAGCTTCGATATTCGGTGGATCGGTGAAGTTTCGTTACGAGATTCTCGTACAACCGAATACAATGTTGATAAGAACAATAACGCCAGTATCGCCAGGCAACGTAAACCGCGTTAAAGCTTTCAATCAAACCATTCTTGCTCATTGTGTGTCACCACCGATACGACCTTTATCGTGTTTACGATACACTGACATTCTTAAATTTATGAATAAACTTTCAAGGATCACCTGTATTCACATAGATTAGAAACTTGTTAGTACTCGGTACTTCATCGATGATGATTAGTTACATTATGGCAAACAGTATTTTCCGTTGTTTTCGAGATTCGAACAAAAAATGGAAAATACCACTGCAAAAGGAAATTATTAGTACCCAAACCACTAAAAACGATTAGTCAAAACCATCGGGCATAGTAGACAATGGGAATAGATCGCGCGAAAGCTCGGCATCTTGGAGCTCCTCGAATCTCAGGAAATTGCAGCTTCGTAATTCTAAGCTCTTCAAGGCCAGCTAAATAATAATTTGCACGCGTGACTTACGACACTATTGTGACAACACGAATTTGGTTTTACTTGACTCGTGGTAGATTAAACGAGCTCGTGTTTATTAGACTTTGCTCGTCATAATTTATCGATATCGTTTGTACGAAGAAAGCATAAAGTAAGGATTTCTCGCGAGCCAAAAATTCCATCTTTCTTTCAAATTTACCCAGAAACGAACGATAAAAACATTTCGCGTCCTTACAAAAACCCATCTCCAACGAAAATACCAACGAAAACGAATCAGAAGCAGAACAAAACCAAGAGAAAAATAAAAAAAGGAAACGATCACATGGCGAACCCAAATTTCGAGGAAGCCTGATTACTCACCCTCGTTTCTTCTACCAAAGTTTAAGAAACAAATTGCTGGTATAATGTCAGCCCACCACCCTTGCTGAGCTCGATCCGTGAAAATAGGTCCAAAGTGAACGTATCGGCGTGCTATTACAGCGAACGTGAAGCCAACGAAAACGGGAGCAATGAGAAGAACTGCGGAGGGAACACTTCGGGAATCACTTTGTCGAGCTTGAATAAAACCTTGAAAGAATTTCGGAGGATCAAGTAAAGGACCCTTTATCCAAAAATTTGTCTTTTGGGCTCGCGTTCTTACTATGTTAAACGGAAAGTTCGTGTGTTTTCACGGAAGTCCGTAAGGGACGAACGGGATAAGATCGCATATTCTACTTCTTTTCATTTTTTGTATTTTTGTACAAGAAAGCAGAACGTAAAATTCGATACCTTGTCGGTCCATCGCAAGATCGTCTTTTCTTTTCTCTCGAAATTTGCTTTCGCAGCTAAACGCGTATTTTTTTCGTCCTTCTTAGAATTTTTAAAGTATCGTCGTAACATTAACATACTGTTTGTTTTAGGAATCGTGCAGAACATCCTTCGCGTAAGTTTAAAGGACTTACGTCTCTAAACGTGACACGTTGTTTTCATTTTCAATTATGTTATGTTCGAATAATTCTTGTTGAATCGTGCAGCGGTATTAAAGTTAGAACTCGATACGTTTCTACTTGATACGTTTTTCTTTTTGCTTTGTTTCATCGGGTTGCATCGTCCTTGTTATATTTATTCAACTCTTTAATCGACGATACAATTTTCATTATTCTCTATTGCTTTCTTCCGACGTTACGCAGATATTTCGATCTTTATTATTGCTACTATTATCGCGATTAAAAATTATACTATTCAGATTTCCAAGTTGCGCAAGTAGAAAAATGATAGAGCGAATAAAATTAAACACACGCACTTTCTGTTTAACCAAATATCCGTTTCGAACGTTTCACCCCTTACCGATACATAGGACACGGATACGTTCGTGCGGTATTGTACAGAAGCTATTCGTGGCGAACTGTGATCGGGAATGGAATTGTATAATATCTTTTTCGTATCAAAATCGTTCAAGGTCAAAGTTACGATCGAAGAACTATCGGTAGTCTTAATTTTCGTATGAGATCAGAATGAATTTCGAGGCGCACCAAATTCCCAATTTTTTAACTTACCTCAAATAAACCGCGCAATATTCATGAACTTTATATACGCCTAAATTTTAACATAACGATCTCCGCGTTTTAAAATCGGTATATATCTTTCCATTAGTTCTATTCCACTCTTCAAAATCTATCACACCTTATATATATATATATATATAGGAGATATATATAAAGGAGATAAATTTCGAGAATTATACAGACCGAATGCAGATATCAAAGTCTGATTAATATTCCAAGCGGATCGCGGTGAAACTCGTCGAAACGCTTCAGGGAGACCGCGTGTTCACCACGAGTTACTGCGTTCCAACGATTTTAGGAGATCATCAATGTACCGAAAAAAGTATCCAGAAGACCTCGAATCATACCAGGTGACACAGTTTGATCTTTGGATATTTGTGTTCTTCGTGTGGACGAACTTTTCCCGCCAACTTTCCGCCGCTATCCTACTGCGTGAGTCCTCCTCTATGATCCCCTCTGGTGCTTGACGATTTTCCACGACAAGCAACAGATAAACCAAGGAAATATCGAAAGAGAGAAAGTTAGAAATATTTGAAGTAACGATATAAATACAGCGATATTATTGTAATTAATATTTCGGAAGGTGAGAATCGAACTCCGGCTCCTCGCTTTACTCTTTATATCTTTCTCTATTTCTATGCTTTATATCAAACAATTCCTTCTTTATGTTTATATCGTAGATAAATTTCGTTCGAGAGATGATCACTCGCGACTTCGTTTCGCCTGTTTCCGTAGGTTCCTAGCAACGCGATCAGGCGATCGTACGACGTGCCCTCGTCATCGTCGCGCTTCTATTACTACTTCGTATTTCACGACGGCAAGCACGAAAGGAGATACGACGACGCACTAGTGTGCACACGTTGTTCCTACTGACACCTCGCCCCTTCGTCAACGTAACGCGACTTACACGGAGAAGAGGAAATCGGTTGGCGTCGAAATACGAATCGAATGGAGTATATAAATTGTCTCGTGCGTACGCAGAGTTGAAACGATACGAAGAAAAAACGAAGAAAAAGAAATATGAAGGAAAAATAAGAGAAGAGAGAGAGAGAAAGAGAGGGAGAAGGAGAGTGAGAGGGGGGAGAGTGAGAGGGGGGGGGGAAAGAGTGAAAAAGAAGAAACCGGACGACAAGGTTCAGAGGTCGTCAGACATCGACGACACTGTGTTTGTTTCCACTGGACTTTTCGCGGTAACGCGTTCTCGATCCACTCCGATATCGCGTTCGATGGTCAGAATTTTTGTGCGGGTCACTAAATGTGATTGACACGCGTGCTTAGTTTCTTTCCTCGCTTTTTCATCGTTTCCATCGATATCTAATTTGTTTCGAATTAATCGGTTCTTTTTTACAAGTACGCTTTCCTCGTCACCAGTTTTACTTTCAGAGAAAGGAATTTGGTTAGAAAGACCGATACGATCGTTCGACGTTTGGTTTTCTTCGTCCGCTCGTAACGCTTCGATGATCGATGATTCGTTTGACAGCGACTTTTATTCAGTATGTTTCAGTGCTTTGTGGTATTATCGATGAACAGACGGATATATTAGTGTGCTTGCTCCTTCCTGCTATTCCGGTTGACTCACCTTACGATTAGCTTTACAATTAAACGCTCTTATAGCTTCTCTCGTAGCCTCCACGGTCTATCAACGGTTTTACCAACGTTAACTTTAAGTTTGTTATCTTGGAAGATCAGTGTTACGCATAAATTGTTTTGTACACGTTGTGGTTCCCGGTCCTTTCGCTTCTTCGCATTCGTCCCTTCGTTTTCCTATTTTCGCGTCACTTTCGCCAATTCTTTAATGAACTATATTTTGATTTGTTCGCCGATAATTGTTATTATCTTGTAAATGTAAGTCCAACAGTGTTATTCAGTCTTCTGAAATGAAAATGAATTTCCTTGTTTTCCCATGTTGTCTTTTTTTTTCTTATTTTTTTACTTTTGAGCGGTGCTGTCAACATCTTAATGGGATCCGATCATTAAAAACGTAATGATAGCTACGTATGTAATACGTAATAATGGAGGGACCGATATGGACGACCACGAGGAGGAAGAAGGACGTGAGTGTTATTCACACGATCTGGCGACCTCCACGCGTATAAGTGTAGTCAAACGTACGATGTAAATGCGTATATCCAGTCGTATTATGGATTGAAATTCTACATATAAGATTATGTAACTCGTGTCATGCGGTATATTTATCTGTATTATCCGATATATTATTTCATATTATTCTTTCTTACTATTCTGATATATTATTTGTTATTATTTTACGTTGCAGAAAATATAAAAAAATCTCTTTGCGATTCCTTCGCAAGGTACTATCGCGATAACCGATTTTCGTATTCGATATCGATCTAGGTAATAATTATTTCGAAAACGAAGCTTCTGGTATCTTCGATTAATCGTAGTAAATCTATTGTGAAATTATTTCGCAAATTTTCTCACGAACTTCCAACTTATTTACTTTTTCCTCGTATATTTGAAAAGAAAAATTCATTTCCATTATTATTCATTTTTCTATTACTTCGTACTAGACAGTAATATCGTCAGTTTTTACTCAACTAAATGATGTATGAAGTTTTGAGGAATTCTTTAATTCTGTAACTTGAAAATCTATAACTTTATCGCAGACTTCCATCTACGAATACAAGTACCATTCTTTCGTCGTCGTTATCGTAAAATACGTAATTCATTTGTAGTATTACAGTATATAAATAATTTTACGTAATCAAATTGTACGGGAACTCTGTTTAGCAATTTTTCGGATTTTATTGAGAATAGATTTGCAGAGTCAGAATCATTGCGATTAGAGATCAACGTCATTTCGTACTTCGCATTAAAATGAATGCTCGGCTTTGTCGACGATAAGTCTGTACGTATTCGCTATTTCGGTTGGAAAGAGGTTGTCTGTTTATCATGTTATCTGTCTATTTAGCTGAAAAGGAGAAATGCTGATAGTTAATCGAGACGGAGAAGATTTCGACCGCGAGTGCCGCGTGCTCGAATCGTGACTTCTACGAAGAATCGTACGATGTTAAGTCACGAATCGGACAACTAACCGAGAACGTGCTTGCCTGATTATATATCAGTAGCATACAAATCGTCTATCTAACGAGGTCTATCGTGATAATACTCTCAACCTAAACGTAAACTTATTGTTACGTTCGCTAGCTCCTCAGCAACGCTCCTTCTCTTTTCTTTCTTCTTTGTTTGTTTTGCTCTTTTTTCTGTTTGTTTTACCTAAGCGACATTAGAAATTAAATTAAAAATGAAATTTCTTGCCGTAATCCGTAAGTTTTTAGATTTGGGAAGAGGGAAAAACATTTTATAAATCTTATTTCATACTGTACAATTTTTTTATACACGGTATAAAATGTCTTTACGCAAAAATATTGATTAATAATTCACTAATTGCGCAAAAAATAAAAACAGTAACTGCAAAAAACTGCAGATTAAAATGCGATCGTCAAGCATGTATAACGTCAATAACTTTAATCATACGTACGAGGTTATAAGATTAAATTATATTTGACAAAAATCTCATAATAATGTTATATGTACAATACAAACAACTTGTTGCTGATAACATTAATAAAGGAACGCTTTTTATTAACATTATCAGTAGTTTCATAGTGTGGGAATGATAGAGAATGACGTGGAGGGGATGAGAACCTTTGACCGTTTCGAAATACACCTACAGTATATCCAATTGTCTTGTGAAATTTATAATTTAAGGACAGTAGGAACAGTTTTATGATATCGATGAAATACATATCGCACGTACGAAAAACTGATGGACAATAATTATTCTGAATGTAAGTAAGTTCTTGACATAATCTCAAGACAAATACCTCAAATAATCACGATCAAAATGCTAACATATGTAATATACAGTAGCGCGAGATATGTTTATATTCAAATATTTTTGTATTTTCAAATCAATCTGTTTCCATAAAAATAGTTAAACATGTCTCTTCTAAATATTTCTTGTAATTGTAGAAACTTATCCACCGTATTTAATGACAGTTGAATCGATCTTTTTAAAAATGATATATATATATAACTTAATCAACTGATCTATGAAAAATTAGAGATATAATTAGCACGATACTAGATATCATATTTAGTAATGCAATGAAAAGATTGACTAGCAAGGTCACCGATCATGTGAATATAGGATTTTATAAAATCGCACGATTCGTAAAATGTCGTTCATTGATAAGTGCAGTATCATCTATTGCATAATCGACAACGCGGGTATTACGATTGACAGCTTATAAAATATTCGTGTACTAATATGCGAAACTATGCGAAACATTCTATCATTTTTTCCCACAATTTATCTTTTAATATCTTCGATTCGAATGCTTCCTTGCATTCTTGTTCTTTTTTTATTTATACAAATTTCCCGTTGACCACGCACAATAGCATATAACATTTGAACTAAATGAAAAGATACAAACCGAAAGTGTCGACAGAGAAAGAAAAGATTTTTAGAAAGCTATTACTTTATCACAAGAATCCGACGATCGACAAATATCGTGTATTATCAATTATGAAATACAAATAAATTCAATGACGCTCGATAATACCAGCAAACGTAATATCTACAAATAAAGGGTAAAATATAAATTATCAAGCTGGAATGAAATAGTTATACGAAGATTAGTTTGTAAATAAATTAACTTATTGTTTGTGAATTCGTACCAGCTATTAGCGTATTTTTATTTTACGAAGCACTACATAGGCACACGGAAGTGTATGTTTTTTTATTTAATAAACGTATTATAGCGCTACGATTCCTCAAAATTTCAATACAAGAATCCAATACTTCGCATAACAAACGGAAGAAATTTTTATTCATATTGTATTATACGATAGTTACGTATATTTAGCGGTATCAAACTCTATAGATTTTCACACAAGGTAATCAAAAAATTGACAGACCGTTCTGATTGGTTGATTGGCGAGTCAGGCGACGTATACTCTATTTTGATTGGTTGGTGGAAACCGTGTGGTGTATCCAAGTAACACGCGTCACCAACCGATGTATACGAATACAACTCTAAACGCTAATCGTATATGGAAATTTTTCATCTTATTTTTGGGTAATTTTCAATGAAAAACACCGAGACCCATATAAAAATGAAAATCTAGAAACTTACCGGTGACGAATCTTTCGCGGTGGAGTAGCACGCTCTTCATTGAGGTTAGGTTCGTCTGCCCCTCCGTGTTCTGTCATTCGATATGCTTCTATTCGTTATTCGTCACGAAAAAATGTTACACGGCACTGCCTTGGCCCGGTTATAGTTTTGTAACGACCGAACACAGTCGATCACAACATAGGAAATTATTGTCACCTTTTAAACATGGATTTTTTTACTTCCGTTAAGGCACGTACACTGTGGTACAACATAAAGAATTCATATACCGACACTATATCACCTTTAGGTCCTACTGTTGATTTCTGCACAACGAAGGTTCCTTTATCGGTAGGGAAGAACCTTCCAGTGTTGTGTTTCGTACCTAGAGGTCAGGATCCCACAGTACCGGTAGTTTCAAATCAGTTTTTCCGTGATTATGGATACCATTATGTGGGACACGAATTTACTCGTAAATATCGTTAAAAAAGTACGCTTTGTTACGATAACCATACTAGAGTAACGATTTATAGAATTATCTAAAACAGTTATAATATTCGTTGGTTTGCTAACTAAATGTTTTAAATCGTGTCGTTTGAAAGTAGCATAATTTTTATGTATTATATAATCTTGTTACGATCTTTTTATTATTTTTGATTCGTAAACAATCTCTTAAGTTTTATATTTTATGTAAAATAGATATTAAGATGTTTCGAAGAATGGAACACCAGGTCTTCATTTGAGAAAGTGAAGTACAGTTATATAGATGTTACATTAGTGAAAAATGACACAATGTATTATACGATACAAATCACAAATTATGGACAATCTGTAAATGATGTTTTATCATTTTCACGTGAAATATTTTGGAACTTCATTACCACGAACACCGTTTTTAAAAATTCAGTAATTGCTACAGTATGTAGTCAAAACGAATATAGCGACTCTCAGGAAACACTAGATATATATTTTGTGTCTAATCGTTTATCATTGGTGCATAGTAAGAAAAACGTAAATCTTATCAATTTCCTCTATCAGAAAGCCTACTTATCTTTTATAATTAAGGTATGCAATATTTTATAGATGATATCGATTAGCTTACTGAAGTGTTTATATTATATTGTGAAACTATACATGTATCTATTTATACAAACTTTTATCTTTACACGTTACAGGATAAACTAATATTTTCTGACAGAGAAAAATTCACGAATATTATATTGAACGAAATAATTTTATTACAGCAATTCAATTTCCATATAAAGTTTATGGTTCATATTAATCAAAATATGTTATACAGTAATTATATTACACTTGATAACCATTACAGATCATGTCGTGTGCTTGCTATTGCTCTATCAAATGTAATTAAACATAGTTCAAGTATTAAGTTCAAGGAAAATTGTTTTTCTATGTTAAACGTGGAAAATTCACACGAGGTAGAAGCAGCACTTATGATTAAATTAATACCGTTAATTCATGAAAATTATAGCTTTTTTAGCACTAATCAATCAGAGGAAAAATAACAGTTACATTATCAATACCATATTATTTCTAAAATATAATAACAATTATATATATGTAACTTATTATACAAAAATTAATCTTACTATTTAATTAGAAGTAATAGAAGAAGAAGTAGAAGAAGAAGAAGTAGTAGTAGAATTAATAAGAAAAATAAATTTTATTTTATCAGTTTATTATTTATTCATTTTATTCGAATTGAATTGTTCCCATATAAACTATATATATCGCGAAACCGATAGAGTCCTGCCAAAATTATATACAATATTAAATACATCTTACCGTTTAATGCAATGTTCTACTGTATATATTGCTGGAAAACCTAAATACTTTTTTACTGAAATTGAAATGTTCCCGCCATAGGTTAGCACAGCCGATAGAATCCTGCGCAAGTGTAGTTGCGCATAACAAGCGTAGTATTCATTCTTCTGCCCAGTCAAGACGCGAGGATCAGGTTAGGCAGGTCGGATTGACAGGAAAGTAGTGGAAACAGTATTTCGTGGGGGTTCGTAAATGAAGGTTAATTTCGCGGGCAACCCGGTGAAGTCTGTGGAGACGAACGAAGGCGATGCCACAGCAGAACTGTCAACAAGATATCCGTATTGGTTTACAAGTCTCGCGGTGAATTAGCCAGGGACAAACATGGCTCGCGTTCCGGCAGACGTGTGTTTTTCTTCGTGGTGAACCTAGAGTACCTTTTTCTCGCTTCTTCGTCGTGTTCCCTGTCTCTGTTTCGCTAGGCAGGGATCCTCAACCTCGGGAGTGGTGATATTCACGCAAGTACGTAACGCATATACACACCCATTGTAACGCGCGTATTCACGCGGCTTAATGTATATTAATATACACGCTAGGTAAGGGAAGAGGAGCTTCCCTCTTGTTAGTATGCAAGTGCCGTTTCGGTGCCCCTTACGTGGCCTTATTTGCACTCGCGTACGATCGGCGCGCGAAACCAATCAAAATGACCGTTCTCCTTTTCGCATGATTTTTTTCAACAGTGTATATTACGTCCAACCCGTGTAAGTACGCTTAGTATCCAACTATGTCTTCAGTCTTGAATTCGTTCTGAATAAAATTGCAGTCGCGTACGATCGTATACGACGCACGAAACAAGTCAAAATGACCGTTCTCTCTTTCATATCATTTTTTCCAATAGAGTATCTTACGCCTAACCTATGTATGTAAGTGCGTTTCTTGTTAGTACCCGAGCAAGTTCTCGTTTTCTAATCATAATAAAATTACACTCGCGTACGATAGGCGCGCGAAATGAGTCAAAATGAATCTTTTAACATCATCTTTTTCAACATTGTATATTACGCATAACCACGTAAGTAGTACGCTTACTAATGAAGACTTGCTACAAGTAAATTCTCATTGTTGATTCGTTGTTAATACAATAACGCGTGTTGTTCTTTCCTTGTGTGTTTCTATTACTCGTCGTCTGGTCGTGAACGTGCGTGTGCGTGTAACGGTGCAGTAAATGGCGGAGGATGTAAAAGGGCTTTCCTAGTCTCTACGATGTGCCAGCAGAGAATTATCGGTATTGTCGTTTCCCTGACATAACCACCGTTACTTCCCCTTACGCGAATCGTTTCAGGTGAGAGTCGATATTCCAGCTGTTTCTCCGTTTCTCGTTTACTCTATACTCGATATTTATCGTGATATACGAATCAACTATTCTACCATGTAAATACGTCCGTACAAGCTTATTTATGTGGCCCATTACTACGATACAATTTCGTATGCAAAGTTCATTGCACTTAACCCTGTGTATTATGCGATACCGCATGGGATCTATTTTTTTTCTTCGAAAATCTTCATGAACCTTTCAACGCAATAGATAACCTCAAAATTTCCGTGGTTACTACAGTTCGCTCTGAGTATTTTTGCTAAGAGACAGAATAAGTGATTTGTATTATAATGTGATAGAAGTTGTATTATATTGAAATGAAAAGGGAGATTTATTCTTATAGATTCATTTAATCATAGTATCTCGTTTATATTTACTACGTACTGCATTTATGTTTGGATAGTATCATTGAATTCGAAGATTTTAATAAGATATTTATCTTATAATCAGTGTTTATCATACACATTTAGTAGAAGAATATGTTAAAGTGTGATGATAAATTTAAACTTTCCTAACCCTATAGTGCAGCATTATCATTATTGAGTGTTACGGCTTACGACATCGTGTCAGAATCCATATAAAATATTGAAAAATTATACGAACCTTGTTCTTAGATTTCGAAGTATCAACGAATAATGAGACGTTGGACAAATACTGCTCTTAATTGGATACTAAAGAGAATTAAGAAGAAATTTGGTTATGGTTATATAGTCCAGTTTCATTACGCGTGAAATGTTTTCTGTAACACACATTATTAAAATATTCGTGAAAAGTTTCTACATGTATTCGGATACTTTCGTGAATTGACACGTAGGAATTGAAGTGCGTGTAACGCGATAAGGGCTTCTCGTGTGCACGATGCTTAATTAAGTTCTCATTGTACGTACGTTACACAACCGGAATAGAAGAAAAACAATCCGCGCGGCTTGTAATTAAGCAATGGATGTGGTTGCGCGTGCTGGAACATCACAGCGAGAATAATAATACGCAGAAGGCGGAAGAATTCCTAAAAGAAAAAGGTTCGAATACCACGAACATTTGCATTCTGTGCTGTAACACACGTTTCGAGATACGTAGTAACCTTGGCATAGTAAAGTTATCGAAACGATGTAATCTTCTCCCTCTTGAAAAACTTTATCTTGGCTCGTCTCTATCAAACTCGTTAAGCTATATTAAGAGACATATCAACAGCTTTGTGAAATTATTCATTTCTATGGTGTAACCCATGCGCGCGTGTTCGCGAATTACTCGCGTCGTTGACGATATTGTTTCGGTAAACGACGCGATCATGCGAACCGGCGCGGCGTTAAGGTTATGAAGATGAATTAACCTCTATGCTAGTTTTTCGATTTATTTGATACGTAATATTCTTAGTATGAATGGATATATGTAATTTCTTTTCCAATTGCTGAATTATTAGACAAATTATCATTACACAAACATAGGTTAACCTTGCAATGTTAATAGTAATGATTATATCAAACGATACACTACGATTTCTTAGGTTTAACGTAGACTTTCGAAAAATTTAAGTCATGTAAAAGATTCTGAAAAATTCATTGATATTTACATTCTTTTAAGGTGAATAATACGAACTATTCCTTTTCTTTTTTAATAAAGATAGTGAATGGACACTTGCCAGTTTTGACTCGTACGACACCGAAGCCCAAACACATGTGGATCGAATTAACTTCTAGGGATTCAAATTTATCGATCAAATTTGCTATTAAAGGAGCACATGAAACTCTTCTACGTTTTATACTACACATAAATTTCATTTTATATCTTTTAAAATTTTGTAACAAGGTATATCATAATTAGGATCGTTTTTATGATAAATTTTCTTTCTCAGCCGCCATTTTAATTGCCTCGATCTAACAACTTCTTTGCCCGCAAATATTTAAGACGTCGTCGTATAGTACCGGATATGGCATGGACTTTTTACTTGTGCCTTTGTTACACTTTTATTTTCGTCGTTCCTCCACTGTATTACTGCTGCACATTCTTAGGCAGCGTAAAAAACGTGAAAAAAAGAAGAAAAGGAAGCAACCATCAGTTTTACTCGTGGACGTGTAACCGGATGTACTCTTTAGCAAGAAAAACACTAGTCTGTGAAAGAGCTTCTGTTAATTAGTCGAATGAGAAATATCGATGAACTATATAATAAGTCGACTTTGATTTCCAATCAGTACGTATTACATATATTTGTTCTATGCTTCTTTTTCTTTCCAAGTTCTTATTTGTTTAGAGGTTATGTTAATTGGACATTGAGCAGACGCGAGAAACTAAATGTCTATGAAATTTTCTAAAAGTATTAACATTCTAGTAATAGTATAGCAAACTGTAATATGTCATAGTCATAACTTATAACTAATTGTATAACAATTAATATTCTCGAAACATTCAGAAAGTTAGCAAAAATATACATTTAATTCCAAAGAGTTTTTGATGATATATCGTTGAATTTTAAGCTCGATTTCTTATAAAAACCAAGAAATGTGACTTGTAATATTTTTCTGCTGTGGTCTTCAAACGTAATAGATAGATTGTATTTTTCAACGTGGCCCGTTTTACTTTCCAGTCGTTCTCTTAATTAGTTTGGAAAGTTAGTAACTATACAGATTAAAATGTTAATCGCATAACACTTCCTGTAGATAGCTTAATTGCAGGTTCCCGTGAAACATCGTGTCGTATTCCTGTTACTTTTATCACCTCAACGAACAGGGATCCTTCCGATTCTTTAAATATTTTCTTTTTATCAATATCTAGTACATTAGCGGACCGTTACTTTCTTTTCATCTTTTTAATCATAACAATCTGTTACGTTTGCGTAACTAGTAATTCAACGTACTATACTAATCTGTGGCAATAGTTGACATTTCATACCAACTAACTCTGTAATCATAATCAATCATTAATATAATTTTTGCTTAGAGAAATGACGATCAATTATCAAAATGAACACGTATGAAGCTCAGTGAGAAAATGGTACAAGCAATATAATCTTCAATCTGAGAAAGAAAAATCTCTGTAATTAATATTATCGAACATTAACTCTTAAAGATCATTTGATTCGACAGTTTTACTGTCGCACTTAATTTTCTCGACTATAATTCTGGAACTCCTTGAGATCAGGATAAAATCTTAAAAAAAAATCCTATAAAACATTTTACAGATACCAAATCCTTATTGCAAGGATACATATATATTTATCAAAATCTCAGTCGAGGATAATAATTAAAAAAAAAAAAAGAAAAGAAAAGGGATTTTAGCCTCAAGGTACAATCGATTACCCTGGGTGTCGATCAGAATAGCACTTTCACTTGATTAAAGTTCAAGACGATCATTATATCTGCGTGTATATATGTAAGTACTCGTAGGCCGTGGCAAGGCCGTCAGATTTAAAACAGCAAATTCACCTGACCGCCTTCGATGCAGTAAATATCGCGCTTTACTCGCGGTCGAGCGTTCGCGAAACTTTCATCCGCCTCGTGTTCTCGATTCGCAGATAAAATCGCCACAGGGCCGACCCGTAAAAATTAATTACAACCGTTATTTTCACTTTTCTTTGTTCGTTCCTTCGGTCCTACCTCTCCAGCTCTTCGTATCCAATTTTCTTTCTTTGGTCTTTGAAAATGTAGCACGACTCCTACGTACATCTGTACGTGAAAATCATTATTGCAACGGTATGAGAATTTTATAATTTTCTTTTATACATATTAGGTCACCGGAATTGTGAATTAAATTGCAGGAATTTATATTATATATACGCATAAAAAAAAATTGCATTACGTAAAATAAGAGATACTATAGTTTTTTGAAAATGTAATATGATTCCACTACTAAAATTATTGGTATTAAAATTTCACACGAATCTTTCTTTGATACCAAGTCGTTTACGAAAATGTAATACGACCACAAATTTTATCATCTATGATGTTCACGTTACAATAATAATTTTTCTTTGATTTCATATCGAATATCAAATACCGAAGGTAAAACGCGAATGATGAGATAACGATGTACGTACGTGGAAGTGAGTGTAAGCTTTCTTTGCAACGATGTCGGAACATGTATTGCGAAGAATATGAATTATTTAGAATCGACGAAGCACAAGAATATATTAATTTCTTCGTTAATTTTTTTTACGTACAGATCGTTGATTTAATGAAATTTTTCTGACGATCATAAGCGATATGTAGTGTATTGTTTGGCTTATATTCTACATAGATTTTATCGCATATGAATTTTAATTAGTGTCATCGTAGAATCATGACCAGTTTCATTAAGCTCTTAAGTCACTGAATTATAAAACTACACTGGCCGAGGTAGTTAGATGCTCGTATATTCAAATCGTCTTGTTAGTCGGCACGGTGCACCGTGTTTCAAATGGCACTTACACAGGGTGGACTGTTTAATTCATTACTTGCCTCATCGGGGACACTGAATTATTAGAACTTAATAACCAACACGGCTTTCGTCCACTAAAATATTAATGAAGCTTCGTCCAGCGGTTTTGTATCAGTAAAAAGCTCGTAAAATTCATGAAACTTTCATCACCAAACTTCATATCACATTCGACAGGTGAAAAAACGATCACGCTGATGGCCATCGTTTATAATTTTACGTTAGTGAAGGATATTTCATTTTCGAACGAAAAGGTGTCAATTTTTAACACGCAGGGAAAGAACATTAAAATCGATTAAAATTTTTGTAATTAATTCTCTCCTTTTCTATTTTTTATTCAAATAGAAAATTACATTCTCTGTTCGAATAAGCCAATGGAACCATAACGCTTTTTCGTATTTCTTTCTATTGATCGATATAATTACAATTCCAATTGGCGAGGGTGCAGAAGGAAAGAATGAAAAACACTGAACTTAATATGCAGAAGTAAAGCGATAAATCAAAGTACATTTTGAAGTACTGTAAGTGCTATATCCAAGTACTTTAAGTGCTACAATTTAGGCAAAAGATCGACGAAAGAGACTTTTCCCGTGTTATAATTAAAATCCTTCGTACTTTGCTCCACCCTCGCCGATACATTTTTCCAAAAGATTCTTTCTCTTCGCCAAGGAGCGTTTTCAAAAAGAACTAGAAATCTCTGACAACGTAAAATGAAAATTTTACCTTGCACCGTAAAATACATGTTTTATTCTCCGCCGTGAAATAAAAATCTTGTCTTTGATTCGAATCGTGAGTCATCGATGGTAACGTGTAGCGCGTCGACATTTGGTAGAAGACGCGTGAAACGCTCTGTGTTGTAGGTTGATCCAAGTGAAATTTACGAGCATCTGCGGCTGTTTACCGCGATAATATACGCGAGTTAATATTTCGTCCATAATAATAAGCGCGTAGCTATAAAGACGTCTGAGCACTGTGGAAATTGTTTGCGCAGAAGAACGTGAAAGAGGAATAATGGTTCAATCGAGAGGAAAGTAAAATCCTGCCGTCATCCTGGCGCGTGGCAAACCAGGCCAAAGGCCTGGATCCTCATCCTCCTCGTCCTCGTCTACGGAGAGGCTGCAAAGGATGCCAGGACCGGCCCAAGAGAGGCCTCGTGCTCAAAGGCTTACCGATATCGAGCCTCAAACCGCAAAAGTGAGTAGATCGCCATATCAAAGTTTATTTCTATCACCTCTGATTCCGATAGTTTTATTTACGATTTCATCGGATTAACACGTTGGTCTCCACGTCACCCACAGCTATGTGACGGGTATATTTCCATGGAACTCCGTCATCCAAGTATGGATGACGCTCTTCTTGTTCGAGTTAAAATAAATACCGGACATACAACATAAAAATATTAAAAACACATTATACCACACTTTTTATTAATTTATATTCTGGATAAAATATTACATTATACTATATCGCATGGTATTTGTTAAAACATTGCAAACACATTTGGGATGATTTTGGGCACTTCGAACAATAATTGTAGACTTCGTCATCACTACCCTCCTCACTTTCAAATATATTTTCACGCTGTTTACTGAACATTTTCAGGATGAAAGAATCACTGATGTACGTCTCACAAGTATGCTTGTCGACTAAATGAAAGATCTGAGATATCTGCCTTGAAATCCCTCGGAATACTCCAGCTGGGTAGCTTATCGCTTTCTTCATTTCACAACTAAATAATCTTTTCTTTACGATGAATCGAAGGCGATAAACAATGAATTCCCGCTTGTCGCTCTATTTACGTTCTGCGTACCGATTTGGGCCCGCAGGAAACTTAGCCGAATCACGCTGGACGACCAACGTGTTAATTTCATTAGACGAGAGAGAAAAGGTTGTTCGACAAAGTTCACAGATAGCAAGACGAATCGACGAAGCGTGGAATCTTTTTTTCTTTTCATTTTCTATACATCGACAGAGGTATCAGGTTGCTTATAATTTTTTTTTTATTGTTAGCGTATTTTATTGTCCAGCCCCGTGGCCTTGAAAATAGAACTTGGTCGGGTTGGCTCGGCCAAACGGGAAATTGAAACGAAATCCTTTTCGTTGGTTCGATCTTGTCGCAATGAAAGATTTTGTTTTTACGTTGGTAAAACGCGTTAGGACACCCACCTGTGATCAAACGTTAATTACTTTCCGACTGTTTAATTTTCAGTTCGGTATTGCCACCTATATCACCTTAGACGTTAGTAAACAATGGTCAATGTCCTATGGGCAGAATGAGCGATCTGTGTAATTGTGTGCATGCTTAGATGAAAATTGGCCGCCGTATAATTTCCTTGCTGAAAGGATATTGCGTCGTAAAGGTGGAAGAATAGGAGCGTACTAGCTAGCGAAACTTTGTAAAGGTGTAACGAAATGATTTCCTGGGCGACTGAGTCAGGCTTAGGTAATAATTGCTTGGTTTCGGTGAATCACGATAAATCGGTGTAACCAGCGTGAAGATAAAAAATACTTAAGTAGGTTGTAGAAATACGCTCGAATACGTACGCACAGAATTTTGATATTAATCTCTCAGTATTCGTTAACTATTTTTATTATTTCTCGATCATCTCTTTATATTCAAACATTCAACATACCAGAGTTATTCTTTTCGTTAATTGAGCGTTTAATCTTTTACGAAATCTCGTTGATCTGTCGGTTATTCTCAAAACGTCTCGTCTATTCCTCTGGACATATAAAAACTATATCACGTTTTAAAATATCCATTCGTTCTTATTTATTCTCAAAGTGAAATTGAAATAAAGAAACGAAGAAAAAATCGTAGGACGAACACGAAAACGTAAGAAAGTATGTTACCGCTCACGCGAAAAGGCGTGGAACATCTTGCACTCGTCGCGTCGCAACGTTGTTGCAACCTTGATTTACCTTGATCTTCCTTTCATTCTCGTTTTACATCTCGATGATATCAGACTGGCTTTCTGTTAATTACTCACGCGGTCCTCGCTTGGTATAGGTCGGAAACCACACGTTGTCGCGTCCAGTTTCCCCCTACAACTTTAACGTTAATCTTCTTCCCCCTTCCCCCTTCTTTTTTTTCTCCATCTTTAAATTATTTCTTCATTCAGCTTTCTCCGATACCGTTTACTTTCTCTTTTTACGGGGAATACGATTTCTTCCAGCCACGATATACTTGCAAATCTCCCTTCAATATCATCATCGAATGAAATAAACGTTGTAACAATATTTGTCACCGTATGCTTCTCACCTTTAAATAAGAGAAAAATTCCAACATTTTTCTTCTAATTTTATTTACCACCTGCCTCAACCTGTTTAGTACCTGCGTACAACCAAAATGAACATTCTTATACGTGTACCAGTGACAAAACTTTCGCTCCTATCGATCAAAATTTAAATTTCTTCTTCTTCTTCTTCTTCTTTTTCTTTTTCTTCTTCTTAGCCATGATATACTTGTAAATCTTCCTTTGATATCATCGTCGAATGAAATAAACGTAACAATATTTGTCACCGTATGCTTGTCACCTTTAAATAAGAGAAAAATCCCAAAAGTTTTCTTCTAATTTCATTTACCACCTGCCTCAATCTGTTTAGTACCTGCGAACAACCAAAATGAACATTCTTATACGCGCACCAGTGACAAAACTTTCGCTCGTATCAATCAAAACTTCAGTTTCTTCTTCTTCTTTTTCTTCTTCTAATAGCACCGTATAGAACATAATTTCTAAAGCGACAGTTTTTCTTTTTTTCGCTTTTCTCCAAAGATTTCCTATATCCACGTTTCGCTGTAGCATTTGAGCGTTCACCGCGTCCATTATACGATAAAGAATATATTAAGATAAAAATATTACCCTTTTCATGCACGATAAAAGATAAGATATTATCCTTGCCGTCCACAAAGAAGGATAAGATATTATTCTTCTCTTGCCTTTTCGCTTACACGACGCCATCGTGTTTCTCCATAGACGCAATGAAATTCAGGAAACAGAAGCCATTTTTCGTAAAGCTTCGTGATCTCGAAGAATATAGCAGCGAAGCAAATAAAATGTAGTTATTTAACGTGGGACAAAAGATTCGAAGGTTCCTTCGGCTGCTTGTTTCTCTCGTTGCTGCAGTTACTTTAACGAGAATTTCCTTTTCGTCGACGAGGTGGTGGTGTTGTTGCTCTTCGCGCACGCTTTTCGTGGCTCGTAAAGTCGGTTCGCGAAGAGAATGCGGAAGTTGCTTCTATTTCGCTCCGGTCTCGTTCGTCCATCTCGCTAGCGTGAGAGCAAATCGATAAGCTTCGCCGTCGTGTACGTGTAACCGGCGAGTGCGTAACAACATCCTCTCCTGGAACAGTCGTTCGTTCGACGGAAGCCTTCTATTTTCCTGGCACGTGAACGTTAACCCTTCGACTACTCGGCGCAAATTAAGCTGCTTCGCGAGGCAAAGAAAAAAGATAGAAAATCCATCGGGGAGATCCCTTCGGAGACTTGTCAGCGGTTATTTACACCCGAAGACAACGTGATTCCTCGACTATCTTCCGGGATCGTTTAATTTCCAATTAATTTCGAGGTTCTAACCGATGTGTCGGCTTTGATTTCTCGATAGATCGTGGAATTAGATCGATTATTGTAATTAGGCAAACAGGTGATCTCTACGAATTGTTGTGGCTGATCGTTTCGCTTGTTAAATCTTACGACTGTGTAAAGTGCTATAGTTTGGATATTTTCAGATATTTTTGTGTATCAGGAATTTTCCCAGCTTCTAAGCAGGATGGTCGAGAGACGTCAAATTTGTGCTCCCTCGGCCATTAAAATTAAATAAAATGGTTTTCAGTACAATCGTAAATTTGTAGTAAAAAATAGAGAAGTTGATGGTTGTAGACGAAGAACGTTTGGACTTCACAGGATCAGAACTTCGGAATGGACGCGCGTGTTTTGTAAAGACAAGTCGATATGTATATAGCAGTGTAAAAACTTATTGCTGTAATCGTTAATTAATAAGAATAAAACGCGGCAAATTAAGATGATAATATTACGATGCAAATATTTCATGAAACATGTTTCCAATTATACTACAATTTACTTCTGAAACAAGACGACACGTATTGAGCGTATTTGGGGCGTCGTTCACTTCGTCTACGTGTTTATAATTTTGTAATTACGCTTTATTCGTACCTTAGCACTTCCAGAATGAATTTCCTTGTCAAAGCGTTGGGAAGCGTCAAAATTTGCCACTTTCCGGCCATCCGTCTTTTCTTTAAATCGTCTTCTTTTTCTAGAAGAATTGAAAATATCTAGAGGTATCGCGTTTTTGTACAATTAATATTTAACGATATATTAACAATAATATTTAATGATGAACATTTAGAACAGCCAAATTCCGCAACAATTATGTACAATAATTTCCAAATAATAATTATTAAATAGCGTGAAACTTGTTTATAATGTAGCAGTAAAAGTTGGCGAAATCGAGAAGACCTAAAAATCGACAAAATTCGTCATGTCGTATCTATTTTCTGTAATTAGACTTATCGAAGGCTCGTTCGTTCTCTTAACTGCCATAGAGTGTAGAAGATCCACTCGAGACGCGTGCACGCATCATTAAATCGTTGTGAATGAAAGATAAGGCGAATCACGGAGAAAGATTATGAGTCACGGTGAAAGCGATCGGGCATTAATCAAAACGCTTCTATATGTGTATTTACGAGGGAAATTGTCAAGCGTGACGAAACGACGATGGCGTAGAAAAATTAATCTGAATTTAATTCGTTCGTGGTTTATTAACTCGTATCGTTCGACCTGTCAGTTGATAAATTTGTTGATAGCGCTACTATTTACTATTTATACGTACACCAATAAATACAGAATAAGACTAGACTAGATTGAGCCGTATGAAATTAGATCACGTATTCTCAAATACGTACAAATATATATTTGTCCGCTTTCAGTTCTATAAAAAGATCTGTCATCGAGTCCACGACTTCGCGATTTAAATATAATTTTTCTGTGATATAATTACGGACACACTGGCGAGAAGTTACGTAATACGATGAAAATTATGTCGAAGAAAAAAAAAAGAAAGAAAGAAATTGAGCAGAAATGAAAGATGTTGGAATATTCTTTCGCTTTCTCGAAGAAAGACAAGCGTGGGCAAAGATCGTTTTTCTCACGAGTCTACTTGCTAATTTATTCCGATTCCGTACATTATCTATATACGAGATAACGCAAATTTTATGTATTGCGCGCATAATGTGATTTTGTGCCCCTGCAAACGTAACGTCGCGATACCTTTGTACGATAACATATCGTAACGATATTCAGTGGCGTTTGACGTTGCAGTTACGTAGGGTTCGGCTATCGATTTGCGTTGATCTGAATTTTCCCATTTAATTTATCGGATTTTACTACATGGAACCGTATCACGCGGCGAGTTGGATTCGTCTAAAATCAACAAACGCGTACCTAAAAAAAAGACAGAGTTCCATTTAAAAAAATTAAATTAATCTCTATATCTTCTCCCCTACTAAAAATACAAAGAATTATTTGTACCATCTAATATCCCCATATATGCTACGCAATTTTTGCAACTTTTCTCAATTTGTTGATAAGAAGAATCCGTTAACAGGCCACAGCCTGTTGCATACCTTAAAACAATAACTTCTACTATAATTATTACAATGTAACAATTAATCCCAAGGTAACTAGTACAGAAATTTAACCAATTACTAATAGATTATTTGTAACAGATGAGAAAGCATGCACATATTCTCGCATCTTATTGTACAGCATATTTTCTATGGCGCAAACGAATAATTAATTTAGCAGCAAGTTACCACGTTCCCGTGACTAAGCGATGGAACGCGTTCATCTGCTCAGTACACTCACTGTTTTCTTTCGCAGATGCTCTTTTTTCCTTCGTCAACGAGCGAGCGGTTCTCTACGCCCGGCGAATGCGTATGTCGGCCGGTTTCTTGCTGGCTCCAGTGTGAGCTTCTCTGCATACTTGTTATTTCAACGGGTAGCACAGGCCGTGACTTCGTTTTAACGAAGAAGTTGAGTTCACGCGTGTTCGCATCGAAAGTGCCAGTTTGTATTAATTAACTCCCAGCCCATTATTATGCGTGTCGATCGACGCACGCATTGCTCCGCGAGATATTCAACAAGGAATAGCCGCGTACCGCTCGTTGCGTGGACGTCGTCGAATAAGGAATACGGTATTTCGCTGAACTAGTTTCTCGTTTCAGTAAATCGTGTTACGTTTCTTCGTGCACGCCATACGGAGGATAAAGTTCTCTGTAATATTTCCTTTTCCTTCGCCTGTCTGTCATCGTTTTCTCTTTCTTTTCGAGACAATACGAAGAAAACGGGTCGAAGGAAGCTGAAACACTAGAATTTAGTCGGAGAATACATTTTTTTACATATTGCACGATCCTGCTACGTATTCGACAACGAGTCAGGATAAGGATCTCGCATATTACGTTCTCAGGCATACGACGTAAAATATTTTGGTCTTTTACTACTCGCAATTTCGTGTATGTTGCAAGAATATTACGATATCCGTTGATCTCATACGAAACGCGGTAATTGATCGAGACTATTGGAGGAACGATCGATGTATAGGAATTACGCGTTATTCGTGCGAGATAGCGATTTTGAATAAGCAGGAAATATTCGTGAATGTTATTTGCGATAGTTAGAGGAAAATAACGAAAGAATAATTTCTGAGATGTGTTCAATTTTATTACATGGTTTTTGGTTGGATCGGTTTATTATGCCCGTTAGACGTATGCGGTGTCGTATAAAATTTTTAACCACTGTTAAATAAAACGATAAATGGATGCTTTAAACGAGACGTTGTGAAAGCATTTTTATATTACATGCTGGAACAATACGAAATTATCAATGTATGTAGACGTAACAATGTTTGCTCGGAAAGTTCGTTCCGATTTTTAGAGAACTTAATAAAATAATCAATTTTGCTTAGGACGTGTCCATCGAGAAAATTGTTTTCAAGCGCATCACGCTAAAAAATGTTACTAGAAATATCTTCGAATATCATCTTTGATTTTCAATCAAATATTACGCTTGTTAAATGCTGCTCGGAAGGTTCGTTCCGATTTTTAAAGAATTTAATAAAATAAACGATTTTGCTTAGGACGTGTCCATCGAGAAAATTGTTTTCAAGCGCATCACGCTAAAAAACGTTACTAGAAATATCTTCAAATATCACCGTTGATTTTTAATGAAATATTACGCTTGTTAAATGCTGCTCGAAAAGTTCCTTCCGATTTTTAACTCCTCGGTCGACATAGAAAATCATATCGGGAAGTTCTTCGCCAAAAAATATCGTATCTGTATAATTCGATAAACGTATATCGGATCGAAATGTAAATCGGAATGAACTTTCCGAGCGACCGTTTTTCAATCACTGGAAGAACACGCGGAAATTGGAGCTATAAGCTTGTCAGAGCATACGGTGTTAAATCACCCGATCTTTTAACCGAAACCTCGTTTAAGAAATCGTTAGATGGATTAAAATTCCGAGGAGCTACATTGGTAGTAAATTTTACTACAAACTCTCTTAGTCTCTTATCGTCTGAATAGAGCGAGATCATTAAGAGCGTTAATTTAAGAGGACGAAGAGCAACAAGAATCGACGATTTCTCGAACTAATCCGGTAGTAGCTGGATTGATTAATGGAACGACTGACGATCCTTTTCATCGAAACGGATCCATGGCAATAGGATTTTACAGGGGAATACCGCTATTGTTAGAGTGGCACGTGTATGTACATAGGTAGGTGCGCGTTTATTCTGTTGCTTGTTACTTGTTAGTATCGGCGAGTAAAATATTGGCGGCATAGGTTTTCACGCTTGACAGGGTATTCCAATCATCCGCCGCAGTGATCGGAAGAGAGCAGTAGACGTAAATAATGGTGTGCGAAATTTTACGTTCGCACCAGAAATAGAACGTTTCTTGCCAACACCAGACGAATCCGGCGAACAGGAACGTGTCTCGATACGCCGAGAAAAGAATATTCCTCGATGAGGAAAAGATCGAGTCATTGGGAATATCATTTTATTCGTCATATTCCAAATATAATTGATTTTACTTTGAAAAATCTGTTTCTCTTCTCGACCGTTCGAAGAATCTTTGCTGTACCGTCGCGTGTATTCGTAATTTTAAAACACGTTTACTCGTAACGTGGATTCACGTTTTCACGTATATAACGCGTATACCTCGTGGTCCGATAAATATTGTATTAAAAAGAAAAAAGTGAAAATTAGCAATTGAATATCTCCGTTGTTCTTGGAGATACGAGGAAGCTTTATCAACGAAAGTTGTTCGGCACAGGGAAGACTGTAACAGTAGGCGGTGATAATATTTTTGCAGTTGGAGGAATTTTCGACGTTCCAAGGTTATCTCCACTTTTTTTTTTAAACGGGATTGTATATATTTTTCGTACATTAGTTGACGCACGTTGGACGTTCTCTCTGTGAAAAAAGTATTAACCCGCGTATGTGGAAATATTATTAGTTTAGCTGATATTTTCACTTTAGTTTGTCAATTTTAACGTACGAAAGACGAAGACAACATAAGCAGAAGAATACCATTTTGTGTCTTTCCTTGTTCTTTGTACGTTAAACTTGACGAATTAAAGTTAAAATATCTTCTAAATTAATGGTTTTTCGAGATACTTGATATTTCATAGAGTAACGCAAAATATATACAAATATACGATGCAAAATTATTAGAAAAATTATTTCTGCCACATTGTAGCCTCCTCTGTACTAAACAATTTTCGTTAACAAATCTTTTTCGTATCTCCGAAAACAATAGCGATATTCAAACGCTTGGTTTTATTGGCTCATCCTGTATTACAACAAATATAAAAATAGGATGATAGGATCATACCTAACGTATGATCCAAAGTATTTCCAGTCTCTTTGATAAATTAACAAAAAAGTCAGTTTACGAGAAGTAACGTTCGATTAAAAATTTCATAGCGAAATTTCAAGACTGTGTACAACGTCGGAGAGAAAAATGTTAAATACCTGTGACACGGATAACATGTTCTCGACTACTTACGAGTGTTGAAATACTTTCGCCAGCCTGTGTATATACGTGCATATTCTTAGATTTTTGTAGATCATAAAGCATAAATCAAGATTCCCTTCCCATGGAGATTAAAACCGGAAAAAACTTCAAGGTTCCATGGAAACTGAGCTAAAGCGAGACGAAGATTGCCAAGAGCGAGGGGTATTCGGTACAGGCAAACAGAAACTTCGCGCAAAGGCTAATAAAGCTCGGGCCAGTTTGTTGGACGAGCGGAAACTTGCATCGCTTCTGTGAGATTCTTAATCGTTGCGTCCGAGAACGTGGATAACGCGTATCGCTATCGATCGTACGTGCGTTTATGTAACGAGATTAAGAAACTAATAAATAGCGGAGTTGATTAGTTTAGCCCGAGATAGGCCCACTTACTCGCAACCAGATATCTTGCAACTTTTATGTACGTTCGAAGCTCCAACAACGTGACCCTGTTAAACTGCAGATTTTTACGCATCTGTTAAAAAAATTGTAAGATACAACGATAAACGCGCAAAAAGTATATAAGATATTCAAAGCAGAGTACCCTTTTATAATACGCGGTATGAGGATGAAACAGACGTCTGCTTAAGTTTCCTTAGTTGTTTGTAAAAATATAAATTTGCAAATTCGTATCATATATTTTCCTGTCGTATATTTAGGAGCGTTTAGATACGCGCCAGTGAACCGATCGTATCTGCTCGTAATATTAAAACGTCTGGTATAAAAATAGCAACACGTTTACTCCATTCTATAAGTCGATCGTAAACGTAGCTCTCGTTACAAAAGCCATTTGTACTCGGATGTAAATGTTACGTATTTCCTTATGCATTTATTCGTAGGGATCGCTTAACGCGCTATAAAACGGAAGAGGTTGAAAGACGTTGCGCGACTCTCTTTACCGGAATCGGAATGCAGACAATAGGGATGGCCTTTGAGTTCCTACAGTCAAAGAAAGGCTATTCCTTGGTCGCGATTATTGATTCGAAAGTATGCTGGCGACGAAGAAAAAGGGGGAAAAATGAGGGAGGGGAAAGCGAGAAGCATCGTCATATAGTTTTTCCGGGACGTCGTTCTAACGAAGATGGGCGCGGTTCGAGCCGCGTTTCTACGCAGCTTTCGCAGATTGAATCCCAGCACTTAGGCTCTGACTCATTCTACGGCCTGCTTGGATAGGGTTTCTTGCGGAATTCCGGAACACCACCCTGCTGTCGCGACGAAATTACACGTGCCGCTCTTCTCTCTGCATTTTCCTTTCTCCTATGGTATGTTTTTTTCGTTATTGTGATCCAAGATGTTCCATAGACTATTTGAGTAATAAAAACAAAAAAGAAAAAGAGAGGAAAAAATTACAATTTCAATTTTAGTAATTCAACACGATTTAAGTATGCGAGTCAATGCCATCGTGGTACAGATTGTGGGTGTATTTTACATTCAGGTCAACTTAAACTGTCGTAATCAATGCTCATTATCATCGATTAGTAGATTGCGCATAAGCAGATATCAAAGAAAAAAAAAGATGTGAGTAACTTATTTATCCCATTTATCATACCACGAAGAAAGATTAAGCGAACGGTCTAATCAAATAATTGAAGTTAATTAAATAGTTGAAATAATTTAAACGACGTTTTGGGTCAGATTGTACGGCCGTATCTACCGAAGTTTTCGATTTTACGGTATTGAATTAGAGACGAAGGTCCAAACTGTGCGCCGATTTCCTTATAAATAATAGAAGAGCTTCGCTACACGCAATGAGATTAGACGTAGCGGGGATTGGTAGGTTAAAACGATTCAGTGACCCGAACGATTCTTTATACACTGTCCTTAGCTGTCTTTATATCTTCGCTGCGGCTAAATTATTCGTTGCATCGTCGCAAGAGAAAACGTTCGACTTTTTTTTCCCCCACATCGAATATCGAATACCTCGTTCTTTTTTCTCTGCTGTTTACTGTGAAGAATTGACGTTAGAAACTGCCGATCGGTATATTTATTATATTTACTTATTATTCTTTTTTCTTTATTATGCTCACTGTTGAGCGTAGATGGAGAGGATAACGAAGCGTAAAGATATGTAAAAAGGGCAATAGAATGGGAAAAAGAATTTGGTTCGATTCTCTCCGGTCGTTTCTCCTCTTTAGGCAGATATCGTATCGAAGTTGCAATTTTCCTATCCCGAATCCCCGTTGGCTTCGCCCTAGTTTCATCCTCAAGGTTGTCATTATTATTGCTCGATCGGATGTGTTACTTCGAACGACCCACTTTTTCCTCAAAACTATTATTTCCATTGGGCTTTATTGTACGAACGTATCAAAAAAGCCGAAGGCAGTTGCCTTTTAGCGTTAACGATATACGACGTATAGATCGTCCCTCCTTCTTCGCTTCAGGAAGTTCATTCGCAGTCGATTCCACTGACGTCTCAATGATACGAGGATATGATTAATTTTCTGACGCCCAGACCGATCAATTTTATTCTTCGCTAGTTTCTTAATTTCATCACGTAAGTATATTATTAATATTCAGTTCTGATGATCTTTTGACATTGATACTATGGCCCGACACTGACGCCATGCATGTTAACCGCTACGGCGTAATATACATATTTATTTATTTCTTTAATTACTCATCGCTCCGTTGTGCTTTTCATTTTCTAAACATTCGAATTTCAGTCAAACCTTCACTCTCTTCAAACCCTATTTAGGGGTTGAATCTCGAAAAACGCAGAAACGCGTGTTTATTTATATTTAACGATAGCAGTTCGTACGCGGAATTTCACGTCTCCAACTTCAGTGAGAAGAAAACGCACCTCTTCTTCATCTTCCTAAGGGTTGAACTTCGAAAAAGGGTGAAACACGTGTTTCCTAATTTTCAACAGCAAGTCATGCGCCGAATTTCACGCGTCCAATTTCAGCAACTCGTGACCTATGGATATCCCTGAAAAATAAATTCTACCCCATTTTTATCTCTTCAGGGTTCCTATCTCCCAAAATTCTTTCTTACATCGTGTTTGTGTCATAAAAGAAGTGTACCGTCCAAATTTCACGTTTCCAGATACAGCGGTTTGGGCTGGGCGTTGATGAGTGAATCGGTCACTTGAGTATTTTGTGCTTGTACATAGATACAGATATATTATTTATTTATTTATTATTGCTTAGTCTGTGCCTTTCGGCTTTGGACGAGCTTTCGGTTTTACATTTCGCTTCTTATATATCTACGTCCCCTCTTATCCACTTTATTATATGGCACCCCCTTAATTATTCTGTCTCTAAAACTATGGCAACTTTTGGGCTTTTGCCTCCTTGCTGTGCTTCCTTATTGTCCTTCCTCTCCGTCTTGTATTGCCCTTCTCTTCTTTATTATTGCTTTTAGTTCCGCTGGTCCTTCTCCAGTCTCGTTTAGTATTTTTTCTGTGTCCTTTGGTCCTCCCGTTATTTCACATTCTTCTATTACATGTCTCAGGTCTTCTTCTTTCCTTTTATATAGCCTGCATCTTTCTTCTCCCTCTTCTTTCCAGTATTCCTTTGCTTTGGTCTCGTTTCCACATTTGAATCTCGCTAATATCTTTCTGTCCTTCCACTTCATCCTCCCTTCTAGGTATTTTTGTAATTCTTCTTTGGCGAGAAACGGAGATGAAAGGACATCCGGCCTTTCCTTTGGGATGTTTGGGAAGGACACCAATAATTTAGCATAAACTTTTTACGATTACTGTGTATAATAAAATAATAAAACTCAAAAATAGTCGTTTATGGTTATGGTGCCTGAGAATTGTGACAATGGGCTTCGGCTCCAAGCGACATAACGGGTCGCTGAACGTACCCACGGTCACGGGATGGACATGAAACTAACAGATGTACGTAGTAATTAAATATTTCTCCTTAAAAAGGAGACAAAGGACAGCTCCACTAAGACTGGGATTCAGTCAGATACGTTCCATTAGTATTGTTTACCATTACGTCAAATAACACCGACATCCTGAAGGTTCAGTACTACTTAGTCTGCGACAGAAATCATATTCGTCATCCCCTGGCTGTGAATTCGTTATCGAAACCTAAATTTGTTGCCATCGACTTCCCGAGTATCTAAGCGTCACGGTTATTTGTTACCTTTTGTAATATTCAGATTTGCATTATTAAATACTGTTCATTTTCCAAAACAACGATGGCTAATTCGAGTGAACATCCATTAGACGCTCCTAATCCGAATATATATATATATATATATATATATATATATGTTATATCTATTTTCAAGCTATAAATATAACAAAAGTTATGTTACGCAAGAGTTACGTTGGAAATTAGATCGATCGTTAAAGCACCGAAGGAAGTTTCATTAAATATAAAATTTCGATAAAAATTAGAGTAGCGAATGAGGTATGAAGGAGGTAGCGTACTTTCTTCAATACCGATGAATAATTGAGTTCCATTAAGCTTGAATTACTGGGATGAGTACGATGGTCGCAAACTAGGTAAGATGTACGCCGATTTACGCTTGATCAAGCTGCTTTCGGATAGAGTCGTAGCACGTACGTAGCTACAGGGAAGAAAGATAACGTCGTTCGCACAAACTACCGGTGTTTTTCGCGGCAAATGAATACCGATGTTAACGCGCGAATGATCACGTGATGAAAGTAATCGGCTATTCCAGTCGCCTAACGTTGCGTGAAGAAAATAGAAAGTTCCCCTGGAGGATGCGTTTCAAGAAACATATTACGCTATTTGAAAACCACTTTATTACGATATCAGAAAGTTATCACCTGTCTGATCGAGTTATTCCCTTAATTTTCGCTCTGTCAAATTTCACGCAGTCGTCAATTTCGCTGCTTCTTTCTAGTATCGAGTGGTAATTGTAACGATGAAAACTTTCCTAACGAAATGGATGTACACGTACATTTTATAAATTATACACGAAGTAGGAATTTTAAAATAAAATTGTAAAACCTAATGATAGTTGTAGCGTTAACGAATCCGCACAATCGCAGCAGCGTAGCTCGACTCGACCGTCTCTCCCTCGCTAAATACACCACAGCAATTGTTCGAAAATGCCCAATTCCCTATTCCATCACCGTACACTAGTTTGCCCAGGAACACCAATAATCCTCCGTACGTATCTCAATTCGGAATCGCAAATCATGCGCGGCGGCAACTACGTCGTCTGGCGCGAAGAAGGGGCATGAGAGAAGATGAGAGAGGAGAGTTGCGCGATCGCAGGGTCGCGCACGGCTCCTCGGGATCCTTGGTGTCCCTGTGTGCGATGCGGAGGCTGGCTGCTGACTCCGTGACCCAGTTTCCCCCGTCCCCTCGACGTCGACCAAGCACTTGGGATTCGTACGCGAGCATGGAATCGAGGCAGCTGGAGTCGCGGTGGCTAAAACCCTCGTCGCGTTCCTCCGCGGTCGCGTTCGACCGCTTACCACGACGTCATCGTCGACGATCGCGTCGTCCTTCGGTCGTGCCACCGCCGCCACCAGCCGAGCCGCCAATCGTTCCCACCTCCGCGTCGACTCGCCGCTCTGTTCGACGAACACACAACGAGAGAGACGCCGCTGTGCCGTCCGACAGGCCTCGTCCCGACGTCTCGTCGAACGTTCACGTTCGTGCTGGCTCGCGACGCTATGCGTCGCGTCTTCCTCACCAGCTGTGCCAGCTGTTCCAGCCGTCTCGAGGTAGTTTTTCCGTCTCGTCGACCAAATCGTCTCTCGTTCCACGTCCACCGACCTCTCTCTCTCGTTGGCTTCTCGACAAGCGATCGAGACGGTTATCCATTCTAAAGTTATCAATTCGAAGACGGTTTTCTATTGCAAACAAAGGTTATCTGTTTTCGAGGACAGTTTATTGACACAAAGAGGATTTTCTATGGAGGTTGTTTAAAACACGTGCTGAATTTTTCACGAGATGAAGGAGCGTGAAATATAAGCAACACTGTGCCGATTATTTCCATGGATAGCAGACCGATAGATGGTCGACAAGATTTCCAATGTGTTTGAGGATCTCGTATCGGTTTATCGAAATTTTCTTGGGCAGCGTTCAGGTAGTGTCTCTAATTTTCCATGGTTTCTTATACCGCTTTCTTTAGTTCGTATTTCTTTGTTTCCTTTGTTATATCGTGGTTCAGATTGTACCTTGTATATCGACGAAGTATGTAAACCTTTCCACCGCACGATACACCCCAGAATATTATCCTGTGATTTCCATCACGAAGTTTATCTAACATTTTGGTTAACCCATCTTTTCCCTTGATTTTATCGTTCAACGACGAATTTACCTTCCAATAATCGATCTTTCTATTTGGTTTGACTCGTTGTTTGTCTTTGTAATAACTCGAACGTACGATTAATTTGCTTGATCGTGTCAATATTTCCCGAGATCCTGCGGTTTTCAAGAACGAGTTTGTTTGTTTGTTTATTTGTATTTTTTAACGATCCATCTTTCCATTCGGTTTCATCATTCCAGAATGAGTTTATCTTGTAATATTTGCGATTTGATTATTATCGTTATTATGGTAATAATTGAAATATTTGATTATTTTCTTTACTCGTATATAATAAAATATTGCTTTTGTACAGGCACGTTTAATGGACTCGTCCTGTGCGGCTGTCCTTGTTACGTTTCTGCCCCATTTGGGTTGTCCTGATTCATAGATAATCGAATCACGACGCTCTCTGCTCTAACTTTCTTTACCCGTTCCCCGCATGGCCTAATAATTTCTCTGATAGAGTTTCCCTCGAAGAACGTCAAACGGCCTTGCCTTCTCGTTTTTATAGCCACTAATCAACCTTGAATTTCATCGGACAACTTGTTCATCTTTCATCTTTTGCTTCCAGCCTGTTGAGAATGTTGTTCATCAAAGACTTTATTACATGGTTCGATAGTATGCATAAAATAGACTCTGCATCTAACAATACATCTTTGATTTTAAATAATAATTCAGCTTTACATAATCTACTCTCTAATCAACCTTCTATCCACTCGACCAACTGTTTTCCATATTCCACTTTTGTTTCCACTCTGTTGATTCTTCTAATCCGTGTTAATCCAGAATTTTGATTTTAATTAGCAATCTCGTATCGAACAATCTGTTCCGTCTTCGATCCGATTTCTATTTGATCGAAGAATATTTCCCCTTTAGATATACGTTTTCTTTTTATAGTTTGTCGATGACGTGATCGATCTGTAACTTTGTTTTTTTTTCACCTACGAAAGTAGATTACGTATCCGACAATGAGTCATCTTGGATTTAGATAATAATTTGAAATAATCCGATCTGATCGACATTGCGTGTGACCAAAGACCTTCTCTACTTTCAGTTCCAGCTTGCTGCGAATCTTATTAATCGAACGCTTTGTTACGTGATACGAAAGTAGATTTTTCTTATCAGATGTCGTATCTTTAGTTCTAAATAATGATTATTTGTAGGTGCAATCCATCCGATCGATTTATCTGAATTTCGTTGCCTTCCAATTCCGCCACTCTTTAAAACCTATAGATTTTTTTTCACCGTGTATAGAGATCTCTAACAGATAAGATTTATGCTTCGGTTCGCATGGCTTCTAGCGATTGTTTCCATGGACGTTTCCAAATAAATTTTCCCGCGATCCTGCGCTCCAGAGAAATTGGTGACCTCGTACGATTTAACCGCGCATCGATCCCATCCCTACCCTAACCAGTCGTTCCCCCTTTTGCCAAACTATTTTCAAATTCCGCATTTCAGTTTCTTGAAAATCCTGCATCGATGTCTTCTCTTCTGATCGGCGAACATAACATCGTTAACAGCTTCCTGCATTGATCCCTCTTAGGACGAATTTTTGTTAGACGTTGGATATTTTCTTCGATCCTGTTTTTGTCTTTTTTTTTTTTATAAATCATCCATATACCGTAGGATGTAAAATTCGAATACAGACAAAAGAACGTGGGTTAAATAAAAGAAAACTGCAAGACCGAAATTGCAGCATTAAATTTATTAAATGAAACTCTAGTTAAAATAATTTTACCAATCCTTAGGAAAATTTGTTAAGATAGCAACAGTAAATTCCATAGATTGCAAGCCATTTGTAATAATAATTATCTTAGTCGATGTAATTGTAACTGACACAACAGAATAGTAGAATTATAAATAAAAAAAGAACGAGCAAACTACAAGTATCATATCTGACGTGTTCTTTTTGTTATACGGTTATCGTTACAGAAATTTAAATATCATTTGCCGTTATCCCAGGCGACTGCGATTATCTCGCGCTATCGAGCACAAATATATCGTCCATTTCATTTATTTATACAGAACGGAATACAAATAATCGTTTAGGGCATATCGCTTATAAATATCTCACCAGATAAGCGTATAAACGCGATCTCACGCTGTTTACTTGTGTAAGAAAAAAGGGAAGAAAGTAAGAGGAGAGATGAAAATATATCTATGCAATTTCAATAATTTCCCAGTTAATTGAAAAAGTGTGTCAGACAATCGACATTTATATACATTTGCAGCTATTTGTAACTATTTTTAAAAAGAGATCTTCTACAAGAGGAACAGCGATGTAATAATAGGAAGGGCAGCAAGGAATTTTTAGTTTCGAATCGTACGTTGGATAGTTTCTTTCACGATTTATCGAAGAACATCGTCCATAGCACGGTGGAAGTAGACGCAGTACGTAGCATTCGTAATGTTTGCTTAATGTTGCCAAAAAGTTCGTTGACCTACTAACAGGGAGGAGAGGAACTGCAGCTGCTTGGATGTTTCGCGTTATAAATTCCTTGATGTTTATCGATCGCAAAACGCGCGCTAATGCCGCTTCCAGTGCTTTTTCTCCTTCGTAGAACGCAATTTTCCAATTTCATTATATTCCAGATCCCTCTGCATCTATCAACGTATCTCGAACGCGTAGGAAATTATGAATCGAATAACGAGCCCCAGAGACCCATCTCTCGTGTCGCGTTCAATTACGAGTATAGAAATCTTGCGAAAATTTCACTTCGTCGTCGTTATAGAAATCGTATTTTCCTGTCCTTTTCTTTTTTTTTCCTTTCCCCGGCGGAGAAAGGATTTCTTTTTGAATGAGACAGGAGTTTCTTCTCTCTTCGTCTTTGAATTTCAATAGAATTTTCCTTTCTATCGTAAAAGATTGTTTAAGCCTGACCGAACGAAGATTCTCGCGATGGGATTTTTGTCTCTTTGAAAGCGTCGAAAGGGATTCGAGAAATTTCGGCGAACGAGAATTCGCGTAACCTACCGATGGCGTTGATAAACATTTCACAATTTTACGCATAAATCATCGAGTTTACCCGTACGCGTCTCTCCTGTTGTCTTCGTTTACAAACAATGCTCGCCTTAAATGTTAGAATTTTCCGCCTTGGTGAGCCACGATTGATACTCGATTGAGCAGAGAAAATTGCAAAGTAAAATGTTTGCTTGTGATGTAGCGTATTAAATGATTCGTTAAACGAGCAGATTATAAAACCGAAGAGAAAACGATGGAATAGATATCGATGAGTTATGCCCGATCGGAAGTATTCTATATAGATAATAATTGCAATTACAGAGAATTAGAGAGGAACTGTGAGTCGGATTGGCAACAAAATCAGGTTTAAAGAAGCGTAAAGCAGGAGGCAGCGCGGAACGATCGTTTCCCAGCGATTGCCAGATCCAGCAGGGAGAGAACAGTGCTCGACTTATACGTATAGAGAAGCTCTGATGTTTGCCTCGACGTTGCCAAAAAATACAATGACCCAAATAAGACAAGTTGCACTCGTTTGTCGATACTCTCCGCACTGCGATCTCCTTCTCTCTGAAACTGTTTCGTTCAAGTGCACGTACCACCGCGTGCTCCATAAAACGACACAGATACTTATTCCATTCAAGGAAACGAAAGAGAGAGAGAAAAAAAAAAGAAGAAAAAGAAATAACGCAGATCAAACTGTTGCCATACAAAAATTTACATACATTTTGTTCCATATAAAATTTCTTTTTTTTTCATTTTTTGGTTTTATTTTTCACTTTTGTTTTTTCTTCCTGTTGTTATTCATAGTTGTATATTCTATTTGTGGAAGAGAAAAGAAGAGGATCGAAATATCACAAAAATCTGTATGTCTTTTTTCCTCAACGTTCTATTATTATTATTATTATTATTCTGTTGGTACGAGATTCTTCTTTTTCTAATTATTTCTCTTCGTTTCTTTCGATCGTTCGAAGAGAATATCCTGATAAAGGTACCGTTTCTACTTCTTTTTTGTTTAATCATAAAGAAACAATTTTAATACACGCAATTCTAATGTACACGTAATATTCTCATCTATGAAGCGTATAAAAATTTCGACTCAAGTAATTGGCGATTAGCGATTGAAGAATTCTATGAGAAATTCCATGTTTACAAAGGTAAAGTTGCTGAAACGATTTTTACGAAATACGTCGAAATTGACAGAGGAATTTTCAAAAGCGACATCGGTTTTTGTTATGGAATGGTATTGGTAGCTCGGAACCAGTTGGTGACCAACGAGACGTAAACTCGTCGAACAAACGAAATAATTGATAGCGCTCTTATAATTGAAAGCCTACTCTACCACTTCTCTCAGCGGTTAAAGAGGAAGTCTCTTGTACCCTTCGTTGAAAGTCTTGGCTCGACTTCCGATTTTTCCTCACGTTTCGAAATCTTTATATAACATAATTTACCTGGAGCAAGTGCCGCGTTTAATATCTATCTTCTGAAATCTCATCGATCTTATCGCAACATTTTAACATCTACTTCATTTAATATGGTATCTCTAAAAATATTGGAATTCCTAGTATTTAAGATGTAATTCGATGTAGTAATTAGATTATACTGCCAGTAGATAGTGGTTTCATGGAAATGAAACATTCCTTAAGAGCAGGAGTATCTGCTTATTCGATCTTAAAATTGCTTGAAAGTTTCCTGTAATTAAACATTACGGCGATCAGACAAAAATTGCGCGTGTAAGCTTTTCACGATTGAATATTCGAAAGTGAATTTTTTTAATGAAATTCGAAGAATCAAGGACCTAGCAAGCCAAAAAATTGTTAGTCTCTCGATAGATTGGAACATTCGTAAGTTAAACGGTCGTAAGATTTGGAACTTGGTAAATTAACGATTTATCTCGTAACTGGTAATATGGAAAATTTACACGGTCTAACCGTATTGGGGAAAGCTCGTTCGTTAGCTCGTAAATAAGTGAGTTTTCCATTTACGAGGGCACCGTGTACCACGTTTGGGTTATCGATTGGGATGGCGAAATTTGGCACCTACTTAGGACACACCCGGAACGATGATTTAATAAAACGATACCATTACCGAGCCATTAAACTTGATATTTACCAAAGAATTTGGCCTACCCACGGGACAAAATTTGAACCAAATCGGTGAACCGATGTCGTGTTCTCCCCTCGTTAGTTATCTTCTCGACACACGATGATTCATCTTTAACCGTCTTCCTTCAATTGCCTTCACAGACTGCCTCCATATTCTGCTAACGTTGAACGCAATGCAGCGAAACTCGTTTAAACCGTTCGTACTTACATAATAAGTTTATTCGAATAACTCTGTGTTACGGTTCTCATTTCTCAGTAGCAACGGCATATTATTTTTGACATTACGCTAAGAAAATATTTTGCCACCGTTTCTTTGGCACAAATCTTGCCTTTGTGTAATTTTAGAAAATTTTCTCTCTCTCTGTCTCTCTCTCCCTCTTTTTCTTTCGTAATATAAATTAGCTTAAATATATAATACAGTTATTTACGTCGTGCAGCGTAGTGATTTATCAGTAAATAATACGTATTTTTTGTGAAACGAATTTTAATAACACTTTATTTTAAACTACTTTTTATATACGTACAGTGGTCGATGAAAATATCAGAAAATTTGTAGAAACATTTTTTGAATATATCACGTGCGTAGTTTCATACAACTCGCGTGATGTATTATATATAAAAAAATGTTTACGCTAGTTGCTCGTATATTTTCGTGGATCGTTGTACAAACGTTAAGTATATTATACGTTAACGCATTGAGACGTAGGATTTTACAGAATTTTTGTAGAAATTTCCTTCTTCGAGATCTTGGCGAAGTTTCAAAGAAACCTAGAGAACGTTTGTTTCACAAATTCTGTTTGATTATGTTTTATGTTAATTACTGTTGATCTTCAGTGCGTTAAAAGACACAGTATTATTGCGAGAATCGATAGAAAATCGTAAAAATTTTTATTGAACGCAGGGATTAGGATGTAATCGAACGGACGATTTCAGTACACCAGTCAGTTCTGGCAGCAACATGAGCAGTATAGCACGGTTTCCAAAGTTGGACGAGTGTGCCCACTTTCATTACGAACATGTTGAACTCAGTTCCTTGGAGGTCAGTTACATTCGAATTAACCTTAAGCTATTCAATTCCATCCTCCAATCTTGGCCAAATTTTCGTTTAAAAATATTATCTCCTTACCTGAACTTCTAACTAGAACTGTTAATTATTAAGTATATTATAGACGGTTTTAATGTACTCATTCCATAAGAATTATTCAAGATATAAATATAAATACATATTTATTTATAAATATATACATTTATATTTTGAACAATTCTTACGCAATGAGTACATTAAAATACCCAAGTACTTTGTTTATCAATCCTTACGTTTAGTCAACTTTCTTTCAATATTTTAAATATCCCATTTTTTCTTCTTCACATTCGATTAACTATGCTTATTCTATAAAAAAATTCAATGTATCGTTATTTATTGAATATTAAATGTCCCCAACTATTATAATCAGTCATACGTTCTACAAAAAGAGATAATGATATTCCTCCGGTATCGATGAAGGGCCATAAAAGAAAGAAATAAAAAGAAGAAACGGCGGATTCAAAAGACACGACACGCGTGTTTTTCAGATCCGTCGTCTAAATAAGACTAAAAAGTTATACGTTGATTTTGCAGGTTTCGCTTAGCGAAGGTACCAATGATTCCGACAGCTACGCGGTCAGAGTAACATCCGGGGACGCATGCTGGACACTGCAACGATCTTATGATAATTTTGTTATGTTTGACAAGCAATTGCATCGCTGCATATTTGACAGGAAGTTCTCTTCCTTAACAAAGCTTCCAGATACACGGCCAAAGAACACCTGTGATATACTGAGAGACTATTTGAATAGGTTCTCGCAGTTAAATCACGAAGGCCTAAATTGCGGTCCTGTGTTAAATTGGTTGCAGCTAGATAATAGAGGAAGAAGAATCCTCGTGCCAGAGTCAGATTCATGTCCCATTAATACTCCCGCAGTAGCCGCGGCTTACGCAGTTAGACCTTATGTGGCTCAGGCACCGGATGAAATCTCCTTTCAGGTATTATTTCAACTTGATAAAAAAATTCCAATATATACTAGTAAGTAGACTTACGGATCGTTATTCATTTGTGAGAAACTGTTAAGTATAAAAATGCACAGAACGTTCATAATAGGCAAAAATATGTAAAATATGCAAAGTAGAGTGGCTGTTGTAATGTTTAAGAAATTTGATAAATCTCTGGTTAGCATCTGATTTAGAAATGAAAGATGATCGTGACAGAGTGTATAATATTATTAAATTGTATAAATATTGAAGATTGAATAGTAAGAAGAAAAAGAAAATTATATAACAAGTTGATAAATTTAATGTGAAAATATTGATGGTTTTCAGGTTGGAGACATGATTTCTGTAATAGATATGCCTCCTCCAGGGGAAAGTACATGGTGGCGTGGGAAGCACGGATTTGCAGTCGGTTTTTTCCCAGCCGAATGTGTGGCTGTGATCGGGGATAAAGTACCACGGCATCTGACCGTGTCAACGACAGTTAGATCAAAGTTACCCGTGAAACCGGTGCTTAGAAAGCACGGAAAGCTAATCGCCTTTTTCAGATCGTTCATATTGAATAGACCGTCTAGGAGACGATTAAAGCAGTCAGGAATCCTGAAGGAACGTGTATTTGGTTGTGATTTAGGGGAACATCTTTTAAATTCTGGTCAAGATGGTATATATACACAAATATTTTATATTGAACTTGATATACAATAGCTCATGAATGTAATTTCTATATGTATTTTCAAATTGCTTAAAAAGTTTATGCATATAATCGTGATAGTCAGATCTAATTAAAGCGCTAATGAGATATCAAAATATCTTTCAAAACGCACAAAGTATATACGTGTATATAAAAGTTTCCTATGACAAGTGTTCAAATATTTCCATGAGCCATTGTAAGTCACAAATCGTATACGGTTTAACAATTGTACAATGTACCATGGTGTTTATAGTGCCTACCGTTTTAACGTGTTGCGCTGAATTCATCGAGAATCATGGCTTAGTGGACGGTATATATCGTCTAAGCGGCGTGACATCGAACATTCAGAGATTACGAAACGCGTTCGACGAGGATCGTGTTCCTGCATTGCATTCCGATGAAAGTATTTTACAAGATATTCATTCTGTAGCGTCGTTGTTGAAAATGTACTTCAGAGAACTACCGAATCCACTCTGTACATACCAGCTTTATTCTACTTTCGTTAGCGCGGTTCAAGCTAGCACCGACGCGGAAAGATTAAGGCGGATGAGGGATACCGTTAGAAAATTACCACCACCGCATTACAGGTAACGCACAGGATAAAAAAGACCCGACTTTCCCTTTTCCCTTAGTACATGTATTTCAAAAGTGATACAACTCAATAAGTTGTTGGGAAAAGCGAAAAATTACTTTTTGGAAGCTTTGCAAGATAATTATTAATATGAGATATATAATGTTGGTAAAGAAAATAGACTGTAGGAGACAAATATGATTGTTGTGATTTTTCATGTTCTTCCTCTAAGATTGGATCATTTTCAACTGTGACAATTTTGAAATACACGTGCAACTTGAAATCATAAATAATTCTAACATTATCTTTACAACACAAATATGTATTTTGGATTTCAGAACCTTAGAGTATCTGATGCGTCATTTAGTGAGAGTGGCAGCTCGAGGAACGGAGACCGGTATGACACCGCGTAACGTTGCCATTGTTTGGGCTCCAAACCTCCTAAGATGCAAGGAATTAGAGGTTGGGGGTGTAGCAGCGTTGCAGGGTGTCGGTGTGCAGGCTGTGGTCACAGAGTTTTTAGTCTGTTACGCCGAATTAATTTTCGGAGACGGTCCAGTTGGGCGGCCGAAATCGCTAGCTATTACAACACCGGCGAGATTGCTTAGTTTGGAAGAGGCTCGAAATCGAAGCTTGAGAGGCGAGCCTGATTACGTGGAAGTGGGCGCCGGTCCAGCCGGGTTACCATTACATTACCATACGGTCATAGAATTGCCGCGAAAGAGAAACGGCTCGAAACGTTCACCTTCATTGAACTGGAGAGCTTTATTCGGGCGAGGTGGCTTGGGTGCCAGAGGAAAAACAAGACAAGTTGGCACGCCACCTCAAACAGAAACGGTGCCAAGTTCCTTAAACTCCTTACGACGGTTAAGACCGGTGAAAAGCGCAGACAGCTTGGACGGTGAGGACAGTTTAGGTCCTCTGCTTGGACCACCACCAGCTAGACCTTGCGGACATAGTCGATCGGTTTCGCATGATTCGTATTTCGATCATTTAGCGGACGCACCGAATACATCGTCGCCGTTGGATCTGTCGGAAATTCAGCTTAATTTCGACTTGGAGGAACGAGAGATGAGAATGTTCTCGGAGGAGGAGAGTGGCGGAGTGGCGTCGGTAGAAGCGTCACCAAGACGTCAGAGGACGGAAGGAACACAAAATACAGCTGCCACCGGTGGATCCAAGAGAAAGAGATCGCGATTAGAGGAAAGACTGCAGTGCGACGTTGAGTTGCGCTTCATTGATAGCCAAAGTCCTGATCAGGTAAATGATATTTTACACGTCTTTATATATTTATATTGTTTCTATAATTTTGTAGATGTGGTTGAGCTGTTGGTGTTGATCGATATATTTAACGCACGTTCACAGGTGATGGTTTCTGCAGATGTTCACAGTATGGATACCCCATCTCCTTTGCCAACACCAGGGTATCTTCCATTATTATCCGAAGCTTCAACCCCACTCACACCCGCCACGCTACATGGAACACCGCATTCTACATCACCTGTACCAGCTAACAGTCCTAGGATAAGTTTTCGAAGTTTCACTTTACCTTTAGAGATCGACGAAGAAAAAAGCAACGCGAACAAACTGAACAGAACTAGCGTGTCTTCCGATAAATCATCCGACCCTAGTCATAGGTTATCCGTAAACTTAGAAGGACAGAGTAACGCTAAGTCCTGCGAAAGGATAATGACATACGACAAGCATGTAGATTTGTACGATGATAAAGAGTCTTCCAAGGCTCAAAAGACTTCGAAGGAATCGAACCTAGTTGTATCAGACGTAGTCGACCAAGACATGACACCTTGCGATAGGTTAATGTCTCATCCTAGCGAGATAGAATCTAGTAAAGTAACCATGTCTCCGTGTAAAGACGTAGAAAATAGATCGAGCTCCTGCTCCGTTGACGATAATAAATCTCACAGTGACAACAGAGACACGTTGGACGTGAGAAAACACGATGCATCGACCAACAAATCGATCGGTTCGCAGCACGACGATGCCATGGCTGGAAATTCAAACGCACACAGAAACGAATTGCCAGGACTGCCACTATCTAGCGCCACCGATCTAGATTCTCCGATGTCATGCGAACAGACTATCGAGGACTTACCCGATTCCGGTTTTGTGATTTGTGATAACTCCGACAAGATATTCACCAACACAGAAACGTCACAGATGATATCGAATACCAACGATTCTGGCGAATGGGTGATAGTCGATACTACGGGCTCGATCACGACACCGACGAGCGAGTCGAGCAGTTCGAAGGATCCTTTGGAAGGCAACGTGAATAACGCGATCGCGACTGATGCACCGCAACTGAGATCTATGTCGGAGAACGTTTCCAGAACCTCCTTGGATCTCACTATGGGCTCGACAGTAGACACAGATACATCGTGTATCGGTGTCAGTGATTTAACCGAAAGTCCCGTTCTTCCTCAAGAATCTGCCGAGATGACATTTGACGTTGCCGACAACAGAGACCTCGAGGAACACGACGCCACCGCGCAGAGGACTTCTAGAGCTTTCGAGGACCAAACGAGTTTCGGAATGGTCAATTCTGGTAATAATTATTCAAACATCGTTCACTCGCCCATACACGATCAGAATAATGGAAATCAGAAAATTCGCACCGTTAGTATGGCGGGCATTCGTATGAACCGGAAATCTAGCGAAATGGAGCACGAAGTCACCGCCTGCTATTCGCAACTAGACAACACCGAAGCCTTCAACAGGAACGAGAATCCAGCAAAGGAAGAAGCCGTGGTAGAAGAGAAGACCTTCGAAAACTCTCAACGCTCTTCAAAAAGCCACTCAGACTTTCAGCAGAAAGAAATTCGACGTTCTTTGCAGCTACATCAGAAGCCACAATTCCAATCAAGCGATCGCCGTTCGTTCTCTAATCAATCAAAGAAGAGCCAGGATCTGGATCTGTCTTTGGCCAATACGGATAATAAGCAACGCAGTCAGAGTCAAAAGCCAGAAAAGTGCCAAAGCTTCGAATACGTTTCACCAAAGGAATCAGCTCAGAACAGTCAGCAACACAAGCAGTTCCCTACACGCACTGAGGACCCTTCTAAATGTAACAACGTGAAAAACAGTCAACTGCAAGAGCACATAGAAGTAGTAATACCGTCGGAAAATGCTGCCGAGCCCAGTGAGATAGCTCATCCTCCGGAAGGTGCATCCGAGCCAACATCTTTAAACTCATCTTGTACCTTCTCGAATGCATCTTCTCCAGTGGATGATTCTATCGTTCTTCGAGATACGGCCGCTATACTTCAAGAGTTAGCGTTGCAAAGATTATCTGGAGGCATTGTGGGTGACTTGTCTGTCCCTCCGCGAAGAAGATACGAAACGGAGAATAATAAAGATCGAAGAAGCTTCGATTCTGAGATTGGTAGGGAGATAGTTCGTGAAAGAAAGATGAGGCAGGAACTGGATTCTGCTCGGGGAAAATCGGAAGAGCCACCGGTGAATAATACTCAACATCTGCCGCCATGTTTGAGAGCTCGTCACGCAAGAGCGACACGAGCGTCTCTTAGTAGATCGTTAGACGAGGCAAAGTTTAACAAAATGTCGGAGGAAGCTTCTCTACCTGTGAAACAGGCTACGGAGGATGCACAGCACAGTTCCACACCTAACGTTGGAACAGGATCGTCGAACAGTTCATCGGCTAATTCCGATAAAACGCATCTAAAGAACCTAGGTGGTTTAGACTTGGGTGATCCCCAATGCAGAGAAAGGATAGAAAAGTACAAAGAAGAGAGGAGAACGTTCTTAAGGGACAAGTACAGATCGGAGAGTTTTCGAGGGATGTTATCGAAGACAGAAGACGATGGGGAGCAGGCGCTTTTGGCTAGGCTAAAACAGAGAGCCACTAGGCCCTCCCTTCATTGATATTAAAGTAATATTTATGGAAACGTTTTGTCAACTTTCTCCCCCGCGTTGAATAATTGAATTAATTGCCTCTGCAATCGCGTCATGCGATCAAATATGATGTATTCTAGTGAACTGTTCGTTGTAACGATCATTGCGTCTAACCCTTTGCTCTCAACGTTTGTTCGAACTTTTTTAATGTATGTTTTGTCCTTTTCATTTGTTCTTTTTTTTAGATTCCTGTGCTAAATATGGATACTGTAGGAGAAGAGTATGATAAATTAAATTTTGTTGTTTTTTTTTACGGAGAAACAAGTTTTAAGATTCAATACGTTGTTAATCAATCTCACCAGATGTCGAAATTGTGCTTTTATTTGTTTTGAAGCTTTTGCGGTCAATAGTTTTTAAAATTAAAAAACATAATACTCGTTATAATATTGAGATATTATGCGAATATCGAAAATATTGAAATATCGCTTGTCTTAAGAATTGCGCCTCTTAGAAGTCATCTGATCAACTCTATCTTTTAAACAGCAGCAAACACCAAGATAAATTTAAGAAATGGCTTCTGCAGTACCATTGTTTTCTGCTCTTTTTTCATTTATGGAATTAATCAATATGACTTCTGAACGACTCGATCATACTTACGCTGAACGATTCAGCTGTTATTAAAAGACTCATCTCTGGACCTAATAGGCTTTCAGGCTGTTTCCATCTTTAATTGTCTCATTGTAAAATCCTCCTATTTAATCATAAAGTAATACCAAAACTAGCAAAGATGAGAGATGTGCTTATCATTGCTTTCTTCTGATTTCCATAAGAACGAGTATTTAATTTTAGTTTGAGTAATTGTTCTATACAAGAGGAAGCGAATTTCAGTATTTTACGGCATGTTCACCGTAGGTGGTAGGAAATCGACTAAATTGTAATTTTAAATCGAAAAATCGATGGTCCAATTTCAATGAACGTATGTACGATCAAATTTTCAATGCTAAATACGTGTAATAACGCGCAGCGAAGATTATTGGACGTTCTGCCATGTTTTCTTTTCCTTTTTTAAAGTATTATCGTATGCGTTTAATTAGTAATGTAGAATTTTGTTTAAGAGACGCTGTATTTATGTTCTTCTGCGTCCTAGATTAGTCGAGCGTGAAGGGTTAAAGGCGTGGAATTTAACGAAGTCGATTAAACACGAGTGATAGAACGAAAAGAAGAAGACGGTCTGACGATTGACGCTTTTAAAAAATGGAATCAACGGGGAACGTTCGTCTCTTTTCTTTTTTTTTTTTTAAATTGCTGTTGTTAACAGAACAGTTCGATGATATACGAGTGTAACTTGTATCTTTTAATTTATTATTATAATCGATACTATATATACATATATATTATTAGAATTATTTCTGTTATTGTTAACGCGTCGTGTAAGAAATCATTTCTCTCATTATTGTTATCGCTCCCAAAGATGTCCCATTTATTAAAGCTTTTCGCGCTGTTCTGTTAATCGACCCTTTTAATTTAAAACGATATGTACCAGAGTGTGTTGGGTTCGTGGACCGATTTGTTGTCGACCCTTTGCACGCGAAACTGCATTTTTTACGCGGGTTAAGAAAAAATGTAACTATATAAGCTTGTTTGACAAATTTTACGCAAAGTTAAGTTTCCACGTACGAATTTATATGTATAAATATTCTCTTTGTGATGGTTGAGCTAAAAGAAAAAGAGTTTTCGAGTGACTGAGCGTCCTTAACGCATAGTGCTTTAACGAGATACTATTCTCTCGTATTTTATTGTCTTACTGTTCGTTCGAGAGTAACAGTAAAAAGGGGAAAAATTAAAAAGAAAAAAAAAAGAAAGAACAAAAGTAAGAAAGAGAGAAAGAGACGTGCAACGACCAAATTGACAAATTATATTATAGAAAATAGCGGAAATATTCGTTCTCATCTAGATTCGAAGTACGGGTGCAAAGGGATTAATGCTTTTCAGTGGAATCACGTGTCTTCGTATCGATCGATGTAATTGAGTTACAAGATATGTTAATCAATACGCTTCCCTTTTTCTATAAATTTCGTTGTTGCTCGCTGATCCGTGTATTTTTATACGAGATGCGAAGCGTACCGCGCTTTAATCGCAGCGAGATTTAAGCTTGTTCGTTCGATAATTGTTCCAGATGTGTGCGTTAATTGTCCGAGCAATCTGTCGCTTCTTACTTTTTTCTCTTTGTTTTTGAATTTGGATTATTCTGTTTGAATTTTTCTTTTGTAAGGACATTGTTAATTCTTTTATTTTATTATCATTTTTAATTATTTTTTTGTTTTTTCTTTTTTTTAAGTTTTACACGTTCGTGTCCACGCCAATCGCTTGTCAGGTGTCACAGAAAGATAGCACGTAGTTAGAGATCTTTAAATATGTTAGATTTTACTAGTGATATATCGATGTCGAAAGAAATTAGAATACTCGTTGATATTCGTGTTCAGTTTTACGTTAGAAGCTCTGGTACATTTGATGAATTTGTTGTTTGTACTTTACCGGAGAAGAAAAATTTTTCTTTTATATATACATATATATATATACAAACAATTAAAGAACCATCGTGTTAAGTTAAGTACTCGATACACGCGTTCATACATTTTCTCTCTTTTTTGTCATGGACTGGTCCATGGCTTCTATATAGCACCTCCTTTGTATATGCTTTATTATTATTATTAATATTATTATTAATATTATTTAGTCGACATGTAATATATTAATTTATACATTCTTTAGTTCGATCGTCGATGTAAAGAAGAGACTAGCTTGAAGTGAAGATTACTGCAGGACCGACTGTTTCGTTAAAGATAAACAATTTTATTTCACGATTACCATAGGATATTATATAATTCGTTTATCGATAGAGAGTTTCAACGAGAATAATTTCTTTATATTTATTTTTTTCCGTTTTTTTTACATTTTCAAGGAATTATTGTTCCAGTGTAAACGACGATCTTCTTCTATTACGAATTATTCAGAATCTCAATGCTCGCATTTATCTTCGATCAGCGATTTTTATCTACTTATTACTGCTATAATTTACTCGTCAGTTTACCATTCACCAAGATCTATCAACAAGCTGGAGAATATTCGTTCTGTAGACCGGAAGAGGAAACGCGCGAGGATTGTTTAATCTTTCCCCTGAACCCACGATCTTGGTTCTCTCTTCTCCCAGCAACGAGAATAACCGAAACACCGGAAGAATAATCTTCTGTGACAGCATTTATATTTCATCCGACATCGCCATCGCGAACCAATGAATTAGTACCAAGTCTATAGACCGTCATTTTAACACTGTATATTCCGATCTCTGCCCGAATCAAAGCACTTAACATACGTAGCTCAGAGAATTATCCTGTTCTCAATTTGTGATCCTGAAGATGCTCAAAACGAGAGAAGAAAGAAAGAAAAAAAAAGAACCGCTAGCAAAGTTTACGTACGAATAACAATGGAACCTTTTTTAATCTAATTAATGTTAACATTGCTGGTGTGCGTGTTCCAGGATAGTCCCGATATTTTGCGTATTTTTTTATGCTACGATGATATAACAAGTAGTATGAAAACGGTTTTTCGCAAACCAAATTGCAAACCAAGCGACGACCAAGCACACATACTTTTACTCGAAACCTTCGAGATACTTAAATCATATTAGTTACAATTTGTATTCGAATGTTTATGAAAAAAAAGAAAAGAAAAAGAAAAAAAGAAGAAAAACGGAAGAAAAAGGAAGGAAGAAAGATTAGTACTTTATAAGGAGGAAATTTAATAACTTCCGAGAGAACGAAGGATTTTCTTTTTTGATAGATATTACGATAATAACGGCTATGACAAGAGTGAAAGGAAATTATCGACGAGAGAATGTTGCGTCGATAGGATGCGTTTGAGGGACGAGTCTCGAAATTATTCGAACAATAAAAAGTTAGCGATCGAGTAGCGGTGATAATAGTCGGAACAGTTGATTATATTCCTCGTCGAATCACTCTTTTTTGCTAGCATTTCTCCTGTTCGATGTACACGTGACTCGCGTGATCAAACTTGTTAAAGCGTTCACGAACTATTAAAAAAAGGAAAAAAAAAGGCTATACGAAGTATAAACGTTTCTATAGTGCGTGTCGAAAAAGACTGTAACAATTTGCATTTACAAGAAATTGCAGATTGTTCCAGTAGTATCGTTCGTTATAGTTTTCCATTGTATTTCTCATTGAATCTAAATGAATTTGTAAACGAGCATTGATCATTCGGAGGACTGTACAAATTTCGATTTTTCAACTTTTCAATTTTTTGATATTTACGATACTTTAGTTTATTAACATTTGATTACTTGAAAATGCAACATTACCACTTGACCATTTATTATGTCAATAATTACTAGAACATCGGATGGTCAATGCTTGATCCTCTCTGTTTTATCGGTAATCGTTATTTATTGGTTTTAGTTTTAATTGATTAGAAAAAAAAAAACAAGAAAGGAAAAAAAAAGAAGAAAAGGAAAGAGTCGTGAGCTCGTAAAATCCGTAAAAGATATGCATGCACAAGTAGCTTGTCCCAATGATGAAAATAAGACGAAAACTGTTTAGAGATATATTTAAAAAAAAAAGTGAAATATTTAAAGCGAACTCTAATAGCTGCTTCCCTGGGTACCAAATATAATAGGAAAGGCCTAGTTAGCGATATTTAAAATAATGCCTAAAGTAAAAGAAAAAAAAAAGAGAATGAAAAGCTCGAGAATACATCTATTTACGAGTATACTTCTGCACAATATAATGCGCAATAATGATACATCCGTAGGGTGTATATTTTTAATAATTTGAGATTTTCGCGGTTATACAGGATATAATAGTTATTATAGTCGTAGGATTCTGAGAATGAAAGAGAGAAAAAGATACACGCGCCTACTAGAAATTTAATATTTCCTGTGAGAAACGACGCAAAAGACTAATCCCTCGTAGTCGCAAGAGAAGGAAATAAGGGCTAACAGCAATCTTGTTTTTGAGCGTCGAAGACCCACCGTTCGTTAACCTTAAAAACCATTTTTGTTCCCTCTCAACCTATCCTTCTTCTCTATTTCCCTTCGATTTCTTCTTCTTTCACAACTTTTTACTTAGTATTCTTGTCGTACGACTGTTCTGTTATTAAACGATACTACTGTTTTTGCCTACTACAATTATAATTATAATATATGGAAAATTATATGTAAACAAATATAAATACTATAAATATTGGAGAAATCACGTCGCTCGTATATTTTCACCTGTCTCTAATACTTCCCCTCGATATAAAAATCTAATTTTTCACTTTATTTTGTTGTTTGATTAACAAAAAAGATCAAAGTGTATCATGAAAGTATTCCATTTACAAAAATACTTTATCTTTTTAAACATCACTTTACTGCTTTTTAACTGCTTCGTAATATTCTATCGTACGTAGTTATGGCGACTGTAAAGTACAAAATCATTGGAATTGAATTTATGCGTAATTCTACAATTAAAATTCATCTTGACAAAGATAAACAACCGTTTAGGCATTTCTAAGTGGCAGCGATATCTATATACATTGAATTGAATTAATTAAAGCGGATTTATCTAGATGGCAGGACGATGCGCCGATTGTTGTCCACTATCAAAAATCGCGCCAAATTAGTGAACTCGTGATCTCTCATTCCGCCGACTGTTCTTCGTGATCCACTTTAAACTTACAAGAGTTCTTTAGTCTTTAGTTCTTTATCGTATCCTTCTCGGTCGATTCTCGAATCTATTGAACGTCTACCCGATATTCGTCTCGTGATACGAGCAGTGTAGTGTATCCGTCAATTTAATAAGGCATATCCCCGTAGCACACCTTGTCACATTGTCATCGTCGAATAAACTCCTTTTCGAAGCGGTCTAACCTCTTAAAACGGTAAAGAACCTTTGGTCTTTACTTCTTTAAACGCGGTGATAGAGTGGTTGAAAGGTGAGGAGGCACTCGAGCGGTGCCGGAAGAGACGCGAGGACGTACTGAAGGGGTTGGCTGGGCTGCCTTTATGCCGTAACAACGAGGGCCCACTTCATAGGGCAGGAAGCACAAAGGTGAGGACGACTCCGTGACTATCGCTGAATCTTCCATGGTAATTATTTTTAAACACGTCCTGGAGATACGAATCTTTAGTGGCTCTAGCACCGAACGGCCGAGTAAACTTCTCGCATCTCCGTTGCCTAACTAAATAACCGGACTAATTAGACCGTAGCCATGCTTTCCAGCACGTTGTCGTCTGTATCACGTTGATAATTATTTTTTTCCTTCCTCTCTTCCAGACGAGGATTTACCCGTGCCACTCTGCCCACTCGTGTTCCCTGTCCGCACGTATGTATCGTTAAAAATCTGTTACAATAATTAATTATGATAAATGAATCGATAATTAAAGGATTCAGTATGAAAATGATTCTTGTTGAGTTTTCTTAGATTTTTTTGGATGCATTTTAATAGTTGCACAAGTGAGATTGATAAGAGCTGGTAGCATAAGGAACGATCTTAAGATTTGATTACAATATCTGCGATCCATCGTTGTTTATATCGTTAACAAAGTATTTAATTATTGTTATTTTGTAATATAGTAGAACTTTGTTTGCATAAAGTTATTGCTGTATAAATATATATTTTATATAACTGAAATTCATATACACAGGAGCCCACTTACGGATTCAACTGGTATAACAGTTCACTTAACCTAATATTAACCAATATTTCGTCCAAATAAATGCAGTTCATATAAACGGAGTTTTATGTTGATAGTACGCGAATGAACACATTTGTTTAATTTTTGCATTCCTGGGAAAAGACAAAATCGACGAGGTTCTTAGTATAAACCGTTCAATTACAATAAATAAAATTTTCATTTCGCTTCTACATATATTTTTATATTGATAACCATTTTTTTAAGGTCATATCATATTATTTGCAATTGAAAATTATTAATATTATTGAAAAATATTTGATGAAAATACCTCTTACTTTCTAAACTCGTCTTTAAAACATGAATTTTATGTTCGTTTTCATTCTTAATTTATTAGAATATAAATATTGCGTTCAGTCTTTCTCTATTTTATTGAAAATGTTTTATTTTTCCTCCCACCAAGATCACTTTAAGATCAACATCTTATTATTCAAAAAACGTGCTTTAGTGAAATATCAGTAATATACAATTTTTCAGCCCCCTCTCTGTGCTGTTTCTTTCACTCTCCTCGAATCTTTCGTTTCCTTTTTATTCATCTCTTCCTCGTCAGTCGTCGTGAAGCTTTCCCCGTTCTGTTACTGGCTCTCCCCAGCAGCACGCTTTTATAGTGTAGCAAATCGAATCAGAACGCCCCCGCAGGGTCGTCAACAATATTATTTGTTAGCGGAAGTGCCGTAGTAACTGGAGGTTGAAATGAGGCCAGATTGGCCAGGGTGATCAAGTTAAACGGCACGTGGACAGTAATGCTGTTCCCTGCACCACGAATATCCTCTCGTCGATCCTGATCCTTCCTCCGGCTCTCCAGATTTCAACAGATATTATGCTGTGGGTATTTTCATTCTTTTTTTTCTCCTGTAAAGTTATTCTACTTGGAAAAATATTTTTTAAATACGGAGCTGTTAGAATTTTATTAATCAACTATTTAATTAAAATAAAAGTGAAATACATCGTTCGTTAATTTAACGGTAGAAAATTAATTGATCTATGCCAACAGATCTCGAAGTTCATGATTCCAAGGACATGGAATTCACAATAGATCAAGCAGAGAACGAGGACCAGAAAACACATGATCCCATAGTTGTAAAAATCGTCACAAGTCATCTGAAAGATGAAAAGAATCTCGAGATCTATTCATGTAACAATCTTTGCAACACAATTTATGTTCAAAAATGATCTTTACTTTTATACGCATATGAATTAACTTTGTGCGTTTATATCTATTGAGACTAATTGCTTGTCGTATCATATATTTACATTTAATGTAGGCATTAAAATATTTAGACAAAAATATTAATCGATAGCTGTAATTACGATTACAACTACTTTAGATCTCGAGAATGGTGATGCAACCAGGAAACAAGGAGCAGACAATGGTATAACGCTTGATCAGAAGTGAAATGTCAAGGTAAAGAGCAGTAAAGAGGCTCAAGCGTGTTCGATGAACAGCACGCAACCGTTAGCCTAACAAGCTGTCAAGACGTCGCCGCGTGTCAATCCAATGGTCTCTACGCACCCTTCGAATAAATCTACTGGGAGTCTGTTTCCACCCCCTTTCTCGACGCCGCACCAACCAGAACTGCTGTTGTCTCTCAACCACCGCTTGCAAACTTTTAGCCCTGTGAACGATTTAACTTCTTAGATTGCGTTCCTCTCATATCCAGTCTTGCATATTCCTTATCTTCCAAAGGTAATATTTCTAGCAACGATATTTATAATGTTATTTATATCATTGATTAACATATCGATGAATAGTGGTATATTATTTCATCTTTTTGTAGATAAATTAAGCTCAAGCAAGTCAGTTGTCGGTAGACTGTGCATTTTTATGCATTTAGATGAAATTTTATTAGTTCAAAGTGTACGGAATGCGTACAATATGCAAAAATACATAGAATACCCAAAGTAGAGTACCGATTATAATTTTTAATAGATAGGTCTCAATTTTCTCTAGTTGTGCATATAAAAACGTAAATTTGTATAAAAATCCGAGGTGTAATACCCGACAGAAAGCATACTATTTTGTCTTCTTCTTAATTTTAAAACTTTGCAATTTACTGCTTTGGGATCTTAATAAAATTATCAGCTACGAACGTGTTGGAATTCGACGTTTTATTGAATTATTATGGCTGTATTTAATCAGGGACATTTGATCGAATCTCTAAGCATCTCTCAATAATATGGTCGCTTATAAACTCTTATTGATCCTGCATGGAAACTTTCATAGATCTTATCTACTAGCTAACGTAATTTGATTTCCTCGAATTAATACGTGCGTGTGGGGTGCCTTGTACGTACGATAATCTTCTCCCCTTTGATCTACCTATGACGTACTGTTTCAGATTATACACTTTGTAATCTGTAATGTACTCAATTTAGTGTACGATGTAATGTAAATTTGTCGATCACATTTAGCGGTACAGAATCACTGAACTTTTTAGACTTTATAAAAGCTATTTATGTGATGATTATTTCACGGAATATTGTAGATGTTAAAATATTGTGAAACGAATATTAATCATTATATGAATTGAATTATATCGTTTTGCATTGTTTGATTAACAAACTGATTAATACATTTTCATAGAGAATATTAACGAGCGACACCGATTATTATTATTATTATTATTATTAGATAAAGATAAATGATCTTTACCTGATCTTAACGCCTCCATTGAACAATATAAGCATCTCTTATATCTTCTTTCCGGTTTTCTGTAATTCTTCTAAAAATATTCCCTTTCTTATGATGTACAAGTACTTTTTGTGATTTTTAGAATAATAGATCAAGATCAGACACCCTGTATGTGCTTTCTTAGAGTCTAGGGAAAATTATAGACCGCTGTTACGAATGCAATTATCAGGTAGTCGACTTTTGGATGGCGCGTAACACGTTTTGTAATTCAGTTCGGCGAAATTGTGCGATTTTCTCATCAGCATCTCGACCGCGTGAAATCAGATTAGCGATAAACGAACTCGCTTCGTTACATCGTTACACGTTACGATATCAATTTGTAACATGGAAGACCCGTTACAGTATGAATAATAATAATCGAAGTTTAGAGTTTAGCACCTATAATTGGTACAACATTTCGAAAACGTTTTGGCGTGTTAAGTCTCAAACTTGTTAGAATGTTACGTTAAATCCGTTCGCTGCAAATTCTATTTTTCCAAATAGAAAAGTAAATTTCCGAACGAATAGGTATATAACACAATAATTTAATTCACAGGTAATTAGAATACTAATCGCGTAGAACCCATTAAGAAATCATATTCAACAATACTAGGTATCGCGATATGTACATATTTCATTTTACAGACACATTAACGTCTCAATTTTCCATAGATCATAATTTTTCCAAAATCATGTCTACATCTTTTCTAATCTTTCAATAATTCCATAACTCCTAGATATACAAATCCTTATGACGATAAAATCTCCCCACTAAGTAAACTCCTCTCAGCTCTCAGTACCTAAGATATTAAGTACATACATCTGCAGGATAAAGTCATTCAGATATCATCCATCTCAAGCGTCAAGCAATGCATTATGTAGACTTGATGAGTTGGTTCTCAAATGAAACGTGGGCATTGATTTATTGTTTCTAATAGACTCAATACGGTCATAAAACAGCCAAGCGTGTTGATAAAACATGTACAGATATCATACAACACAGATGATGTGCAAGAGTATTCCTCTTATTCTAGTGCTGTCTCACATGCTAACTTGAACTATATCACTAGTGAAAGCGATACTGAAGTTATAAAATTGGTTCCCGATTGAAGTGTACAATTTTCGATAACTTCGGTCCATATAGGTATATATAATCTATAGGTATATTTGATTACTTTTTACGTACTCATCAGTACTTTAGTTCATAAAACAATGCACCCACCGTACCCGTAGTTTTGTTTTACTGTTGTATATTTCACTATATAATTCCCTCCATTAAGTATACCATCTCTACACAGTACACGTTAAGATTAACAGTAAGGTTGACTTGATTATTATCCGTTTTAGATGAACAAGGAGTGACACACACTTGGAAAGAAAGAAAGACAAAGAAGAAGAGACCGTGAAAGACACAGCCAGGTAGCTGTCTATTCGAAGCCACCCTCGCGCTTTACAGACTGCAGTATCCTGTGCTGCGCATATCGGTACCGAACCCCTATGACGGAAAATAATGAAAGTAATGGGAACCCGCCCACTGCATTTAGTCCGCGCAGCTACCAACCCCCATTCATCCCCTCGCTGCCTCTCTCGCCGTTCCTCTGCCCACCCTGTCCGCATCACCGGGGGTTCTCTGTACTTGCCGCCTTGTTCATTCTCATCCATCCTAGCCTTGCTCCATTGGCTATTGTACCTGCCATTTCATTGTCCTTTATTTCATTATTTTCGCCGCATTCCTGTCTCCCTTTTGCCCGGCAAGGGGTGCGAATTTTCCCCCTTTATTTACAGTGCCGTAATAACAGACGTCTTAACGGAATTTAAACGTCATAAATGGCCTGCCATGATCTCATTAGATTACGACATAGTTGCTTTCTCTTCCTACCTCTTCTCTCCTGCTTGTTGCCTGTGTGGTTCCGTTGCTTGGCGTGCGACAAAGCTTATTCGAGAGCGAGTAATATCGCGAACCTGAGATCTGCCGTTTCGACATCAAAGAAAATATTTTGTAATATAGCTTATGCGTGCGCACGGTTCAATGTTCAATGTGCAACGGTTCAATGAATGCGAAAGTTTAAGGTAGACGAAGCCGAAAGAGTGCGTCGAAATGAAGCTGATGTTGGTACACGGTATTGTGAAGATTTGGTCTTTGTTGAAGCTTATTTTAAGCTCTTGATCGGTTAGAATAATATTGGTGATAATTAGATTGCGGATATTTATGATATGCACAAATTTTGTTCACTCATTATATATACACATTGTGACAAATATTTAGATATTTCACATACTTTTTGCGTATTATGGGTATAATATGTATTTTTGCATCTTTAAATTTTTCATAAACTTTATGGATGTGTTTCTATCTGATATTGTACAGTATGGTCAGAAGAATTGGTACTTTATGTCTTAGGTAAGATTTTAACGAATTGTTTACTAACTGTTTGTTACATCACATGCTTAAAATTCATTAACGGTTCTATAATCTTTTTCAGACATTTTCTGTGATAGAACACGTGTCTTTATCGTTCATACCTTGAACGAGGGTGTATGTCAGGAGAAGGTGTGATGAAAGGTTTTGACGCTTGACCCTTGCTGAACGTGTCGATGAAGCGGCGAAGGAAAGGAATGAGAAATAACGTTATCGGTAAAAGTATTTTCTCTTACCTAATATTTCTCGCCGTACAAATATCATATTTGTAAGAGAGACCCAAGATATATACGATATCAATGGTATTAGGTGATGTCTCCCCTTCTATATAACAATTTTATCCGAGAATTTTTTCCTCTTTTTCGATACAGACGCAATCAATCTATAAAATCTACCTAAACATTTCTCGCCTCCGTTTCACATCTCTAAAATGCCACTTACCTATCGAATTCCAAGCAAGTACGCTTTAATTGTATCAAAGGAGCAAACTTTCTCCTCGAATTATCGGCTTATTTAACCAACCAGCCTATGATACTGTGCAAAGGTCTTAGATGATCATTCAGAGCGACTGAACGAAGCTAGACGAAAAGAACCGACAGAGCAGAATAAATTTTCTAAAAAAAAAAAGAAGAAAAAATCATACAGCCAATAACAAAATTTCCAGAATCATAATCCACGAAAATATATACCAAGAAGTAATCCAACATTCCCAAAAGAGCGATCTCCAGCAAAACACTGTCTTCCATCGTCCACATACAAACAATCAACGGAATATCGTTGCACAAGTGTTTTTTCCGTTACAAAACACCATGATCCATCGTAGATCCGTATTTGAGAATATGCAGCGTGATTTAGCCTGGGTAATATGATTATAGGTCTCTGTCTCTCTCGCATCCTCTGGTTCCTCCGTGTCTCTGCCTCTCTCACCTCTCTTCTCACCCCTCTGCTTGGCAATGTGTGTGCGTGCGCGTCTGTTGGACCGTCCTTTTCATCCACCCCCACGAATCTCCGGCGCCGCAAGGGGATGAGAACGCCGACACCTCCACCCTCTCTCTATACACGCTCCTGAATCCAAAGAGAGAGAGAGAGAGAGAGAGAGAGAGAGAGAGAAAGAGAGTGAGAGAGTAACTCTGCTCGCTCTGGCTCTGATCCCTCGCAATTACTTCCCATTATCTGGGTATTAGGATTCACCCCAACTGGGAGCAGCACGACGTGTTCCGCAGACTCCGCCTATGCCTTCGTGCTCAGCCGGAAACGCTCCGGGACTGTCAGCTCGCGATATCCCCCTTTTCTTTCTTTCTAGACACGATCGCGACCTCTAACGTTCGGCAACAGGTAGTAAAAGACGGTCGTGGCAAAGTCCTTGTCCTTGGCATTTGTCCCTCGTCCATTTCGACATCGATCTCCTGGATCTGCTGGATTTATACGTCTGGCGCACAGTGTTCGGAGATTCTGGAAATTTATCTTTTCTTTTTATTTTTCATTACTTGTTCTCTCATGATTTACGTATCTTCCTCGAAGGGATCTCATGTTTCGATTAGGTGGAAATTTTTTAATCCTCCCTTTTCGGTTTTTGGTTCATTGGTTTTCGTAATTCTAGGATCTCTGAGTTCAGTGGTTTGCGGATGAAGAATCTTTTCAGCTTCTGAAGATTTGTTGACTTCTTCTTTTTCTTCTTGTTTTGTCTTTTCTTCTTTTTATTATTTGTGCGGAGGGTTTTGGCTTTGAGATTGCTAGGATCGGTGATTCATTGTACGTCGCTTCTGAAGGGTGTTTAAGGTTCTGAAAATTTTGTACTGATTTCTTCTTATCTTCTATTTTTTCGCCTTTGGCCGATTTTTAGCTTTTGATTTGAAACAGAACACCGTTAAAAAGATTCAACTGAACACGGCTTACGCGTCTAATTTTGTATAGGAGTTTTGTAAGGAAGCTCGGTAGAGGGATGAAACATGATTCACGGTTTAATTCAGGGAATTAAGCCGAGATTAATTGCTTCTTTAGCTCGTGGAGTGCGTTAAGCCTCGAAAATGTCCCAAACGACAGGCAGAAAATGTCAGGCTGTCAATTAGCGGAATGATAATGTTGCACGAAAGGCGACCTCGTCGTTCATGACCCGCGACAACCTATAAATGTCAATTACGATACTTATCTGTCGTCTATAGGAACGCGCCAAATCTAATGTGGAAATTAGTCCGTATATTTTTTAACTCTTCACTTTACTTACTTTACATAAAGAAATATAGAATTTTAAGAAAGAAACTGCATGATTTTATTTCGACAGTATTTCCACTTCTTTCCTTCTCTTTTCTTCCAAATAAATAACGTTTATTTTAAATAAATAAAAGTTATTCGAATTGTAATATGTAACTTAAAGAAAATCTGTACAAAGTTTTTCGTTTTCATTTTCAGACAGCATCTCCTTTTCTATATTTGATAATAAATTATATTTGAGCAAGAAACCCTGTTTGAGGAAAGAGAAGAAATCGTATGTCGTACCACATTGATGTTTTAATTCCATTTTGAAACGTCAATAAAATATAAAATCTTTTCTATATTTTTCTCTTCCTTCGTCCTTCTTTTCTTTTTAAATAAATCACACTCATTCAAATGACAACGCGTGATCGTAAAATGTGATCTTTCTGTCTTTAAACAAGTAACACTGATTCGAATCATAACTATAAAAAAGACTTCTTCTAACTGGGGAAAGGGAGGAAGTGATATTATACATGGCGTTACATCATGACATTTTAATCCCAACTTGAATCACAAGCTAACTTTCTACTTCGCTATAAAAAGTGACTCGAAACAGACTAGCTTTATTATGGCATTTCGCTATAAAAAGTGTCGCGAGAGATCGACCAGACTCTAATCGCTAAAGAGTCATTTACAAGTCGTTTACACTTTCTACATCGTCTCGAGTCTTTCGATCTTCTTATATTACACCATTTCATTGTACACTATTCCTTCAATCACAAATTCATTCTTAACACTGAATGTGTCGTTCGTATTTCTTTCACGTTCTTTCACATTGTTCTATTAATCACTGGTTCAAAATGAAGAGTTCCTTCTAACAATCTTGTTCTATAAGCAACACAGTATTACTTTTATTATCCATCGTCAGATCTAATTGGTTTAGAATCGTCAAATCTTCGTCACTTCGATTTATCCTCTTTTACATTATATTCCTTAACATAATTCTTCTCGTAACTGTGACTCGTTCCTTAAATAAAAATATTCAAACTGTCTAAAACAATCTATAAAAACGTTTCGCTCTGATAAATAAAATTTCACAATTAACAGAAAATGTCGTTGAGGAAATTCTTTTGAAATTGCATTGCGGATCTTTGTATTTTCTGAAGGATTTCTCAACATTTGTTTAAACCGATTGACTGCACTTGAAAGAAACGATTCGAGCGCTTAGAAAAATCCACGTGATTTCTCTCGGTTCTCCCTTCTCAAATCTTCCTTCAATTTCTCAGACCGATCACTCAGTTTCTCGTTCTTGAATGCAATGTCTGCATTTACTAGCTCATATTAAACGTTCTCCCGTGTGAAAGAGCAATATCAACCTTGTACTGTTTCGTTTCAGCGATGTTGGCGTTGAATAGCTTGTCCGTGTTGGGGTTGATGCGACAAGCTAACCGAATGACGATACGTGATCTGATGAAAACTCGTCGGTGAACCGGCACGCCTAGAGACGTGAATATTGCCTGTTCGCGTTGGCGATGGCGTCTCGTCACCTAGAACGTCGATTTCATCGTCGTCAGAGTCTACCGGCGCGTCGCTGCTCGCTCGTGATTCTCGCCCGCCGCTCAGAGAGAAATCCACCGGTCGTTCTGCAAACAATTTCATCGCAAATAAGCTCGTTACTTATTTCTGTAGAAAGTTTATGGAATTTTTTAACGAGTTTTTGTGTGATTATATTGTGTCATGTGATTATGTGTCTATATTTCTATATTTTTATGTCGATGAATCCCTAAGTCTCTATATTGTATATTTATTTCTCCATACATTTTAGTTTTTGGATACGATTCATTATCTTAAATCTAAGTTAGTGTTGCACCACAAACGCAAAATTTAGGACCTAGTCTCTATATAAGTTTCTATATTTCTATATTAATGGATCCCTATATTGTATATTTACTTCTCCATCCATACATTGTAGATTTTGGATACGATCCAGTGACCTAAATCTAAGTTAGTGTTACACCATAATCATAAAACTTAGGACCTACAGCCTGTAGTCTCTATAAGTTTCTGTATTTTTATATTTTTATGTTTATGGATTCCTAGAAGTATTTGCAAGCTAAGTCTGCATATTTTTATATTTGTAAGTCCATAGATTCCTAGGTCTGTATTTCTACACATATCTGGATATTCTACAGATATCTGGATCTCCAGGCTTCTATATATATTCCTAGGTCTACAGATTTTTAGGATTCTGTGGTTCAGTATTCCTATATTTCTAGATCTGTAAATTTATAGGTCTCAGTGGATCTAGATTTCAATATATATCTCTGTACTTCTAGGTCTGTAGATGCCTAGATCTATTTTTATATTCCTAGGTGTGTAGATCTCTACGTCTCCGTATCTCTACATGTCTAGGTGTCAAGATCTCTATACTCCGCTTCTTCTGTATTTTTATCTCTTTTATGTAGCATGAAGACATTTAGTTGTAGAAGTAAACATAATAATCGAAGGTTATTACTTTAACGAGTGGTTAATGTATTGACGGGAAACAGTGTAAACACAGTTCAGAACAAGAGGAATTTGACCACGGTAAGGTAGGATATTCGCGGCGAGTTCTACATCGAAATTATAGATATGTATTCGTCCGGTAGAATTTACTAGTTCTACAAACAGAATCGACAACTTTAAATTAAATTTCTCATTGAAATCGCTAAACACCTATAAAATCATGAATTTCAAGCCGAATTTCATATAGGAATTCTACGTCTCCGTATCTCAAAGAAGCATTCTTATTAATTTCAGATCTCCGAATACGTAAGACTCTTCGTCGTCTTCCAATTTCTTTACCTCCAAAAAAAAGAAGAAGAAGAAGAAGAACGGAAGAAAATATACGAATCCCGTGCCATTAATTCCCACGATTCGAAGCTAATCAAACGTACCACCAGACGCTATACGAAACCCTAACGAAACCGAAAGGAAGCGTAACCGACAGAGAAATGCCTCTAAAAAGCTACCTCCCCGGTTCTTATCTCAGTGGTCAGAAAATCGACTGATCAAATTGGGTCAGATATGTGCCTGTACACAACTATAAGGTCCTCGACAGCAGCCCTCGGCCGTGGGCAATCGTGAATGTAGGTCTGGCCAAGCACTTAGCCGATAATTGACTAATTTTCTCGAAGACCGAATCGAGAAGACAAGAGGTAAGAACAAGGTTCGTAAGACGTTCAGTCGAGAGCAACAGAGAAACACGCAATAAGAAAGTGATAGATAGATAGATAGATAGATAGATAGATAGATAGAGAGAGAGAGAGAGAGAGAGAGAGAGAAATTGGTGGTGGGGTGTCGTAACTCTGCAGTGGGTTCCTTAGACGGTATCCGTTGGAGTCTCTTGAGGACAAGGCGGTCTCATCTTCTACGTGCTTTCCACCCCTTACAACCCCCTTCTTCTTGGCTACCAAGGAGACGTCTACTAACTTCGTTAGCCCTTCCTACCGAACGAAGCCATCTTGGCTACCGAGACGAGCAACTTGCCGAAGGTTATGAGTAGATGCGGTGTAAGTCGCAACGGGGTCGGGGGTGAGTTCGAATCGTGCACCCCCCGTTTCAGAGAGTGATCGTTTCGTGAAGATACAACGTTGTTGGAAAAATATACCGCCTTATGGTGTTTAATACGATATAGATGCATCATACATTTTCTATTTTATTGTTTAATATAACGTATATAAGATATAATACATTGATATTGTACATGTATATACGTATATGTAATATACAGTGGCGGACAAGGGAAAGTTTATAAAATAAGAAGTATAGAAAGATGTCATGATTGTACAAAATGAAGTTACATTTAATAAGAACAATGAAGGAATATAATATAATAGAAATATAATAGGAATATAATATAATATAATAGATGATCGTTATCAACATCGAAAGTTACTAAAATTTATATCCATTTTAAACATTCTTTTATCAAGCACTGTACGTTACATTATATATAATGTTGCCATTACGAGGAATTGAATATTTACTGCGTTATATTTTTGCAACTGTCTCATTATATTGTATTTAAATACAGTATAATTGCGGTAATATATTAGGTTGTCCGAGAAGTTTCTATCCTTTTATGTGGAAATAATAGATGCACAACATTTTTATTTTATATTATTTTATTAAATTATATATGATCCATTCTGTTCTATTTCCATTATCATAATCATACATAATTCAATAAAATAATATAAAACAAAAAATGTTGTGTATTTGTCATTTCCCTATAAAACAAAGGAAACTTTTGGGACAAACTAATATATATGAAAATTCTAGAATTCAGAAAATTGTACAAATTTTGGAATGTATATTTTCTTATGTATTTTTAATAGCACGCTGTGCCGTTTTCTCAGCGAAAGTTTGATGAACAAGATAGTTGAAAAGAAGATAAACAAGACAGCTGGTTAGAATGGCGTATTAAGAATACCATTAGGATTAATTTTATATCTTTTTAAAGTAATTTAGGGGAAAAGTTCCTCCGAGAAGGAGTAAGCGGAATAAAGCAGTATTTTCGTTCGCGAACGTGAACGTTACAGCTTTAAATCAATTCACGCGAGCAATCCGATTTAATTATTCCCAGATCACGGCATTTACTACATTATAACAGCGTCGATCGTGCACCATTGTGCGTGCACAAAGCGGTACAGTTATCGGGAATTATTGCTCGATCTATTTGCACGATGCTGTTGTTTCGTCTTCTACGTTGTTTACGGTGTTGTAATTCACGTGATAAATACTTATGCGATACGGAGAGCTTTGCATGTAAATAAATTCTTTTTTAATCAACAAATCAGAATCGAAATTTGAAAGTGAAACAAAAAATATTACTACTCTGTTGCTTACTTTCTAAATCTACATGTTCATTTATATTTCAAGTTGTCGAAACTATAATTTAAAACTAAAAACGATAGCCTGCATCATATTACGATAACATTACAACATCATCGTCACGATAACTACTAGGAAATATATATCGACATTTATTTATTCGTTTATTGCGATGTAACAATTTTTGATTGTGAAATGCTAACAGATAGCGCCTGATAAACAAAGATACTTAAATTAAATTAGTAACAACGAATGAAAATGCTTCTTTTATAACTCTATCGTATAATTTGACGTTGAAATCCGACGTAAAAATCGTACGATCTTACGCGAATCTTACGAAAATCGAAGACAATTCAATTTAACAGCAATGCTATTCTACCAGGCCCGGTCTAATGACCGGTTTCAAAATTTAATTTAAAATTGTACATTCATTGTTATTTCTTCCGTTCATTTAACTTTATGTAAATTCTTATATTATCTGATTAATCAATTAATAGAAAAATTTACATAATGTTAGACGAACGAAGGAGATAACAATGAAAGTACGATTTTAAATTAAATATTGAAACCGGTCATTTGACCGGGCCTGCTAGGATTAGTGTTACTTCTTAAATATCATTTATCTGCGAGAATTTGTTTCAATATTTAGAAACTTAGAGAGGCGCATATTGCTCTATTAAAGTTCAGACGATCAATATTATTGTCAATATTTAAAGTTTTCAACGTTATCGCATCTAAGAGATCCTCCAGACGATCGATATATACCGTCAATACGATGTTGAGAATCTTAAATATCGACAATAATATTGATCGTCTGAACGCTCTTCTGTATACAGTTTTCTCGAATGAAAGATTGTGTCATCCTCCTCTACCAATTTTCCTTCGAGTCTCTCTCTCTCTCTCTTATTGCATCTTCGCTATTCGCATTTTCTTCATAAAAGAATACGGAAACAATATAATCGAGCGAACGAAAGCCTGTTGAAGCGGAATTTAGAGGAAGGATAACAGAGGACTAAACCGGAGGATAGGAATTGTGGGAAATTGTACGGCAAAAAGCGGTCATTATCCATGCAACGGTAGTTAATCATTATAGTTACTGCGACCTCGGTTATGGTCTGGTTAGTTAACTAAAGTTGCGTAATTTATTGCCAGCCGAATTTTGGTTGCATTATATGGTCCATTAGCATGATAACAGGGAACTATTTGACGTACACGGAAATTCCGACGCGCTGCCCGCGCTCAAATGCAAATTGATAATCACAATTACGAAGTTTATACTAATAATGATTTAATTGCGATACACAAGCCACCATCTACTTTCAGCCACGATTATTACTTTTCCGCTGGCTACGACGAGGACCAATTACTGCGCGCGAAATCGTTAACAATTCTCTATCTGTCCACCAACTACACTTCGTTCCTTTAGCTTTTTCTTCATCTTTTTTCCTCGTTTCCTCTTTCCTATCTCTTCGGTAAATATTTAGCTTGAATCCGAATTTAGCGTACAATAATACGATTCCTGTAATTATCAGGTTGCGAATATTTGTACAAATTCACATTTTTAAAAGAGTAGGACAAAAGCAGTGATTTGCTTCGTCTATTATAGAAATACCATAATGAGTATTGATACTTTCGATATATATTCTTGCGTATTACGTGCATTTCAGGCTTCTTTTTTTTGCAGTTTCCCATAAATGAACAAAAATCCGAAGACTGGTAATCGTTTAGTTGATATCGAGATCAGGAGAATGATAGAAGCGTTTTCTAAAGAAGAAGATGGGACCAAATTGCCTGATTACCGTTGATGAATTGGACGAATATGATTGTTATTTCTGACGAAGAAACGATAGCGAGAAGGATTTAAAAATCCTTAGGATTTCCCTTTTCTTCGCATGCGTGAAATTATATCAGAAAACAGGATTCGATAGCGCAAACTGACCGAAAGAAAAAAAGAAAGAACATTGCAAACGAAATGTCACGTTAACAAAACTTTGATCATTTCGATACGTTTCCGACGTTTTTAAACTTTTAAGAGCAATATTGAATATCGCGGTCTTGTTCCGAGTTTTTATAGAGTGTCTTTCTTTTTTCTCCTGCCGCAGAATTCCAAATATGATTTATGAGCAATTGATTATGTAGGACACATCGTGTTGTTAATCCGAGCTAATTGATGCGAAGCAACGCGAGCGGCCGCGTGTTTATCGAAAAGTCGATACATGTGTTTAGCGGTAATTACGCATTGTTAGGCGGATACGAAACTGCACGGGGGTTCCAGCAATTGCAATTAAACGCTTGCATTAGCTACGCGATGCGTGAAAATTTTAAGCGTCATCGAGTTTATAATAGGACGCTAACTTTCCATTTTATCAGCTATAACTTTCCCCTGAAGTCGTGATCGCCCGTTTCGCCTGTCTGATCACCTGTCCTCAAAGTCTTTTTACCTTTCCAATTTGTTACCCAACTTTCGTATATGTAGCTCGTTCGATCCGTAATAATTCTATTACGAAAACAAAATCTTGTATTCGCTTTAAGAAAAGTCGAATGTATTTTTCGCGTGTAACTTTCACGTGTTCAAGTAAAAGTTCAGATAGAGATGTTCAAACGCATAAGTAGCAAGTCGCTGACGAGTAGAATACGTACACGGCGCTTTGAATTCGAGTTTACAAAACGATATTGCTGGCACAAAAATTTTAAGAATTGTATGGACAATTATAAACAAATTTCGTAAAGATATTACGAAGACGATGATTCAGATACGTCGCCAATAGCGAAAATCATGATCTATGATTCATATTTCATTTCATAGGAATTCTTTTCGCGAACGTTGAAATGGTTCTTGCACAAATCGCTTTAAAAAATGACTTGCAAACAAATTGTATGATAGACAAGATATATACTAGTTACGATACGTTCTCGTAATTCTTAATCATTTCTAGCGCGAGTGTAAGATTGTATATCAGACGAGACATATGATATGCTGATTGTGATAAACTCTCGTAACTGTTAATCGTTCCTAGTGTCAATAATTCCATTTCTTTTTTATAAAAACGCGGAAAAACATAGATATTTTCGTCCAACTTCAGCTCATATCATTACGGTCTCAAAATCTACCAATCTTTCGCGAAATTGTCAGACGAGAGGCACATAATTACGCGAAAGATAAACCTTTGAAAAAAATGTGTACACGTTAGCTGTTTTATTTGTAACGCATACCGAGCCTGAATCTACAAGAATCTTTTCTAGATTCTGTTGTAAACGAAGTCTAGCTTTCCTTATTATCAGGATGGAAGAACATGAGATTTGCTTACCGGCAGGCGATGTAACGGAAACGGATTGACCGGTGCATTGCTGATTAGAATTCTGGTTGCTATTGCTTCCAGCGCTGGTGTTCAATTTCCTCAATTGTTTCTTGTGCTTCATCCGCCGATTTTGAAACCACGTTTTCACTTGGGTCTCCGAGAGGTGGAGAGCCGCCGCGAGCTCTACCCTCTCCGGTGTACTCAGGTACCTCTGCACCTCGAATCTAGCTTCCAAACCCGCTAATTGTTGATCACTGAACACCTAAATACGACACAAACGATTTCTTGCAAGCCTGTACGAACTTTTAATTATTTCAATAATAGCGTTTTTAGTCATTTTGTTTTGCCCGATAAAATTACTTGCACGATTGATCGATATTGTTTCGACGATCAAATGATTTTCCTTGACATTTCCATGAACATTGTTAACGATTGTTATTTAATCTTGTAATACCAAATTCATATAGAATTTCATTAGTAGCATACTAGTAGGAAGCTGAAGGTAGAATATTGCAGCTGTGAAAATGAGCAAAACTAGAATTTATGTAGTCAGACAATGGAATTTTCTTAGCGTAACAAACCACTTCAAACAAGCTTACACTTATTACTAGTTTTGATTTCTCTATTAGGGAAATTACCAGGAAACGTTAATAACAAAAGTTAGAGCGACAATGTAAAAATTAAAGAAAGAATACAGTTGAGTAATTTACTATGGAAGGTCTTGGCTCAATATAGGAAACATACACAGAATGCTTTTGCCATTTTCTTAGTAGTTATTTAAATGAAGTTAATTTAAGATGTAACTATCCACTGTTGTAACATCATGTCGGATGCAAACTGTCGTAATATTTAATCTAGTTAATGTTTAAACTAAAATTAATTTAATCTAAATTTCTAATAGTTCAAATCACAGTTGAAAGTAAACTTCGTCGCTGAATTGGAACTACGATCCGCGTTACGAGTATGATTCGATATTTTAACATTAGAATTGCCAATTATAATGAAAGCACTACGACGAAAATAAATCTATAATCATAATCATTCTTATTTCAATGAAATCAATATCGATTTCGTGAAAAGCGCATTTGTATGTTTTCAGTAATTAAAAGAAAATGAAGGAATTAAAAAGCAAATCTCTATAGCCGTAACGTTTCGATATTTTTATCTTCGTATCGAGACAAGTAAACCATGCAAACGACCACCAGTGGAAGAGGCAAAAGGTAAGGATTACAAGTGGTTTCACTCACTGTTCGTGCCTTTCGTCGACGGCAGTGCTTCAAGGCCGCAAGTTCAGTAACTCCCGGTACCACGCCAACCCCCATCGCCGTGTTACCAAAAAGTGGTCCCAGGAAGAAGGTTGCCGTAGGCGGTGCAGAAGGATAACCAGGTAATAAACTGGCGAATTGCTGGTATTGCTGATGTTGTACTCCGTGACTGGACGTCAGGTGCTGATGATGAAGTTGATGATGAGAATGCGGTGGAGCGGTTCCACGACTCAGGATGTCTTCTATCAAAAACGATGTTCTGCTCGCGGAAGTCCCATTCTGACCTGGCTGGGCCTGTTGTTGCTGACAAGTGGACTGCATTTTTACCAAAATGAGCAACTTTCCAGCTATCGAACTTCGATTATTTGTATTGAAAGTTGCTTGTTTGTTACATAGTTGGCGAAAGTTTAGTTTTTCTTTAAAAAGTTATATATATCAATTGTGTAAGTTTAATAGTGTTAAGCTTGATTTCATTCGTCTAAGTTTTTAACTCTAGCTAAGTGTTTTTATTTTTTTCTCACTTTATTAGTTTGCTTTCATCGCTTTGAAGATCGGTGAGTGGCAATTCAACGTTGAAGATCTTGACCATTCGATAAGCCTTGGTATCTTCCTTCGGTAACTTTATCGGTAAATCGGGTCTTTTCTTTGGTTCGCTTAACGTTTACAAGCATACGATTAATTCATAAGGTATGGACTTGGCGTTTAGGAAGACGCGAAATCACTTCGAATTGAACAAACTTCCTTGCGCGCACTCATTTTAGAAATCCGCATAAAAACGCATCTTACAACTGTACAATAAGATGTCATTTATCAGATGACCGACATAAACGTCTTCAATAACTTTACACCCTATATCTTGCAGAAATCCAGGCAACATTGTAACCAACTCATCAACCAATTACTCCTCAACATCCAGTTCAATCCGCAGTACATATCAACATCTATCGGACAACAGATATAAACGTCTTCGATTACTCTACGGCTCTACACTCTGTACTCTTCTTGCTAAATGCAATCTTGGAATCAACGTCAGCAAACAATTAGTCCAGTTCAATCCACGGTAAATATTCCAACGATCACCGCCATCGAACCGATGCTTGTTCAAAGTTCACCAAAAATCCTGATCATCACGTTCACCAAGCACTAAGCTGCAGAAACTGGTTTCAGAGGCTGCAAACTCTCCAAAAAATGGACACGTACACTGCCCCGGTTCGCGTGCTGGGATCACCAAACGTGTTCGATCTCGCGCAAACTGCACTACTGCACTAAAGAAACTAGAGAAACAAAAATATATAGACAATCCACTGTGGCAGGCGAGAATCGTTTTGGCGCGTTGCACGGGCGGCTTGCAGCGGAAAATTCTAATTGAATTGAAAGGGGAATCGAAGGCAAGCAGCTGTAGGAAGGAAGAACTCGCGGATCGTGGCGGCGTCGCGTCGTTCTTCGTCGACGTTTAGGGAGTATCGGTGCGCGATTCAAGGCGATTCAACCCCCCGCGCGCGCGATCATCTCCACCCTCAGCCGCTCTAACTGGTCAAGAAAAGTAAAGCTTGGGAAGCGGATATCGCGGGGCTCGAGTCACGTTGTTATTGGCCGGCGTCGCGACGCCACTCGCCCTCACGGTTGGCCCCGTGGTGAACGCGGGGCGGTACCATCGGCGCCGTTACCATGGACACGATGCTGTTTCGTCATAGGATTTCCTAGCCACCGACGCGGTTCTCTCTCACCCTTGTGCTCGCCGGAGCAACCCCCTCGGTGCTGGATCCGAAAGAGAAAGGGAGGAGGAAACCGTGGAGGTGGAGGTGGAGGAACGAGATGTTCTGTATTCGTGGTTCCCCATGTCGTCGTTGTGCATTCACATCCACTCCACGATAACGGTGTTCACGCGTGTACCTTTGAGGTAGCTTTTCCTACCGCTTAAATTGTATTTCTTTCGCCTTTATCTTTTTCTTTCCTTTACTTTTTTTTCGCTGGTTTTTATTGCTCTTTTTTTTTAAGCATTCCCTCCGAGGATCCGCCGATCGTCCTTTGTTCCGAAGATGACTGGTGGAGAATTTCAGATGAATTTTAAAGGTATTTCTTTACGTTGCAGAGGTTCGATCGTTTATTTTCTACGCTATTGGTCATATTTGTTTTTCCTCTCGGGATGAAATTTTGTTTTTCGCGGAACCTATGGTTGTATATGAAAGGAACGTGAAGAAATGTTGTATTTCGAGTTCTTCTGTTATATCGAAGTAGTATTTTGTTAGCGAAATTATAAATTAGAAGAACGAAGGTAATATGATAATATAGTAGCGTCATATTCTTGTTCACGAAGAACTAATAAAACCTTCTTTGTAGAAGGCGATGCATTTCGTTTGTCTATTGTTGTTCGCATTTTATCGCGTTCTTTCTCTTTTTCTCTCTTTCTCTATGTCTGTTTTTTATCTCTTCTCCTTTTTTACTTCTTTCTCATAAGTATTGATCCTCCGTCTGCGTTGAAGTATATAAAAGCTTTTCGCAAGTCAATACATCTGTATCGAATCTTGAAAGGATGGAGAATGCGGATCAGGAGGAGCAGGCGGATCAAAATTAGATTTACTCGTTGGACGATGTGTACACGACGCAGGATGTAGATACTTACGATGTACGTCCAAAATAGATAGGTGTTCGTGTATATCTGTGTGTATGATCCTCTGTAGCTTAGCGTAGGCTCTCGATCAATGGAATTATTATGGCATCACGTCGTAGATGCTAACGCAATTTTTACGACGAGACGTCCTATGCAACCACTAATTGCACCTACTGAGAAGAAGATTTCATAGTGTTTAACGAATTCTCAATCTGCGTCCCTTTCTCCTTTCTATTTTCCACACTTGTACTCATATTTATACATTCCTATCTTCTATAGGTATTTATGTCTTCTCATATTTCTATATTCTTACATTCTTACATACCGTTATCTTTATTTTCCATACTTCCACAGTTTTACATTTCTGTACTTCCATACACACCGTATACACATGTACATCCATATGACAAATTGAGAATCATAGCGGCTCAAGTTAAAATTCCAAAAATTTATATCTATGCACTTTTCCATCTTTTGATAGGTAACCAAGATGTAATTTTGCTGTCTATGGTGACAAGGCTTTCTGTTAACCCGAGGAAACATGTTCAGTATTTGTAACACCTTGTAATCCCCACGAAGAAGAAAAACACAGGACCATCCTTTCCTACATCCAACGCCCAAAATAGGTCTCGCCACTAACGATCAGATGTATCAGACGATGCATGATAGTCACAGTCGTTTAGTATCTAAATGATGCCGCGAAGGTTGGTGATTTCTCGTGTAACAAGTCCCGAGAGGGTGTGTTTAGAGCGCGGCGATGGACTTTGCGAGCGGTTTCCGGAACATCAGGGGGAACAGGGGGCTAGTTTCGACAGCGCTAAGCTTGCGGACGGGATTTTCGGCTTTGGTATCGACATCGAGGGCCGGCTACGCCGTATTGCGGACCGCCGAGGGATCGACGGAACGGATGAATGGACACTCGTCGGTAACACAATTACCGGGATGTTAATTTACCCAATAATCGCGGAAGCAACCCCGTCTAAATGCCGGCACGCGCCACTTCCCCTTCCGCCGTCGCCTAAATAGAGACAGCCTCGCTCTAATGTCAGGGATGGATACATCGGCTCAGGTTTTACAGACGATTGCGTCGTTGCACGTGCGTTTTACCAAACAGCTCCAGCTACGTACAATGGTCTGTAACTGGTCTCTTTGTGCTGCATATCGAACAAGGCAAATAAAGTTAAACGATTTTGCAACTGTGGTAGCACGATGGCTAACGTACTTTGAGAATCCTGAAGTGATTTTTCGCAGGCTGTGATTTTTAATTATAATCGATGGAGAAGCTTTGTATAGATAGTGTTTATGTAGGAACAGAAGGAAGTAAGAATATGTAACACAACGTAAATACTAGGAACATAGAAGTATGTTTGCGTGTATGTAATGCTTTGGAGTAACGTAAAGTCTGGAGATGTATGCGGGATTATAAAGAAGTTTAAAGAGTAGGAACGTAGAAGTATGGAAAATGGAGATATAATAAGGTAGAAACGTTGAAACGTATAAATATAAAGATCGAAGGAGTAATATCTCCTTCTTACTTTTCTAATTCTTGCGTCACATGTAAACTAATATTCCTAGAAATTGTTCGTTATATTTCGTACCTTTTTTTTTATCGATATGTGAAGTCTCTGTGGAATAATGTGAGACAAAACTGAGTATTATTTAATATATTCGATATATTCTTCGTGCTAATAAAAATCCAGACCATTGAGCGCAATGCAGATAATTAAGAGTAGTGTAAACGAACCGCTTGGAGATTCTTCAAGATAAAAATAATGTACTCGTAATCGCTCATCATCCAGACGGTAATTACACGCGTATTTGAAAGTCAATCGCGACACGTAAGTTTTCGCAAACGGATGTGTGAAACGATCGCTTAATTGTTTCTCGTCTAATTCTTCCAAAGAACTGTCGCTCCCTTGCAAACGCGATTTTACCACAACAATAATTCCAAAACAATCTTCGTACTAATATTTTATTACAATATACATTTTTATTACAAAACACGTACATCGCTGGATGATTAAATTCATGTACACATACAAACAGATTATCCACGATAGCTTATGAATCATGATCAACATAAATTAATATCGTCGAAAAGACCGTGAATTGCTACAAAATATTTAACATTCTCGTTCCATACTCACCATATATAACGTATAAATTTGATACTATCTTATCAGACTGCCGTATCTATCATCTTATCGTTTCTACTTCGTATTTTATCACGAACACTTAATAAAGAAACGATCGCTTATATCTGGCAAATGATTCACAGTATACGCTTATGCTATTTTTTCTACAGCTTCTACGATAGCTTGCCTCATGAGCGAGACACAGCGATCGTCTGAACTGTTATTAAACTGATGATGATGTTTACACATCTGTACGAAATTATGGCAATGCCAGAAATTATACAGGGGATCTCAGTGATCGTTGTCAATTCTACGTGAAAAGATAAGTCGACAATGGAGAATAAAATTTGTACTCGTTTAAATGTTTGCCGAATGAAACGAATCTCTGCATTTACAGAGATACAAATTTGCATAAACATGCTTTTCAGTCTGGTGATTTTATTCGCCTCTTTTTACTAACGAGATCGAAGATTCATCGATAGGAGAAAGTTCTCAGAATTCATCGTCGTCCGTGGCTCTCTTGTAGAAAGCTCGTGAGAAGGTAGCGGGTCCTTGAGTGCCGTAGAAGAAGAAGCCACGACGCCAGAAAACGAAAATCGTCAGGCAGACTGGAATGGCGAGCAATAGACCGACCAACACGCCGATGAGGATCATCGCGTCCTTTTCCGGTCTTGCACTGTTTAAGTCCAAGCAACGCAGGTTTCGATGGCTTAACGAAGACAAGTTCTTGCCAGCGTGTTCCGGCGGGAAAGCACATTTGAGTAAATCCAGTTCGTCTCCCATGAGCTTCTTCCCGTATTTTGGCAGCAACGTGCCGATCTAGAAAGAAGAAATGAATATTGTTGCATTTGTACGATTTTCATCTTATAATGTTATCATTTCTATCGTATTATTCTATTTTATAATTATTATATTCGAAACAAGAATTTTAATGCTTCATCTTAGATTATTAATTTTTGCTATTTTCCATATGAAATTGTGCCTTTCATATCTTGTAAAATATTTTTGGGAACTCTTAATATTTTATATTCCACTTTTCTATTTCCCAATAGTTCCAGTGTTCAATATGAAATTCGAAAATTCAAGTAGTTTAATATAATTTCAATCATCACGATCACGCAGTTTTTCCTCGAACAAGACCAAATATGCAACGAAAGCTATTGTGTTCCCGCATTAGGTTTCCAGAATCAACAAAAAAATACACTTTTTGTTATTATGTACAGTTTCATTGGAATTCAGTTTAATGAAGAGGATATTTCATACGAGATACTCGGCCAAAAAACAGCGATAGAAGAAATATTTCAGAAAGAGGGAAGTTCGATTGAATCGATCTGTAAATTGAAGACTACCAGCAGAAGAACACGTTAAGTCACATTTTTTTATTTCTTACTTCTCGTATTGTCTGAATTATTTCGATGCTTGCCTTTCAAGTCAAACATACGTTTCTTCATTCCTCTAAACATGTTCAAAATGCCGCTTTCCTTAATAATAATTATACTTTTGGCTTGCGTAAAACTTGATCAATTTACAGCGGCTATATTTAGAAAGATTGTCAACATCTTTAGACTTAATTATTTTCGTTTTCAATGACACGTTATATTAACATTCTGCTGTTTAATCCGACAGTGACGCTAAAAATCAACAATGCAACACGTAACAGATTTTTCACCTCTGATCTTCAATTGGCATCGAAGGAACGATCGATTGGTTCGATGGAAAGTACGCGATACAAATGGAAGTGGATTGTGCGTTTCGTGATTGCCAGAACTTACCAGATATTGATTATTGCAATCGCAGCTCCATTTGTTGTTCATCAGATCCAATTTTTCAAGCCAGTCCCATCTTGCTACCAATTGCTGAGGCAAATATCGCAGGGCGTTATCCGATAAATCGAGTTTCTTTAGTGGCGGCCACACAGGTGCCTCAGAGTTATTCTACAATAATTTATAATAATAATTTGGCACGTAATAATAGTACTTATTCTATCTGAAGGAAAACGGACGAACAAATGAACGAATAAATAAATAAAAATGATGAAAAGGAAATAGAACGTCAATCAATATCTCTCTCGGTTATGGATTGTATTAGAATTCAATTGGAAGAGGAAGAGAGATGAAATTAATATAGCAAGAAATGAAATTAATAAAAATTAAGTTAACGCGATTTAAATTAAAATTAACGAATTAATAGAAAAATACGTTACATTAACAGTTATAACAGCTATTTCTGGATGAAGTTACCTGCGTGGCAAGAGCATAATCATCGATCGATTCCAGTTTTGGACAGTTTTCTATACGAAGATACTCGAGAGACGTCAAGCCTGAAAAGGCATATGGTCCAACGATCGTCAAATGAGGCATGCAACAAAGGCTTAATTCCTTCAGTTTTGGAATAAGTGGAAACGGGTATAAGTGATTGATAATTTGAATTGGATTTTCGTCCAGGTAAAGCACCTCGAGCTTCGTTGTTTCCTCGAGAGCTTTCGGAACAGATGTAAGTTGATTTCCGCTTAAGTTAAGCTTCCTAAGGGACCTAATCAATTAATTATTAGTTAGCGTTCCATTTGATTAGACTTAAACGTAGAACGTGTCTTATCGTATTGTGAAGCCATACAGTGCATGAAGATACTATTAAACAATTTATTAAGACATTATGATAAAAGCATGTATGACGAGGAAAATAATAATGGTCTTATTTTTAATATGGTAATAGGGTAAAAATAAATAAAGTGAGTGTAAAAGAGATATTCGTATAAGGAATAATTTCAGAGTGAACCTTGTATAAGACGGTTCGTTAATACAATTTTTTAATAATATTTTTACAAATCGTAGAATTCAGATGTGTCATATTTTATGAAAATACCAGGAAAATTCAGAAGTGGAGAGAAAGAAAATACGGAATTTTATTTGGCATACTGATATTTTGTAGAATTTTCTTTCAATTGCATAGCTTCACGCTGTTGAATGAATCAAACAGATAAATTGTTAAATTATCGAAAAAGTATAGGAGAGAAGGATGGAACGAAGAAAAGGAAAAGATAAAAAGTAGGGGAAGAAGCGAGGGAAACAGAGAAAATTGGAAAGGAAAGGAGAGGGAAACGATATGGAATAATTGTCAAGGTTCAAGCAGGAATGAATGAGATATTAGATTCCTGTAAATTGATTACATGCATAAATGATTATTGTCCTCTCGTCCATAAAATACTATTTCTGTTCGTAACAATGTATCTGAATATACTGGAATTTTTAAGGACTATTGAAAATTGTTTACTCTTTCGTTTACGTTATATGTATGCTATACATGTATCAAATAATGACTGTATCTCGTTTCTCACTTTTTATGAATTTTATTTTTAATTAAATTATTAACGCGGCTATTTCAGCCAATTAAGAGATGTTCCTGTATATCTGAGCTTCCTCTACATCAAATGTATTCCAATCATTTACACAAGTATGCACTTATATATCTTTGTATCACGGAATTTTATTAATAAGGCAAATTATATAAAGCTCCTTCTAAAATTACTTGCTGCACAAATATCTTTTTTTCCATTTTTTCACGCTCACTGTGTACGTCGATATATAACGGATAACACGTTGGAATGCAAAAATACATATCGGTTACTGGCTTTGATTCAATAAACCATTCTGCTATTTGATATACCTACTTCACTCTTCTTAGTTCCGTACAGTAAAATGGATATATTAAATAATAGAATGGTTTATTGAATTAAGTAAAGTAGTACGTAGACGTGTATTTTTACATTCCAAAGTATTATCCGTACTTATTGACGTATAACAGTGTGCGTAAAAGAAAAAGTATTCGCGCAGCAAGTAATTTCAGAAGGAGCTTTGTGTAAGCCGGTTTATTAATGAGATAGATGAAAATAATAATTAAATGGATATGAGATGCAAACATCGTTCGAAGGTAATCAATTAGAGCACGAGCATATCATCTAAGTAGGCTGTTAATCTTTTTCTTCCCACCTTTCATATTTTTATTTGCTTTCAGAATCTTTTAAATAAACCATTTATGAGACTGTGTTTATACGAGACAAATTATCGAGAACAAAATTGGACTAAACCAAATTTTCCCAATGTGAGTTTATGAAATTAATTTCCAAAGGTGAAGAAATCTATCTTTTTTTCCCAAATGAAACCTAAAGAGCATAACAAAGTGACGTGTAATATAACTGTACCTGAAAAGTAAAAGAATACCAAGAAGAATGAGAAAAGAACTACATAGAACGCTTTGACTTAACTTTTTTGAATTGAAAGACAACAGTATATCAGGCAATTAATTCAAACATTTTTGTATAACTCATATAATAACTCATATAGTGAATATTCCGGTAGAAAAATGAAAAATGAATGGAAAATAAAAAATAGATCAGTTCATGAAATACTTAACGCAGTTTGTGTAATTTCATAGACGATATTGTACGTTATCGAGCTTTGCTGTATAATAATTTGTAGAATGCGATATCTAGAGTTTGTTATCAGTGTAATACGTTCTATCGAATCAGTTTCCGTTATTGTATCAATGTTTGCTTGATAGTTTGCAAATAGTATCGAGGAACTGAGATATTTACCTGGACGAGTAGAAATGAACGTCCGAAAGTGTCTTTAGGCCACAGTAACTCAAGTCTAACTCTTCCAGATACGGAAGAGAGCTGATCGCAATGGACGTACGTTCGTCGATTCTCGAGAACAGATTCCAGGAAAGGTTCAACACCTTCAGACTTTCCACGTGCTCGAAAAGATCTTGATGCAACGAATGCAGCATGTTATGAGCCAAGTTTAAGACCACTAGCTTCTCCAATGGTTCGTAAGCATCCGATGAAAATTTGCCCTGAGGTATCAAGACATAGAGATCATTAAATTTTTAAAAGTATATGAGAAACGATTAAATCAAAGCTTGTTTCGTCTTCCAGGAATGGTAGTACCGTTTTGGAAAAGGTAATCTATATTATCAAATACAATATGTTTAAAATATTAATTGTAAATTGAAATTTATTATTTAATTCTATCGAAGTTACATTTCTGTTAATGTATTTAATATCCACAATACTAATTAGACGAAAAGAATATAAATGGATGTAACCACCGATGATAAGTAATTAATCGATTACTATTGATTTATCATGACACGTTATAAGATTCTTCAAGAGCTAATGTTTCATAACGATTATGAGTATATATTTTTATTATTTAAAATGTGCTTAACTAGCACGTAAATATTACCTCAAACACGTTGGGTTTTAAGTTCTCCGTCGTAAGTTGATTATGACTCAAATCTAACTCGGTAAGATTAATTATCTCCTTAAAGGCTCGAGGATCGATTTTCGTGATTTCGTTCTTCTGCAGCGACAGTTTCCTAATTTTCATTCGTGGGAATGGTTTCACGTGAACCAATAAATTCCCTTTAAACGACGCTATTTTTATGGTTTTGTTGGTCCATGGTAAGAGGCTCCCGAAGTGGTTGGTCAAATTTCTGTTATCACAATCTATGATGTCATCTGATAGAAAAACATTAATTCGTTTATAAATTTCTATTTTTCACGTTCGACAATTTTCATATTCGTTTCTATCTTTGCTTTAACATTTCTTGAACATTTATAAAATATTGATTCTACTGTCGGTCTGTCACTTGAAACTTGGTAGATCTACCAGTTAAAATTTTTAAAAGGCTTATATCTTTGGATTTAACAAGTCTTAGTGTTATTCATCATGCAATGGTAAAATACTGCCTTCTATTCAAATAGCTTCTTAATTAGAAAATTGACAAAAATAAACTTAATACGTTATATAATGACCAGCGTACACGGTGTTTTAGTTTATTAAGGACCTACGATTAATTATCGTATTCGTTCATTATTAAATTCTGTTTTTCAACGCTGTTACTAGACGAAGGAAATTCCAAGGATTCACTTAACATTTTTTTCGCCATTATTTTTGCCAGAAGATGTAGATTTTGCAGAATTGTAGATTCTACAATTTTATGAAGCTTAAAGACATGTAATTACTTATAACATTACGATAAACTGTTACCTGGTCCTTAATAGCCTAATAGGCAGAACTTCGCATTTAGTTGATTTGAAATTACCTTTACAATTGCATACGGTGCACAAAGGTGGAAATTCGAACATAGATTCCTCCTTTAGATTGCTAGTTTCAACGTCCGTAATTGCATCCTTATTACTTGCGTTTGCATTATTGGCAACGTTTTGGCACTCAAAGGTCGCAAAGGTGAAAATAAAAATAACGAAAAATAGGTAATTCATGATTTCTTGCGAGATCAGTACCGGTAGAACCTCACAGTGAGAACTAAAATCAGTTTTCCTGTATCGAGCCGAGTGCCTCTGATAACAAAACCGGTGATAAGATACCGTTGATCACCGTTACTCATCGTTCCAACCGGGTAAATCCTTTTAATTCACTTTTACAGTTTGTTTTTATTGAAAGCCACCATTCGCGTATATTGATGTCTTGATTCCTTCCTTGAAAATAGTCGAATTTATAATTCATTTCGTCGATGTGGAATAACTTGTAAATATTTGATACTATTATTTCGTCAATCCACGCAAAGACGATTGAATTAAAAATTTGACATAATTACAATTATGTAAATTTACATATTGTAACGTGAATTTGTATATTACAATATAAAGACTACAGGAAATAAATATGGTAAATCCACTTTCATAAATCACATAATCGAGAAGAAGGAAATAATCAGTTCAATCTAAGGGTATAACGGGTTTAAAAATAGATAATACATTTACAGAAAGGTATATTTAATCTCAAAATTAAATAGTCAGGCAGAATTAGAAATATGGATGTGGATGACAGTCTATGGAATTTTTAAATTACTCAATCATAAAACATAAAGCCGTAACTTATTGTATTTTTTCTCTGTGGTCTTCATATATATATATATGTATATTTATGGCATAATTATATTATAATAGTTGAATCTGTTACATCCAAAGAAAGAAGCCTTCTAAAAATAGCTTATGAGTTGACGATTTTGCGTAATAACCAAAGCTACAATCAATGAAACAAACAATATTTCGTTTGATATATATACAATTTTTTTTTCATGAAATTTAAAAATCGCGCTCCAATTTGAGCGACACTTGAATGAACCGATAATCTCGTTCGTGTTGCCATCTGGTGTGTATCCGTGGTATTAATGAAGAAGAGAAACCTTCGCGAAAAGTATTGAATCGATGACGTCACAAAAGACGTGTCAGTGGAAGGAGTAGACAGGGATTGTAGAGGAGCATGTTGAAAAATGTCCGATTACTTTAATTTATCGTACAGCGTGAATAGTGGTAAACAGAGGGGTTCGTGTTGTCGCGCGTGTGTACGTTAGACCGGTGTCGTTACATGATTATCATCGAGCCTCGAGGTATCACGTGGACTAAAACGAAGTCAGTTTCGAACTAGTCAGACACGCCGTCGACCCGAAATATCATCGAAAAATAAAACTGGTGTGGACGTTGTGGTTTTGTTCTCATGGGACTTCTCGGATACTGGCTTTTGCGATACGGTAAGTAACCATAGGATAAATGGTCTTTCGATTAGTGTCATCCAAACAGCTGTTTCGATACATCGTTCGATTCAGCGTAAATTCCCGCTGGGCCGTGCACCTGTGAATTTGTGAGGTTAGGTCTCGTTTATTCGTTCCTGGTGCGCCGATACACGCGAAAAACTTGTTTTGTGCGCAATGCCCCCAGTGAACGCCCATTCCTCGCGGTCTGCCTTGACAGAATTGCGGATTGATACGATCGATATTGTTAAGGCTCTTCCAAACACCAACTTTTTCCAATGACATCGTGCCTACCATGCGACCTATCCTCCATATCAACTGCCTCTCAATTGATGTTCATTATCTAACCCTTTATACGTTACAAACATTTCTTCTTTCTTTCTGTTTTCTATTATTTTAAATTAACAATGCAATATTTAGTACATATATTTACACGATGATATTGTATTGCATTATCTAAACAGGAATCTCAATAACTTGTAATCAATTAACTTCATAGAAAACTAATTTCAATTACTTTTACGATAACTTATAATATTGAATATTTTTCTGTTAGTGTAATACATTACGATCTTGTGCCTTAAAAAAATTTTAGTCAATTATCGTAAGATCGTTTATTAGTATTGTCAATATCGCCAAGTGCAAGATAACTGGCGGGAAGTTTAATTGAAGGATGTTTTATTATGAGTATTATAACAAATGTATCTTAAGATATTGTTTAATTGATATATTTTAATAATAATTACAACGATTTTCTTAAATAGATTTTTAATTCAATAACTTATTGGTTCGATTTATATAAATATATATAATACCTCACAATACATATAATACCAGCAATATCTCATAATACATGTTATTATACATCGTGCAGATATTTATAAAAATCGGATCAACTATTAATTACTGAATTAAATTAAAAATCTACTTGAGAAAATCAATGTAATTATTATTCAAATATATCAATTAAAGATATCGCATGATTTTTTCATAATGAAACTATGGCAGAGAAAATTAAAATAGTCAAATAAACTGAAAAGTGGATTCCGATTAATAGGAATAGTCACTGTATTCACCTTGGTATCGGTAATCACGATCTCTTGCATAGTCGAGCTACATATTTATGTTTCCATCTAGAACAGAATAATGCAACCTAAACGAATTACGTCAAAAGATAAACGGGGAGCTTCAGAACGCAAGCGTATATTCTCGATGAAACGAGAAAATCGCTGTTTACATCGTATCAAGAGAACCGGTTGAAATCGTTCAAAGAATTTGTTGTGAAAAAAAAAGAGTGACAAAGATGCTGCAATGAGGTATCATTATAGTGTGTGCTATATATATTCGATGAATCAAATTATTGTACAGTCGATTGATACGATGAATCTTTTTATTTAAACCTGTACTTACAAAGCGAAATAAATTGATAAAATTTTTATAAAAGAATTAACTTGGAGGAAACGATCTACAATTTGATAAATTATATAATAACGTATTCCCATAAAAAAGTGTCTAGTGATTTTTTTTTGTAACCAAAAAAAATTTAATTATGATTTACTGTGAAGGAAATAAAAATTGCCCAACGGAATAATTTCTCCGTAGCAATCGGGAAAATTATGGGAATAAAGTCAAACGTTTATTATTATCTTACAGGAATTATTATGAAATCTGAAAATAATATCGACGAATTCAAATTTTTTCCACGAACACACGTAAGCCCTTGTTTATCTCGAATTTTGATCTCGAAATGTGTAGTTGTGAATAAAAAGAAGGAAATACCTGAAAGCTATTATGCAGGCAATTTCCTTACGTAAACTAACATTTGCAACAAGTTAAAGCAGATATTAAAGAATTTATTAAATATCAGAAGTAGTTATGAAATATCATTATCCAGTTATGTATATCATTTCCAGCTTGTTCATCTTTTTTAAATAATCAAATTATACAGATTTCCGATATTTCACATGAATTTTAGTTACTAATTTTACTATACTAATTTTATTTTTTAAAAAACTAATTGTATTTCTTTCAAATAAAAGAAACATCTCCATCATTTAAAAAAATTAATTTCTTTTATATATTATGTACTGCGTATCTTCTCTCGACTTGAAATTTTGGTATTCTTTGCATTAATTTCTTTATTCTTACGAGTTGTATTCAATAAAATGAATCGTTTTTCAGTTAGTAAATTAACGAGATTTAGTAAGAAAATTATTACAGGCTGCTCGTACAACCCTTAATCTTCTCTATCTAAATTCAAATATTGATTCAATTTTTACATTACAAAATCAATATAATTTTTTAACAACGAAGCCTAACGTTATAATAATACGATAACTTCGTGATAAGAAGATAAAGTAACTAAAATTAGGAGTAATTATGTAATTTAGTGACTTTTTCCAGGCTAGACTATTTATATCCAATCTTTTTTGCTCGAGAAGTTCGACTCTAAAGAGGTTAGGTTGCGCATAAATATTCTAAGAGTGGTAAGGGATTTTAGTTGAATAACATTTTTATATAAATTACAGGATGAATTATAGAATACACGGGACGAAAGAAGTAACGGAAGGAACTCGAATTTCCCGCAGAAATTTTATCGAGCACCCTATAGGTAGAGCGCTGCGCAGCAGTGAAGCATCGGCGCCGTCGGCAGCGGTGGCCTCTTGTAGTTTTTGCTACGCCCTCTTCGCATGAAAATGATTCTTCCCCGGCGTGCTGTAGTAGGGATCGTCGACCATTGGTTATCGAACGTTTGACTGACAGTTCGACTATCTCGTGTTAGGCTCGCGATGAAAGGGAGAAAGAAAAACGACTTCTGGCTTCGTATTAACGCCCACCGCTGATTCCAAAGCCGTTCTTTAACTCACGTCTCTTTCTACCGCGGTGTTGTTGCCCGTCACGACGCCGGTTTTAATACGCCGATGACTGACAGGTAGTAAACAAGTCCGCTTGCCCACGGGATACCATCTTTGTCATAATTAACCCTTTCGGTGCCAGACCGGTATGTGTGCGCGTTTAAACGTGTTTCTTCTAACGAGAATTTACTCCCGCTTTCTGATGTCTCCATGTTATAATGTAATATATTGTAGAAAAATAAGAATATATTATAATAATATGATAAAAACACAATGTTGAAAAAGAGATTAGATATTAATGTATTTGTGAATAAGTTTTAGACAAAATATAATATTCAGTGTTGAATTAATAACAAACACGATATTGTTTGAGGAATTCAACTTAAAATATCTTTTTACGGGAGGTCTATAATATATTATTATTTTCTGAATGATAATGTTTCGGAATTTTAATGTACGGTTTAACGATGTTGATAGATGTATGATAATAAAGTAGCAGATTGAGATGTTGAAAGTGGGAAACCATAGAATAAATTCGTACAAATATTTGACCGCAGATATGTACTTAGCGGAATTTAAGTACTCTCTTACGTTCGAAAATGATCACTGTGTCCTAACCGACTGCTATAGCTCTGGCACTTAAAGGGTTAAAGATTCGTTTCTCCTCTTATTTACGCTCGTAAAGACACGTTTCATTGCTTCTCTGTCATTACTTTGTCTTATAAGAATGAGATGTTGCTTTAAAATACTTCAACATGTTTTCTACTAAATTTCTTTTACGTTATTTTGCAATCTTAACTAATTGCGTTCAGTTATTTAAATCATAGATTGGTACATTTATAAAGCGTGTTTTTTTTTGTTTACAAAAATATTAAACGAAGAAGAATGTAATAAATTAACAAAATTATTGCTGATTTTATTGTGCGGTTTTAATAAGAACAATTTAATCAATTCTTTCAACAAATTAACACGTCAGTTTCACGGCTCTTCTCCAGGTTAAGTTATTGCCTCTTACACTTTGATTACTTCTAATTGCACGTTCCTTGAAACTCCAGTGTCGCAGTAATTATTAGGTCGTTACAAAAAATCAACACGTTGGACAAGTTGTGCAGCAAATCGCGTGATCAAAGTGCATGTACGCCATTACATAGTTTCCGCCAATCCATTTCATTTGAATTAATAGCCGTCTCATTTTCGGCACTGTTCATAACACGTGGCTGTCACTATGTTTTAAATTCTTAATCCATTTTTTTTACTGATGCTTTGACCAAACCAAATTTTTACACTTTTTTTGTTTTCTGTTTTTCTATTTCTTTTTCAGTTATTCATCTGCTTTTTTGTACATGTATCATGTATATTTTATTACAACATATTTCATATTAATACTTGTTAGCTAGATGTTATCTTAATTTTAAGTAGAAAACTACATTTTTATGTTTCATTATTTTTCGTTCTAGGTATCATTTCAGTAATTTATAATAATAGATACGACACTGCTTTGTATATGAAATTGTTCAATTTTTGAAACTTTTACAAGGAAGAGTTGTTACGCTTAAAACAGCTGATCTTCAAAATATTATTTTTAACAGATAATATTTCTCTCATATATATAAAATAGGAAAAATTGGAAATATTAAAATCGATTAAGTTAATTCATAAACGGAATAAAAACGAATATAATCGAATATTAATAATTAAACTAAGTGGAAATAACTATAAAATATTTTGGGTCACGTGATATCGTAAAATAATTTCATAAATATCAACATGACTGCTTGAATACTAAAAATCGAGAGCATCTGGATTACGAGATTTCGATGGACATTACAGATTATTATTTAAAGTATATTTTTCGTTTCCTGTCTCTCTCTCTGCTCATTAGAGCATTACGCTTTGGCTGTCTCGCTTATCTGTAGCAGCTGCTGTCGAATAATATCGAGTACCAAAGAATTTGAAAGCGAGATGCGCTATGCGTCGTTTAGAATGAAGTAAAATAAAGAAGATAGACGTCACCCCTTCTCACGTTCGCAATATAACTGCGAAATATGATAAAAGTAAACAATGATAATGGTGGGTTCTTCAATCAAATAGTATCACGTTGAAGGAAAGAACTAGTTAATAATGGAGGAACATCGAGAAAAGAATTAATAAAATGAAAGTTAAGTAACACAGTTTCGTTTGAAATTTTATTTACTTTTAATGAAAAATTCAGCTAAATTGTAGAAAATATTGATGTCATTGTGAACGCACCATAAAACGAAATGGGAGAACTTCCTTACCGATAGTTTATTGCTGTAGTATCCGAGGTTAAAATCAAAAAGATGAACACATAGGAGAACATTTTTTCATTATTCTTGAAAATTATAAAGAAACAAAAATCGTCGATAAGACACTAGATTATTGAATTATATATTTCATTATATCTCAATATTTTTTTTTTAGAGAAGGTACCTTCTAGTATAAAGAGCAAGACCAGGTCAACTATCTGTTACCTACCATAAAATGATTTTGGAAATGAATATCATATTTTCTCAACACTTCACTCACTTTTCTTAACAAAGGTGACACAGAGTGACGCTACTATATTCATGAAAAATGCATGGTTTGATCCATTCTTCATGAAGAGACGTACAAATCTTTTTATTGTATAGTAAACAAACGTATACACATAAATTACCTCTATAAAGAAGAGAATATTACGAAACAGCGGACGTAGATTTCCACGGAAAGATAATTTGACGTTTGACCTAAACGAATAAAATAGCAAAAAGAACGTAAGAAATTCTAAAAGAAGGGAAGGAAAAAAGAGGAAGTTGAAACACGTTAAGGCCGTTTCGATGTGTGGCTGCAGTCGTAGAAATGAAGCACACTGACCGTTCACCGTCAGCGATAATATTTTTAAATGAAAGCGGCGAGAGAGGCGACTGGCACAATAAATATCGGGTTTAACGGAAAGACGCGAGTGTGTTGGAAGCACCACTTGCAAGTAATGGTTACCTCTGTCCACCTCCTTTTTTTACCGCTTCCCTAGTTCAGCTACCACCTCGCGGCATTCCCTTTAATGTATCTAACTCTTCTTCTCATATACCGATACTTTCTCTCGCTTACTCATTCTCCGCGACTATTCCGTCACGACGAAGTTTTGATAAAATGTCAGGAGAACGGCTATTCCCATTATTCGAAGAAGAATAAGATTCCATTGTGTATTCATACTTTATACACATACTCTAATCTTTGTTACTTTTAGACTTAAAAGTTGTATTATACATTGCGGATTTTTATAAAATGGATTATGTATTATATATCTAGGACTGAAGGATACATAGAAGATGCAACTTATACAAAATTATATTTTTTCATGAGAAAAGAAATTAATTTTCTTCTAGATAGAGATTTTGAAAACAATCTTAAGGTCAGCTTCTTTTTTATTTTTCTCCGTTTTCACACGTTATTACAAAGCTATATTTTGAAAGTCACAAGTAGAAATAAAAATGATTGTAAAATAGATAATAACAATTTCGTTATTTGTTGAGCTGCACAAATATTAAATATTCTTAAGTGGTCATACGCAAAAATAAAAAGCACTATAGTTTAAAAGGTGAAAACAATGTAATTAGCATGAGTCGATGCAAAAAAATTATTGGCTTAGTGACACTACTACTCAGCTAATGAAGGTATTTTTCACAGACAACTATAACTATCAGTCGTAACCACGATTTTTCGGGTGTCGTCGTCTTGTCAGCCAGTCGTGTGTCGCAGTACTTTATTTATTCATACCGAGGGAACGTGTATGGGGATTGGGGAAAATTCAAAAGGAACGTTCGGAATGGGAAGCAGAACTGGTGCCAGCAACAGTGCTGATGGTGTTGAGACCGTCTAACGATGACATTTAAATGCAGTGCCGCGCATCGTTTGGTTCTTCGTGCCACGACGATTCTCTCCTTCCCCGACCCCTTCTTTTTCCTCTCGTCTCATCTCTACCCCTGGTTCATCTCTACTCGAAATACGCCGGGATATCTTGCTTAAAGTATACGATATTTTTTATCCATGTTATTTTTTCAAGCATTAACCATTCCATTCTCACTTATTTTACTCTCAATTTACAAATACACAATACTCGCATTAATCATTATATACCATTTATTTTACTTTCAGATCACAAGTACGCGATACTTACATTAATCGACATGTAAATACCATTCGTTATATTTATATTTTACTGTCAAGTTACAAATTTACAATTAATCAAAAATTCACATTAATCAATATGTAAGTGTCATTTATTACATGTATATTTTACCTCCAAGTTACAAATATACAATTATAATCAATACATTAGTCAATGGTGACACTCATTGCATTGTCAAGTTACCGATTATTAACCGATATGTATTAGAATTATCACGAATATTAATAGACTGGATATTTCTTTTGTTGTAGGATAATCGTGTAAATTATTGGAAGACTGAAGATAGATCGAAGAATATTTACATATCAGAGGCCCCGGAGGACCTGGGCGACGATGGAAGCTGCCAGACAGGAATGATAGGTAATAAAAATTCTAAAGAATAAAAATTTAATTGATGGCCAACAATGGAACTACCAAAAGCATCAAAATAATAAATTTTACATTTGTTGACTTTGCAATTACTGGTGGAAACATGCGGCTGTCGTTTCTTGCAAAATTGATGTCGACTCTTGTTGAGATATATGTTGTTAAGATATGAGTATCCATAACATGAGTATCCACTGCTAGCAATAAGTATCATATTAGGATACCTGCTACTTGCATTCGATCAGAAAACTGTAAGAAATATTTTATTTTATTTATTATTTTATAATACATTAGAAGACACATTATATAACGTAATAAAATGATAAAAAAATTAGAAAATAAAAACAAAACTAGAAGAAACAGATGTTTGAATATTTATGGCCAACAGTGTTAATGCAGTGTTATAAATAAACTGCAGATGTTTATACAAATTGCAATTTTTGTGGGCGTAACTAAAAAAGAATGGAACCTATAAAAACTCATTTCATTCGCTAAAAATTGTAACCAAAAGTAGATTGAATATTTTATATGTTTTTGGATATTATGTTTCATTCTCACGATATACATATCTCTGCACCTACGTATCTCTCATAAATGCACAAACATCCGCCGTTTAGTTATAAATTTTTATTGATTAGACCTCTAAAAATAAGAGAAGAAAACAAATAATAATTTAATGATATGAACGTAGAATGCAAGAGGGTAGCACCGCCGTGGCGCTAGCGATGGTGACTCCTGGCTACGATCAGGACCCTGCAAGTGGGGTTGCCGATTACACGACTCATCAAGATCAGGCTCAGTTCGAGGCAGACAAGAGGGCAGTCTATAAACATCCCCTCTTCCCATTGCTCGCGTTACTCTTCGAAAGATGCGAACAAGCTACACAGAGTTCGGACAACTCGACGTCCGAAAGCTTCAACATGGACATACAGGCCTTCGTCCAACACCAAGAAAGAGACCGAAAGCCTTTCCTAATCAATGACCCCGAAATTGACGGTTTGGTAAGTTTCTTTATAGTCCAGGTATGACATTAGAAGTATAACAGTGACTTCTTCTGGAATCTCTCAAGACTTATTCACACTCGTAATAGTTTGAGTTAAAGAATTTATAATTTTGGAATATTTGATTTCTTAATCTATATACACATCCTGCATTTTATGCTGTAGACCATTAATGATATTTATTAAAATTAAATATTCAGTTAATGAATTTTGCAGTTGATGGTGGAATGTACGACAGGATTTAAGCAAAAATTAAGTTGATCCTAATATTAAACTAATGTAAATTAATGTAGTCATCCTCGCACTATAATAAATGATAAGTACATAAGTGTATTTATGGAAAATATTCAAGGTAGAATACTCGTTATAATATTTAATAGATGAAGTAGGTTTACGCTTTATATATGTTTATAAAAATATAAATTTACACAAACCCACAACTCGTTAGAACATAGAATCTTCGCTGCAATTTACGCTTTTTAAAAAATATGACATTCTTATCTATTTCTATAAAAAGTACACAGTCCAAAAGTGTTCGTAATTTCTTCACATACAAAACAAGACACGCATTGGATTGAATAATAAGTTCAACGCGGTGTATACTATTTCGATGAATATTAGACAAATTATTTAAAGACTGTAAATACACATATATCTGAATTTTATTATGAAAAGTATATATTTATACAGAAATAAGATAAATAGATTGCTTCTTAGCTAGACAGATTTTTTATGGAAGTAGTTCAAAATTCATGTTTCTTTCTTCTTTTCCCCCCTTTTCTTAAGAAAACGTGAATGAATTTATTACTCGACCTTATGTTTATTTCAAAAAAAAAAAAAAAAAAAAGAAAGAAAAGGAAACAAAGAAAAAATAAAAAAAGGAGAGACAGGACAAAACAAAGAAACAAATAATAAGCGACGCGGCGCAACTCGATAATGAAAAGAAAATCGTTTAATCGTGGACGTTGTTTTTGTGCCTCTGCCAACGCAGATGATCAAAGCGATACAGGTGCTGCGGATTCACCTACTGGAACTGGAAAAAGTGCAGGAGCTGTGCAAAGACTTTTGCAACAGGTACATCACGTGCCTGAAGGGCAAGATGCAGAGCGAGAATCTGCTACGCAGCGATTACAGTCACCATGGACACGATATGGGTCCATCGAGTGGCAGCAACGGAAGCAGTCCTTTGCAGGTTAGATATTATTTTGAACGTTTAATAAGGCGGCCTGGCCTGTTTCCCCCTTTACCTAAGTAGTTATCCTTTTTTTTTAGTGATGCGCAAGAATCGCGACTATAATCTTGAAAAACACTCCAACGCCACTACATGTGTCTCTGTCTCTTCTTTCTTCCTACTCTCAATGTCTTAACTCTTCAAACCTAAAAGAACAGAAATTTAAAACTAGAGAACTACTGCGCCTTCTCTTTATTAACATCGCTACATATCTCGTATAGAAGTCAGTGTACTTTTAAAATAACTTCGCTGGGGAGTTTGTACGTCGAGATGCGAAGTAAGAGGGGAAAAATGCCTCTTTGTGGGATATCTCGAAATGACGGTCGATTGACTAACTCTCGTGAGTACTCTGACCTAAATGTAGCAGTTAGTGATAGCTAAATAAGCTATTGATCGAGGAACATTTTTCTAAGGGAGTTAAATAAAGTTTCGTTGATAAATAGACAGTAATTGGAGGGAAATATTTACTCTATTACATATGAGATACGTGCCGGTTTATTTAATATTGTTATTGTACATAATACATTCAATAGTTAGTAAATTGTAAACAAAAATTAGTAAATTGTTTACTGCATATGTAAGAGATCAAACGTAGATCAAATGCTTTCTAATTCTTTACTATCTCTCTTTAATCATATTTCATCTGGTAATTAACATCCCAAAATTAACAGCACCTTGTAAGTTCTTCAAATTCTAACAATCGATCTGAAAGATCTCGCTGAATATTCAGTTTAGGATCCTTCTTATAACAGATTAAACAATATACTATTTAGATTAGTCATACAGTCAAAATTATTCTAACAGTAAATTTAACACTCGGATCAACCAGTCGATTACTTAATTCAAAGCATACGTTATTTAAAGAAAAGAAAGAAAAAAAGGGAAAGGAAAAGATGAGCGATACTTGCGCGTCGCTCAAAATATTATAGAACCCCACCCCTGCTCTCTGACGGCTAGTTGCGACATATATTTCCCAGGTGCTGTCTTCTACAGGCAATGATGTTGAGTCGGGAGCTAACGGATTCAGAGTGAGCAGAGGCGACACCCTGTCGGAGAACGGTGGTGCGAGTCAGTTGGCTGCGCAAGAGGAAACCGGTAACGACAGGCCGCCGTCGGTGCGATCATCTTCCACTGCTCAGCGCTCGATCAGATCCTCCAGCCAGGACCATGACGATCCGCTGTCACCTTCCACGGTACACGGGAGCACACCACTGTCACAAATTGGGGCTCATTCCTGTGCACCAGTCAACGATATCTATCTTGGTCAAGGTAACTTATTTGTTTATATTAATTCATTTTATATAGCAAACGGGTAACGATGATTCTAGCTAAATGGCTTCTACTTTTTGTTTAATAATTTTTTACTCCTTTCTTCAGTGTTTAAAATTGAAGAGTTTGCAACAATGAGGAGATAGTTACAATACTTAAGTCGTATTGATTGGAAGAGAAAGGAAAGATATAGGTTTTATATTCAAAATTCTATTAGGTCTGGTACACATGAAATAATATATCGTTTCTTTGAAATGTTGAAATGATTGCTCTATCATACATATTAAGGAGATCTATAATAAAGTTTTGTTGGTTTATACAAATTACTAGGAAATGAAACCACTTCCTTATTGCAGCAGCCCCTTCAATTATACTTGATTGTTGATTAATCAGGTGAAAACAAAATAAACTATAAAGTTACATGCATTTGAGTCTTTTATTTGCAATTTTTGTTTACGTTGAACTTCACAGAACACATTGATGATTACAGTATAGGATATTCAACAATTAATTGCGTCTTAGCTTGTAACTTGAATATTTTTGTGATTATCACGCCATAAAAATTGAGCTTTGATAAAGATTAAAATATTGATTTAAACGTAAGCATTGTCAACTTACGTTTATAGATGATATGGACTGTGTGAATATTGGCGACAGAATATATTTAGAAGAGGTTGGTTATTGGGGACTCCTTGCCTTGCAAGAGCGTGAAAATGAATACGTCGATGTCGGGGATGCGAATGACGAAAAGTATTTTGGTTAGACGAACTTGGTTCTTTCTTACCAATGACTAATGTTTTTTTTCACTTGAATATTAATTACTAATTAAACATATGAATATAAACTAACTAAATTAAAATAAATAAATATTATCAATTCTGCATGGAGCTGCAGCTAATTTGTCACAACAAATATATCGTGTTTATTATGCCCAGATATTACTGTGGCTGGCTCTCCTTCACCTGCACCAAGTGAAGACGAAGACGAAGGATGTGGCACTGGTACTGCTACTTCCAATCACAGTAGTAGTGGTCATGGAGGTAATCATAGCAGCGTTAAGAAAGGAAGACAAAAGCGGGGCGTCTTACCTAAACAAGCTACAAGTATTATGCGAACTTGGCTCTTTGAACATTTAGTTGTGAGTATAATCTTCTATAATATAATATAAAATTCAATCCAGTGATCATTATTCTATATTTCAGTTTACAACTTTGTTATATAGGATCACGAAAGTATTTACCATGGAAAATGTTTACGAATATATTGCATAGTTGTACGACATTCTTGTAAATTCTATTGGCACTGTAACGAGACACGAGAATAAAATAAAGTAAATAAATTATAATTATTGATATCAATTATTTTCTAGCATCCATACCCCACGGAGGATGAGAAGCGTCAAATAGCGGGTCAAACGAACTTAACGTTGCTACAAGTCAATAATTGGTTCATCAATGCTCGTCGACGAATCCTTCAGCCAATGCTCGACGGTGCCGGAGCGGATTCGATACAGCGAGCCGGGAAACGTCACAAGGTATCGAAACACGTGGTGCAACACCAACAGGTGCAGCAGCAACAAGGCGGTGGCTGGCAATCTGAAGATTCTGGAAGTGACTCCGGCTCCAGCGACGGTGAGGGAGGTGCCGATAGATCGAAAGATGGTAACGATAGCGACGAAGATGATCTTCACTGACCTCTGTCGATCATTAAAACATCAACCTCTTTACGGTACCTTCAAATCCAGTTGCTCATTACAGTATTAAGGTATTCGAGAATAGATTTCGCTTTAACTGTCAAATACGTAATTATTCTCGCGAAAATCAAGGGTATTATTGGTCGAGGTTATCACGCTCTCTTATCGGATCCGACAGTTTCAATCTCTTTTACTATCCATGAGGTATCTTAGCGTTTTTAAACGTCGTTATTCGTTAACTACGGTCCGAGAAAGATTGAACAAGAAATCCTGTATAATTCGAAACATGTTCTTTCTCTTTCTTTTTATTTTTTTTTTATACATTGTCTGTAAGAATAATTCGATCATGATAAGAAAGAGTTTTAGGATTGTTATATTTTTTAATCAGTTTCCTTGATTCGTTGATAAGCAAGTTACATTGAAGCAACTTTTTTTCTCCTGAATAATTCGTTATTTCTTACGGTTGTTTCTTCTTGATGATTCAATTTTAATGATTATTAATTTATGTGTAATAGTTCAAGGCGACAAACGAAGGTGGTATAAAAAATTCATCGTTTGTATTACTTACTGAACAATAGACCGTGTTTTCCACGATGTTTACCAATCGAGTTGTTTAGTTGATTAGTTAGGGAGTAGTTCAAATCAACTGATTTGTAGAAACAAATTATTTTTCGAAAGAAGACTTGAAATGTCCGTGAACAATATTCGCACTGTGAAAGATCTTTATGGAGACGAGTATATTTGCGTGAAACATGTACATTTTTTCTATGATATAAACTACGAACGAAGAGTTTACTCGTTTAACAAAACGATTAGAAACAAGTTAAATCTAAGGCGACAAGAACACAAAAGTCAGCGTTACCGTTTATATATATTTTTATATCGAAACTTTATTTCCTTCAAGATGCGTTTTTCCCAGGTTTCGCAGCGATATGATACGTCTTTCAATGTTTAACAACAAAACAAGAAAAAAGAATAAGATCAGTACGTGCTTAAAGATCATAATTTCTGTAGAATGTTAGCGATCATTGTATCACTTTATTTTCAAACTGTTCTGAAATACTATTAAACTTACAGATACATTTATCCTATGAACTCTGGGTGGAATTAAAAATTAAATACTAATGACATTTAAAGTAAAGGAAAAAAAAACAAAGATAAACGTTTGACTATTTATTGGTTCGACCAGCCTCACACAATTAACTCGATTCCTGAATAGTTTTGAGAGAATTTAGGGATATTTCTGTAAAGGGGAGACTTAGTACTTTCTATAGTGTTATCGAAAATCGTCCAAACGAGACTATGTATAATATAGATATCTTAAATAACGACACAAATGAACGATCGTTCTCAACCCTTCCTAATTAAAATAAGCTATGACGATATTGTGCTACTACATTTAACATAGGCCAGATATGTTTTTGTGATCGGTCGGCAACCATCGAAATGCAAAAAAGATAAATATAAATCCCGGGAAAAATCATGCGTAAAAAATGAAGAACTGAATTATAATGAATTAAAAAAGAAGATGATTGTGATGATCGGTCAGTAAAATGGTAACAATCTCGGTCTTATACTCTTCGTGCCATTAAAGAGCGTGGTAACTTCCGCGTTTAGTCTTTGTTCAGCTCTGCAGTGTCGTGACATAGCGAAGTGCTATCCCTCCAAGATAATAATAATAATAATAATAATAATAATTAATAATTAATAATAATAACAATAATATTATTATTAATAATAATACCATTACGACTAATAATGATAACAACAACAATGATAATATAATACTACTTTAAATATATGATGATTATATTTTTAAACTCTAAGTGTCGTCTTTAAAAGAAGAAAAAAAAAAGAAAAAAAACACGTGTACCGCAGTTTGAACAAACGTGGTAATGCTGTACATATACAATATACAAGAACTATTAGAAATATAGGAGACGAACGTTTAAAGTGATTTCTCTTCAAACAGAAAGCAAGAGAAAACAGGAAAAATTGAAGAAAAATATGGTTAACAATACATTTTCTTGTAACTGAAAAATACAACAGAGAAAAAAAGTCTAAGGCTCGACGACAAGCACATGCCATCTTAGGGTTATAAGTGTTCATACATTCGCTGTCTGCATATGATCGGTTGCGTTTTACTGAAAGTGTCCTCCAGATTGCGCGTGCTGAATAGTTAGCGAGATATAAAATGTTTTACTTGAAAGAATCAGAGAAAATTGAACGGAAAACGAGTTCCAAGATTTGTATCACTTAATCGACGTTGTTTTAAGTTCGATGACGATTACTCATGTACATACATACGATGCTCTTCCTGCGTACTTGTCTTCGATTGTCCTTCAATTATTTCCAAGCGTTCCGTCCATCGCATTTTCAACACTGTTGAGATCTTCGACTGCCTTCGAAACGCTATTCTAAAAGAACAAGCATTTTTTAAACGATCATTCAAACGTAGAAATGTAATCGCATCTTCTAAGAACGCAAGATTAGCAATAATTTTCATATTTCTTTTACGATTTTCTCTACTCTTTTAATGCCTGCGATGAAGACTATTTTTCTGTATTTAATCATCCCTTATCGATTTGTAAAATATGTTAAGGTGATATTGGGGAGCGTTATCGAGTTCCACCGGATAATAGAAGAATGAGAATGAAATAATGATTCGTTTGAAATGAATTTCATAAAATTTCTTAATAAGCTATGTTGGTGTCAGTGATTCCTAATATACAGCACTCTTTAATTTCTGTGCGAGGTAATAATAATATTATAATCTGTAAACAGGTGTATGACTAACAAACGAACGCTAGTCCACTGACTAAAACTCATAGAGGATAGCCCGCATAAGTAGTCGATTTTTGGTCACTTTTTGGTCATTGATCTCTTCCTAAAAGGTCAAGACGAAACGATAAAGTTAAGTCATAGATCTGCAAAGATAAGAAAAGAGCAAATAATAGTTATTAATATAAACTATGCGGTCGATTCTCGATGTACTCGGAGGAGCGAAAAGTTAAAAATTATTGATTAGGTCTATCGATATTTACTTTGCTATTAATTGGTATTATACTTCCGGTATATAATCGATGTACATAGCCGAAACAGGCACAAGGTGCTTCCATTAGTGGCTTACGAGCTTTTTCCGAGCATTGTTCGAGACAAACTGATTTCTATTCCAATAGTTGGCCAGTGTCTTATCCGGCTGCTCGAAACTGTTAAACATGTTCTAAGGGAAAGAAGCAAGTTAATCGAGGCTTAGTAAAACGATATCATCAGTTGAAGACAGCTTTTATTACAGTATAGCTCCATATACGGTGTAGTGATGTAAGTGAAACAAAAATAAATGGGGCGAACGATTGTGGACAATGGTTGCGAAGAAAAAAAAAAGAAAATCAACGAAAAAAACGCTGATTAGATTATATGACGAACTATATATTATTTAATAGCGTTTTTCTACATTGCTTTTATCTCTAACTGGATCAGCGATTAATAAAAATGGTCTACGATCGCTCGTACCAGTTAGGTCGTCTGTGTTTATAAGTACCAGCAATAAATGCGCACTCTCCCTAAGAAAATAGAACTAAGAATCGTCAGCTCGTATCGCGTCAAATCACCTGGTACGGGACTATACTGTACACTCTCGACTAAGTATAATTATAAAGTAATGGTAGATTAAGAGGTAGGTTGTAAGGCTGAACCACGTATACGTATGTGCTGCGGCACCAGACGACTGTGATAACTCGGTGGGCGGTGCCCAGCCTCCTACTTCATACTTGTATACTGAAAATTATGGAATACTTCAAAGACACACACATACAAACACACCATACATATACACAAGATACAAGAATCAGAGACTAAATACACAAGTAGAAACATTTACCAGAAAGGATTGAATGTATATGTTAGAGCTTGCATTGAGAGAACTTAGTGCTTGGTCCGTAGGCTTGCTTGGATTGTTCTTTTTGCCCTTTATAAGTTTTTGCTTGTGATCAGTGGTTCCTATTGAAAATGCTTGTTTTAAAAGTAACTTGGACATATTTAAAAACCAACGAGTTGTTTGAATTGAATATTTCATATATTTTGTAAATAGAATAGTTGATAGTAGATATACATTTATTATAATTATGCTATACAAACATACACGTACTATAATTGTTTACATTAAAATATAAATAGGGATATAAAAATTCAAAACGTATGAACATTTTCATCCTTCCAGGTGCATGAGGACGGACCTCCAAGTAAATCTCTAATGTTGCATTAGTGATTGAAGTGCAAGCTCTAAAATATTTGAGAAGATAGGAATGGACCGAAAAGTGTGATGATAATAAGAGTTTTTTTGGTACAAGATTAAGTTTCATGTTTTGACTGCCTGAGTTTGTTGAATTATTTGTTTATCTTCTCATAGACTTTTGTAACTAACATACTAAAGATAATGTATATTTCACATGTTACATTTCTCATCTTGTTTTACAATATTTTGTACTGTTATTCCGTTAATATCTGATATCGTCAGGGAACACCCTAGGATAAAGTACTTCTTTTAAACTTTTTATGTTGTATACGTGCATTAATTTATATTGTTCTATTATAAATGTGATACGAAAAAAATAGGACAATTCAAATTTTAGGCTACCCGCTTTCCTAACATTATAATTGTTGTAATTTCGTATTCTCTATTTTTTTTAATTTCGTTATATTTTGTTACTCCTTAAATAATAATGAACTATACAAATATTTGTAAGAAATATGTTTTAGTTCATGTATTTTATAAATATTCACGAAATCTCTAGAACAACTATTCTGTACCTTTTTAAAGATATTTAAATGTACATTAACAAATGTTTGTACAATACTGCATGTATATGATAATATTAAACTACAGGACTTTCGTAGGTCCATTCCTAACTTGAAATTTTAAGTCGTAAATTAAACGTATTACGTACATACTAAAAAGAAAGCATAAGTAAACAACATGAATACTTCTCTCTCGTGTACATCAAGGTCCTGTTAAATAAGTTGTTTATTAATAATAAATGCCATCACGCTTGCAATACGTGTTTCTGATTTTTATCGTAACCTTAAGATATTGATAGTCAGTTTTCTAATAAATAATTATATATCAAATGATATGAAAAATTAACTGACCGATGTAAAAATAAACGTTTCTATAAAAAAGAATGTGTCTTAATAATATAATATTAAAAAGATTTAAGAAAAGTTTAAATTTGTAGATTTATCATACAAAGTATTTTATTATTGATAGTAAGACCGTGTAACTTATACATTAAACAAAATACCAATCCAATATACATATATTGCTCGTCATGCTCGTATATTTTAAAAATAGTATGGAATTGCAAATAATCACAGTTAATTGTTTACAATTTAAATTACAATAAAGAATCAAAGAATTTAGTAAATATCTCTATTATAACGTACTTACATTGTTTTTATAAAATACGTACAAATTGGTGCATATATTTACAAATATCTTTTGAGTAGAATTTTCTTATAACAATTCGTTTTAATCTCTGACAAAAGAATCCTCCAATCTTCAATTCTTTACATGATTTTGTTACGTCACTAACTACATCGAATAATCTAGATTTTATAAATTAGGGAAAACTACTAATTAAAAAATAAATATTGCAAAAGACATGTTAAAAACATGAGATAGTGAATATACAACCTTAAATTGTCTTTTAATCAGAAAAAATATTTATTGCAATTGAAGATTTCTCTATTAAATAAATTCTTAAAGTTCTTATCGTAACAATTGGCAAAGAAACTCGATTACATTATGTATATTACATTATTATCGCATTTCGATATTTCGTACAATTGTCTAGTTTTAGGTATCGTGAGCAATAATTGTGTTAAACAGATTAAATATCCTGCACTAACATCAATTCATTTCCAATATAGATTAACTATAATAAATAAACAGAGGAATATAAAATTAATTACAAAAATTATTACCTATAAAATCTCGATAAATGTACTGCAAATAATCAACGATTCACTATAATATGAATCAAATACATGCATGACATTTACAATACTAAATGTTCATGAAAAATGGGCATGAAATTAAATAATAATCGTTCAAAGTATTATATCGATCATACTAGCTGTAAATGTTATATGTAATTATGCGTATAAATAAAATACGTGTATATATATATATATGTATATATATATATAAACGTATATATATATATATATACATACACATATATATACGTTTAATCATTACGTACAAAAAGAATCCTAATGAGACCAAAAATTCAATAGACTTTCTAGTGCTAGTGTACCCCGATTATCTCGAGATACAGGCATAATACTCTCTTATCAATTTTGTTACGGAATTAAAAAAATTTTACATCGTTTCTTTTCATACACATAACGCACATTTATAAAAATGTTTATGGTCGAATGTGTTGTATATGTATAATCATCGGTAATATCAGAGAAAGGGACGTGACAAATTAAGCGGACGCACGTCCGTTCTCATTATACTAACAACAGGTGCAAAAGTTTGATTAAATAGTCGTCGAAACATCACGATGATAGATATCGGAATTAAACATCGGTGGCATCATAATATATTTCAACATTGAGGTATAAAAATTGTCCGAGAGCGTACCACACATACATTCAAAGGCTAGTTACTGGAACATCCTCGTCTTCTTGATAGTAATCCAACCTGGCCATTGATATGTGGTCCGCAGCGTATCCCTAGCAGTTGATTGCTCTTCTAAAACAAATTTCTTTAATATTTAACATAGTAAGTAACTAAATCAGTATTTTGGATTTTCATATTTCAAGATCATTAAATTACCTGGAATTAAACAATATATCCGCTCGGGAATTAATGAACCATACGAGTACAAATGATATACCAGCTACTGAACTTCCTAAAATCATGGTGAGTTGTTCGGTAGCTGCTGAAGGTTTCAGGAACATTCTTACACTTAATGTTTGCCATATAGATTCTGTCCAGGTTGAATACATTCCAGATTTCATGTCATATCCTATTCAGAGCATGAAAACTTTGTAATACTTTGTTTTGAAACATCTGCTTTCACTAGTCAACAAACTTACCGTCAATAATAAACGCTGGACTCATAGCTGTGCTATAATTTACACTGGAATTTATACATAAACCTGAATTATTATCACCAGCCATCCAAATAAGGTGGTTTTCATAACATGTTGTTTCTGTCATATTTGCAACTTCCTCTCTAGTCAGATATGCAAGAAGTTGACCGGTTAGTGTTGTGGCAATATTTGGTACCCTATGTACACCAACGTATAGTGATAAAACTTGATTAATTAATTTAGCGTTTGGAGACGAAGCAGCATGAAATAAAGGGCATTTAGCATTTTCTAAATAACATTTCAACATTTCCAAAATGTGGTGTTCAACAGATTGGAAAGAATCATAATCGTCGAGAGACCCGGTACTGAATACGTCTTTGTAAAGGATTTCAGCGACATGAACTGCTATCTTTGCTAAAGCAGTTGCGAGCCCGTTTATATCGCTCCTAAAAGGAAACATACTTTATATAATCAAACCTTAAAATAGAATTTTTATGTAAAAAAATATGACATTAAAATATAGTACCTATTGAAACTAAGACTTTCTGCATCATCCAAAATCCCATTGTAATATTTGTTTTTAAATTGTCGACCATGGTCACTTATAACAACAGCAGTTAAATCTGGCTTTTCTTTTAAGAAACTCTGTATAGACGTAGGCGGAACGCTACCTTCCAAAACCGTAGCATTCAACGCTACTTGTATCTTTTTTATCATTTCGTCATTTTGCGCATTATTAGAATGAAGAAATAATTTTCCTTTAGTCAGTTGACCAAATTCGATCACAGTTTTAATGTCATCAAACTTTAAATTTACTCCACCTAATGCATTGAAATTACCTTCTTTCAAATCATAAATGAATCTACTAGATCCTATATAGTCAAAAGCTTCACCATTTAATAAAGAGAAAACCACATTAGTGTCTGAAAAGGAAAAGACATAAAGAGCAATTAAAAATACTTTTATATGTATAGTTTATATTATACACAGTACACTGTTATACTTACTTTTCACTACAGCATCCTTAGCTAATATATTCAAATAATAAGCTGTAGCAAGTAATGTTACTAATCCTGTGACCACATTACCTGCTCCAGGTGATATTCCATCAAACAAAGAAGATGCATCTAATCTAGCTGTTACCAATATTATGGAGTTTTTATCTCTATTTATGGGAGCTAAAGGCCAATATATATTCCTATCTCCCAAAGGATCACAAAATTGCGTAGGATTGAAGTTCAATTTAAAATCACTACGTTTAATGCAAGATTCAGAGTTAATTGCAGCAAACATGAATGACTTCATTTCTAGTGCACACAGTGGTCTGTACTGTTGATTTTCCATATCAGGTGCATTATGTTTTAAAAAACAAGATTTTACAGCTTCTATCAGTGTTTGATTCTGAAATTAAAGATTGGTATAATTAATTAAATAATAAAATATATGAATTTTAAAAGTAAATTAATTATATAAGATTTTAAAGACAACCTCTGTATAAAACATGGGAAAAGGCCAATCTTCCATGAGTAATGAGGATCCATAAGGATTCCACTCCAAATCCTGGCATTTTTTGTACCCTGCATATCTATTAGGACAAGTATCTTCAGGAGAATAATATTCAGGATGTGGTTGAGTGGTATTCTTAGTTAATAAAACTCCATTTATATTATGTGTATTTCTTAAACGAAGTAATATGTCTCTGGTAAACATAGAAAATGTAAGAATTACAGTATAATCTCCAACATTAGCATTGTGTTCAAGCCATCTGATATCATTTTCATTTTCCACTAAGTGAATAACACCAACACTTCCTGACCTACTTGCTATAACAAAGAGTACAATATCTTATGTAATTTACCTCTGTTATCAACAATTAATTTAGTTCAAATAAGGTTAAAATTATTTAAAAGAAAATTACGCAATGAAATAATGTAATGTAATATATGATAACCTTACAAGAACATCCAAATTGATGTGTTCCATTGTGTCTACGGAAACAGGCAGCAACTCCTTCAAAATTCATATAAATCATATCTTTTATTCGTTCTGCGGCCACTAAAACAGACAGTTACATATCTATTAAATCTTATCACAGAGTTTTGCTGTTTTCCTTGTTTTATTTATGTAATGAACAAAGAAATAGCTGTTTTTAATTGATAAAAATTTCCCAATTGATACATAACATTTTCCCTATGTTTAACTTTATTTCAAAATAAGAAGTTTATAATTTTGCACTTTATTAAATTACTCATTGAAAAAAGATCTTATATTTAATCTTTTATTCAATTATATTGTGGAAATAAAATTTTACGTATCTTTTTTATCTTACCTAGATTTACGATAAGAAATATTAAAAAGTATCCACAACCTAAACATTTTGCCATTTTTCTTTTCGTGGTGGCACCTGTCAAGAGATTGTTTTATTTTCCTTCCACTATTGCTATGGACCCTTTTCACACAGGTTAGACACGATGACACAAATGCATCGCGTGAATCAGAAAATAATTGAGCGTTTCATATTTCGCTTGGTTTTACCCACTAGCGCCATCATACAGCAATCCAACTACTAGAAATTGCATCTGCCTTATGATTTTCTGGATCACTACGGTAAATTAGCATCGATAGAAATTACACACATACTTCATTTATTCTAAATAATTAAATTTAATTTCAATAAGAAATATATAAAATATATTTCATTACTATCAATATATCACTTTATATTATTTAAAAATAATGTAAAAGAAAAATATATATAATTCGACAATTTACTAAATATCCCATTTGAATATGTATTATGGCGGTGAAGTAATTTAAATGAAATTAATCATTTGATTAATTTTTAAGATTCAATTGTGTGTAGAGTAGCAAAAATATTTGCGAAAGAAATGAAAATTAATTAAATTAAAGAATGTACGCATAAATATTACGTTCCTGAACATCGTAATCGTTCATTAGTCATTCTCATTTGATCTAAGTTACACGTTGTATCTTGGTGTTCGTCACACGTAACGTTTAAGTGAAAACTCTCTTCTCTTATCTTTATCTTTTCTACGTATTCTTGTTTTCAAAAAAATGTTCGATAGTGACTGTATCTTTCCGCTTCTACTGGTCGTTTGAAACGCTATTAGGTTTTCTAAGTAAATTAACAACTCATCTATAAGACGTCATCATAAATAAATTATATGACGCGTGATATTAATTAAACGTCACGAATAAATACATTACATGTACTGTGTCGATCGCAATTTTAGATAAAGTAATTATTAATAATGAAATTAGTAATTCTTGATCTTCTTATAAAATTCCCTTAATATACCATTTTTATTTATCAAATTCAGTGAAAGCCATTTTGTTGTTTACAGGAAATCTTTCCAGATCTTCGCAAGACAAGATCCAATAAAAAAGAAGAAATACGCTTATTCATGTTTTGTGTAATAAACTATAAAGGTAAACAATTACTTATATAATATTTAAGATTTTTTACATCAGACAAGATAATGGCTAAAGTCTTCTTTTCAGTAAAAGAATAATAATTTAAAAATACTTTAAATGTAAAAGAAAATTTCTAAAAAATTAAAAAAAAACATTAAAATTTATTAGCTTTGCTGTTTTGCTTACTTCTTCTTCGCGTTTGTGTCTCTTTATGCATACTCCTTTTTTTTTAATACTCTGTTCATAAAAAGCGTGGAATACACATCACGTAGTAAAATCGTGTTCAATTATCATGTCAAATCATCAAAAATGTATTTAAACACTACTTATATTTTAATGATATGTATTTATTGCAATATAAGATCCATTTACTAAATTGCGATCTAATCCCTTTTTAACTAATTTGTCACACCCTAACTTATCAACTTTCAAGAACGTTAACCTATCAAATTAAGCAGGTTTATCATAACTATATTGCAAGCACTTGGACTTTACATTTCATAAAATTTTGGAATCTACGTAGAAGAAATAGTATTGGAGAGATATTAGTTCCCTTTCAGAGGAGTAATGTCAAAATTTGGGTGGAGAACAGGTTGCGAATAAAACGCTGCGTTAACGCAACATTAACCGTCAGAGGCCAACACAAAATTCCATACAAAGCGAAAGTATACTTTTCCATTTGATTAAACTCGAAAGACACCATTCCTATATTTTTCAAATAATTTGTTATTCATTAATTCTTAACTTGGAACTCCTAAAACCAATAATCATGTCCGGCATTTTCCCAAAATAGAGATGCAGAAAGAACAACACGCAGCGATGATGACGCATATCGGGTGAACGATATATGTATGCATAGGATAGCCATGGGCGAATGCCTATGCACACACAGGTATCAATACGCAGGGTACACGTGAGCTGTGAAACACGTGTATCTATTTCAGCTGCCTTTAGCAGTGTCGCGTGCGTCAGGTAGGACACCGTAGGCGCAGTGAGCAACTGAGCACAGTATTAACTCGAGACCGGTTTGTAGGGACGTGCGTTTAACGAAAAATATCTGCTAAAACAAAAACTTCTATCGGTCTCGAGAAGTCCGTTATAGCGTTACCGCGTAGAACTGGAGATTCCTCAACGAGAAAAACAAAAATACATACATACTTGGCAAATTGGTATTTGGAGAACATTGCGTGTCGTTTCGCTTCGACGTACCACAAAACACGAATATCTGCGTATTAGTAGGTGTGATCAATTATTGGGCAAGCAATTCGGACGATTCTAAAGGGGGATATGCGTAGTAACATGATGTTGAAATTCGACGGTCAGATTGCAGGATTCGCTGCGTAACGTTCCGTGACAAGGAAAGTTGTAATACATAGAAATAGTTTTTTGATTGGAAACGGCGAAGCGTTATTAACGATCGTAGCAGTGCCGCGTAAACTGGACCAGATCTTGATTCGTTGACTGGCTACCTTTTCCCACCAGAGTTCTTGAAACTGATCTTATGAAGTGAATCTTTAGTGTTATATGTACTTACTATTTACATATGTATACGATGGCACGCGAACATTTTTGAATACTTAGTACAGATATCTTTTAGGAATATATTATACATGTTATATAAAACATTTTGAAATTTCCTCATTCTTCTTCTTCATTAAATTTAAAATCAATTTGAAGTTACGACATATTTAAGATTAAATAAAAAAATTAATATACGATATGGACAGCCATTTGTGCTTAATGTACTGAATAATTGAATATTTAAATGCCTTTGTGATCTCTGAAAGTGATGTATATATTTGTACTAAATATCTTGTAGCTATTATATAGGTTTTCAGATTCTGAAAATTTAAGATCAATCTAAAAATGTATATAGAAGTTACTAGATATTTATTCCGTACATACACTTTACAAAGATGTCCAGAATATTTGAACAGTTAATTATTGATTATATTACTAAGCTACAATATTTAATGAGACCATCTTTTACGTTAACTACATATATTTAAGATCACAATTCATGGTATATATTCGTTTTTTACTGAATGTATTTTTATAATAAATGACTGTTTCATTAGAATGTTAATGAAATTTCGAAACGTTTTTATATAACATGTATAATATTCATATTCAGAAAATGTTTCAATATCAGTGACAGGTATTTGTATTTCATTTGTACTCAATGGAGAAAAGAAATGATAGTTGTGATTTCATAGAAAAATATCTTTTCCGATATAGTTGGCCAGAAAAACTAGATTAGTGGCCAGTTAGCGAAGCAGTGCTTGGTGTAATGAAGCATTACTTGGAGAAATGAATTCATTGTTCAGGTGTATGACGACAGTGTGTTAACAATACGCGTGCTGTTTCAGGTAACAGTTTAACTGACGGGCAACCGAATCGAATGCTGGCGGCGAGCCACTGCAAAAGTAAATGGGTTTCGCTTCCAAAGAACACGACTCTCCTCCGCAAAGAGCTTTCGTTCCATCTGTCAGCTTGTGTCCGGCGATTCGCGCTCACTCGCAAATCACCGTTCTTAAGGAACGTAAAATTCAGTCACAACCGGGATAATAGGTAATATTCTTTATATCTTTTTATATGTAAATATTTTTTTGCATTTTGACCTGTATAATTCAAATTTTCTAGAACACTGAATGATTGGTTGGTGTATGCATAATATGAAAAATTGTAAATTTAATCTTAGGTTTGAGCCTCTTTTTTTTATATCATGTCAAAGATGGACAATTTATTATCGATATTAGATACATTGATCGAATAACACTCTTTAAATGGTAAAACGTTACGAAACGGTAAACGAAAGTTTAATAGATTCGTGCAGAAGCGCTTGTCATTTAATGTCTGTTTAGAACTTATCGCATCGTGTATCGGATAAAATATGACGAATTTAACGATTAACGAAGCTTGATTTTCACCACTGTTACTTTTATTTGCCGTTCTAGCCATGTTCTTCCGACTAGCAATTTTATAAATGAGTTTGTAAAGAGTTAGCTAAATTTATTCTGCATTTTCTAAGATTTATTTTTTGTGAAGTATTCATTAAATTTATTCAAATGTACGTACCTATATTTTAAATGTTTTTAAAAATATAATATAATATATAAATCCAGTATATCAAATAAAACGTATAAATTGTAAAAAATGTAGAAAAAATTGCTTATTTTCTTGCTAGATACTGACGAAAGAAATGTAATCTTTTTAACAGGAATAAAGAATGAAGTGTTTAAACAAGTATTTGATAAGTAAAGGCAATCGAGTAGGTATCGAACGATGTTTAATTAGTTAGTCATTTATATCAGTTTCCTTTCTCTTCGTGATACACGTGAGTCGCAAAGGAAAACACGTGCATGGTCTACTGGGAACCGGCAACAGTCTCTGCAAGTCCATGACCTCCTTTTACGGATTACAAACGTTTTATTAAGTCCGTAAAATATTTAATATTTGACCACGAATGTGTATCAACGCAATTATTATGTAATATTTATTTCGTTTGATTAATATTCGTCTCATTTATTTTCATTGTTTTTCCGATCCAGTTACAATCTTTTTTATATATTTTATTTTTGATAATGTAAATTCTTTGTTCCTTTTTTTTCTTCTTGACTGTCAAATGTCACACAGAATCTATTGAATTCCGCGTCATTTTTTTACGTGTAAAAAACAAAGAATTCTCTACAAATTTACTGAAATATGATGTTATTACTAAGTAAATCGTTATTTCTATTTATTTCTAGAGAAGATTCTGCTGGAACAATAAAAGATCCTCGTGGACCCAAGATTTAGGATTCTCAAAGAAAAAATTAGAATACTTTAGAAAATTGATGATTTTGAATTCTCAAAGAAAGGATTAGTACTCTTTAGAACATTGAAGATTTAAAATTTGATATGCATATACTTAACACTTGACGCTGAAAATTTCTTGCTGCCCTGTCATAGATTTTATTACAAACATACGCTACATCATGCTACTTTGAAAAAAGAAAAAGAGTAACGAAGAGTTAATTAACTTGACTAGCAATATCATTTATCAAATTGGAGATCCTCCTGATACGGGCAATGCACGTGATCCGCAAACGCCAGCACGTGAATAGCAATATAGCTAGAGGTTAAGGAACATTTAAAACATTTTACTTAGTCCATGACCGCTTTCTATAGTTATGTAGCGATCCTTTTACCTGGGTATACGGCTTAAAGTATACACAGACTCCTTATAAAGTTACCTGCGGAACCTAGTGCAAAGACGCATACCTAGCACGTGCATGTCCTAGTCACAAGCCTCTCCGTGGTCCCAATTCGATCAGTGTTTTCTCTTGCACAACGATTGTAACAGCCTTTCCAATCGTCCTTTCGCTTTTTCTCACCGCCTCCTGCGGCGGAGGCCGTACGAACTAGCTCTCTTCAACTATGAGTCGAAGGTATTGCATTCCTCGGCGTAACAACTTTGTCCGTTCCGCGAGTTCCTGAAGAGTCATAGTAGCGTGGAGCCTATCGAGGCTGCCTGCACGCTAATCGGATACCCATTGAAAATTTTGGGCGGTTTATGGTTTCTGTGGCTGGTATATAAGATTAATTATATCAATTGTATTGGTGGTATAAAGAAAGTGTTCAAGTTGTGAAATTTTTTGGAGACTTCCTTTGGAGTATATTTTTTTTAAGGAATAATTAAGGATTGTTATACCGGCGAAAGTAAGATCTTGGGAAGAACTAATGGGATGGAAGTAAATATAGTCTGTAATATAAAATCGTGAACATTATGCCTTTAAATGAAAATTAATTCTTCGTGAAAATTAATTCTTTTTATAAAAAGCTTTATAATATCATAGATTAATGGTACATATAAAAATGTGATACACTTTTATTTAATAGTGGGCTCAACCCTGTACATTATTATCATACAAATGTTGCAAACTGGAATAATATATTGTTCACTGGTGATTCCTCTTGATGAAGATGGAACCATCTATGAAATAAAAGTGTATTATTTTTGTAAATATATATTAATTTGTAAAGTGTATTATTTGTAAGTCTTTGGGAAGGACTAACAATGGATTGATTTATGTATGTTTCGATGGTGCAGTTTGATTAGGATGTTGAAATTGAACGTTTTACGGAAATTATTGATAATTATGATAATTTTTGATAAACATATATGAAATTTAATGGTGAAATGAGTAGGAACAAAGTGCGCTGATCATTGTGTCATTTGATTGATTAAGAATACTAGATCAATTCAGTGGTGAAGAAGTACCATTTTATATCTCTGCCACAAGTCCTGACTAGATTTCTCTATTCTAAAAGAAACTTTTATTTGGAGTTTAAAGAGACATTATTAAATTTTTTAAGTTAATTAATTAGTTTTCCTGTTGGAATGTTTGCTGATAGATGCTGGCACTAATGAGCACTGCAAAGCCTGATTTCTTAGACATCGACAATGATAAGTTCAAATCCATTATGAAAATATCAAACAAAGACTCGATGGAACAAAAGAAGGATCGTTCCGGAAGCGATGAGGACTCTTCGAAAACTTTGCAACTTCTACGAATTAAGGGATTTCCTCGATTATTACCCGAAGGTTTAACTCATTTTCATTCTACAAGAAATAATCCAATGCTTTTTAAATTTCATCTTGAAAAATTCAGCTCATTCGATGTTAATAATAACGTTAACGATTATAAGAAGTATGATAAAAACAATATGATATCAACAAATTTTTGCAGGGATTAAGGCGTTGGTCAATTATTGTCGATACCTGCAAGAGTTGTCACTGTCCTATTCATTGCTTAGCGACGAGTTACTGTTAGCTTTGAGTTCTGAAAAACAGGTGCAATTGGAAACCCTGCGATTGGAAGTGCATCCAGAGACAAAACCACTTCCGCGAGTCAGCGATAAAGCTTGGTTTACTTTTTCCAGTCATTTGCCCAACATAAATCTTATATTGTGAGTGCACGTTATATATTTACTTGTACCGTAAACGTTCGTTCTTATCTTAATCCTTCAGATCATCGTAACAGAACTACAATATTTAAACAGATTAATATGGGATAGATTATTTCACGATATAAAATATTTTTGTATAAAAGGAATATCTAAATTCTATCAGGTGCATTGCGGTATATTTATATTATGTAAAATGTGAAATTCGCTCTAAATTAGATTGTCCTATATGACGAGCGAAGACGATCAGAGTCCATTATTTGCACCGTACGTTCCTATAACGCACCTATACTTTGGGGAAGCGCCGTCGGAAGCAACTGTGTTACGTATTGGCTATCAATGTCCCCGGTTGATTGAGCTAGTAATTGCAGCTTATGGACCCGGTTTACTCGATCACGTATTACTCTCTGTCGCTCAAAGATGTCCACGCCTAAGCGCCGTAGGTTTGGGTGATTGTGAAATCACGTACGTAACACACTAATTAAATTTGTCTATACAATAAACAAATGCTTAAACGTAACGATTAAAAATAATAGTCAATCCTAATTAAAATAAAATAATTAAACGACGATGATCTGTTTTCCTTAACATGTTCAGTTGCTCAGGATTGTTGGAATTTGTTACGCTCTGTGCAAAACGTTTGCGAATACTGTACGTTTGGGAAACGTCATTGATAGAGGATTCCGAACTTGACGTCGCAAAAGTATCAAAGAATGTCTCATTGCTCCTTGGTCGTACTTGGGTACCTGAATATATACCATTATGTTGAGACTTAATGACCGATGCAATTTATTACGATGCAAATACACTTAATGGCCGACAATAGTTTGCGCATGTACCAAAAATGTGAGTAGACGATAAAATAGACATTATGGATATGTATCCATAATCGTCATCCATTTCTTACATTAAAAAAAACAAACTATGTAAAAATCATATAATTTGTAGCATAAATGTTATATGCATATTATAGGTTTCCAATAATCTTAGGATTGATGTTCACAAAAATGCCTTTCCGAAGACCACAATGTTAATGATTGAGATAAAAAGATGTCCACACTTTTTGACACATAAACGATCCAATACGTTACCGATTGATCACATGCGATCCATGCATACAAAAAACAATAGTGAAAAAAATCTCGTATTGTAAAAATTGCTCGTGTCTGTTAATACCAAAAATATAAACTTTATTAGATTATAATGGTATCTCTTGCGTGTAGTGTATATAAGATAAAATAATACCACTACATATTTAGCAATCGTCGCACATGATAGATATGTATAATACATAATAATTAATATAGTCTATAATGTTATTGTAATACAACAGAGTATGTACATTATTTCTACATTATAACATAATAAATCATTGGGTATACGATATCTCAAAATTTTGATTGGGTATACGATCAGGTAGTTACGATATCTAATAACGTTAACAATTAATATTCTTAATATTTACTTGTTTTTCAGTTATTTTGTTTCATCTTTTCTTTTTTACATTTTACTTATGCTACTTTAAAGATGCGAGGCGCTCAGTCTTGTATTCCAGCCGATATATCCAATCTCTCGTCTCATTAAGGCCGATTAAAATCTTAACGTTTCGAACAATTTGCAAATTTCAGCTAAGTTTATGATCAATTATATTTTAATTGTAAATAAGAATCTGCATCGCTTTTTATATCGTAATAACTCTTATATTATAATACATAACACGTAGATCGTGTCGAACAAATATTATACTTTTATGTACATCATAATATTTTCAGTTTTCAATGAAATAAATAGCAATTTTAAAAGGAAGGTGATAGAATTTAAATTATTCAATATGTACCACCAACATGCTATATATTTGTAACATCATCGATTATAAAACGTATTTATTACTCATTAGCATCCGTTAAGCAACTGATGAGTAGTAATAGTACTCAAAACTAATTTAAGATTTAAAGTAACAGAGCCCTTTGAACACGCTTATATTACATATTAAAATGATTACCTCTCTGATAATATTAATATAAATATTTTTATGAGAAATATTGCGAAACTTTTAGGAACATGTAGAAAAATTATTCTAATGTAAATGTATGACTTTTGTTTTTTGTTCTATATATTATCAACATACTCGTTACAGATGTATGTTTAAAATTTGTTATTAAAATGAAAATTATTCGAAAAAGGGCTCGTAAATATAATAAAACGTTTCCAAGAGAATAAAAATAAAATGTAATTAATTTTATTACTTTTTCGTGTAGTCAACAATTTTTGTTCATTAATTGTGACAATCTCTTGAAATTTACTAGACGAATAATACAACCATGTCTTATTCACAATACAAATTTTGAATATTAAATAATGTAAGATAAAAACGGTAATCTTTAAAAGAAAATGTAAAACATAATGCAAAGTCGTAATTATTCATATCGTTCACAGCTTTACTCAGTTTTACTTTTTACTATTTATGTTATCTTTATATATAACGTATATATACATACAAATTTTTTTTACAAATAATTCAATGTTGACAAATCTTATGTTAACAAAAAGTCAGACAGTTACGCATTAATCAAAACTTAGCTATATTTATAATAAACTTCCTGGACATGACCTGTACAGTGCTAACAAATCCTAAAACTTGGAGTATTATTTACATGAAAGATTTTCCTTGGTAACAAGGTTCAAATGTACATTTACGACACTCCGCAGGAAAATCTATTTAAAATATAATATATTACAAATTAAGCTTAGCCCTGTACAGATCACGATACACTGAGGTTTAGTTTCAATTTTAAACACAGTTCACAGTTGCTTACAAAACATATCTAAGATATTGTTAATTTTTTTAGCACCAGCTTAGGCATATTCACCATTATTTTATACCTACTACTTTTGGCAAAGTAATAATAATTCTACCGTTACGTAAAGTTTACGAATAACAGGCTTAACAAAATAGGTCGGCAATTATCCTATATCATTATAAAGGAGCAATCAAACAAATGGACGGGTTGGTTGCTTATTCTACGCATAATTTAAGTGTTTGGAAACACATAAAATTGATGCAGCTTTAAGAGACAATGATTTTGAGCACTGTGACTGCTAAATTTGCTCTAAGGACATTTCATGTAGATGCATCCAATATTGAACTTTCGCGTGATCTTTAAGTAGATCATTTTAAAAAACCTTCCAAGATCTTTTCTACCAAATCTTTACAATGATCATGTAAGGCTTAAACCCCATGAATAAAATGGGTAATATAATTATGATTGCCTTAGCGCACAGTATGTTTAACAATAACAAGACTTTCATATCGTACCGAAAATAACAATTTCCCCCCTTTTTTATAATTCTGTTATTATTTACGCACCTATCCGTCACTTGGTAAGATATCGCATCTGGTATGAACCAGTCATATCGATAAAAATATTTCATATATCCAAATAGACTCTGTAACATAAAATATTTCTTTTAAATTGGTATTAATTATCTATATTTACGTATATTTATGCATACTTAAACAATATAATCAATCCGGCATATCGATAGAAATGATAGGTACGACGGGTTTCATTAGGTCGATTTTTTTAACGTATTTTTCATTTTTTTCCGACACCATTGGTTGATCTGACGGTGGTTGGTCCTGCTCACTTCGTGGTTGGTAAGAAATGTTACCATATTCTTGGAGCAGTGGACATAATCCCAATAGAAAATGACAAAAATCTTTCCTAACACCAAACCACCCTAGAATAAGTAACAATTTTTTCTTAACACTCTGGGGACTGTACTATTCTTTTTTGCATTGCTTTTTTTACTGTTTTATTTAACAGTAGTTAACATTTTTATAAGATACCATATGAAATACATAAGATGCGAATTCGCGTCTCCGATCCCCAACCGTTGGAGAATGAAAGACGCGAATTCGGTCCTTAAAGTGTTAATAGTAATAATTTTATTATTTCAAGATATGTAATTTCATATCAAATCTATGTTTGATATTATTGTCTTACATATGTTTCCTCCTTTTGCCTCAAATGACATAAAAATAAGCGTTACATGAGATATTAAAAGTGGCATTACTACTGTTGTATAATTCAGTGAAATATCTCCATCTAATTTATTTGCTAATAGTACCTAGAACGAATAAAATCATAGTATTAATGAAATTCGTTAAAAAGAAAATTAATTAAAAAAGAATTATTGTAATTTTTACTTGGAACACTAGGACTGGAACCACAAGAGATGTATATGCCAATGCTGAGTACAAAGATGTCCGCCTTTGTCTGGCATTAATCTGTGGAGTTCTTAATAAAACAGCAGCAAACACTATTGCATAAAGTACTGCAACTAAAGATAATGATAACAGTGCCCAAAGGGGAGCAAACACTACTTCCCAGCTCCATGTAATTATACCATCCAGTTTTAATGCTAAGAAAATAAACTGCAGAATATTTACTGCACAAAATAATTCAAAATCAAATAATCGATCATGCTTTGCAGCCCATATACACACCTAGAAATACAAGAACATTTTCTGTAGAATCAATCCATACCTTCTAGGTACATAATTGAAAATTACTTACAACTATTGACACAGCAGAGATGAATATAAGTGGTATAAATACAAGCATCCAAAGATGTCTTTCAGATTCTAATTTATCACATACTAACAATTCAAACATTAACAGAATCAAATGTAATGCCAATGTAATCAACATTGCTTTATAATGTATATAAGCATCTCCTTCCAATCTTGCATGTGGATGCTTCCACCAAACATAACTTCCAACAGTAGCACCCAAAATTACCATGCTTTTCCAGAACCATATTGGAGTAAATACAGTCCAATAACTCCATTCTATGAAACCATCCAAACGAAGTGCAAATAAGATTGTAAATATCATCAAACAGCAGTGTACCAAAAATTTACTAAAATATAAATTAGAAATGATTAGTACATTTTGTTTCATATACTTTCATAAATATTTTTAAAATTGCATAAAGGATATGTTACAGAGTTTTATAAGAAGTTATTATCAATTATATTTATTATTTTAAATAATAATTTCCAATGATTACAAAATATATACCATGAATGGATAAAATATTGGAACTGTATTACTTTTGATAATTTCCGACAAAGGTCAACAATCTTTCAACAATGATAAAATGTGCTGAATGAAGTACCAGTTATTTGTTTAAAATAACCATCTGACCCAGATAAAATGTGTATCTTAGACTAAAATTAAAAATATTAATAGACCATTGATGCAAATTATCAAAAGTTACGTAAGTTCACAAATGAAATCATATAATTTTGCGAAGAATATCAAATCAGAAATTAAACAATATAAATCTTTAAATACATGAAATAACACTCGATGTTTTAAACTATTTTGCATGTTCCAGTAAATATAAAATACCATTATATTACGCGAATTTATTATTAATTTGGAAATAGCATTTAAATTTTAAAAAAATTTAAAAAAAGAATCCGCGTGCAATAATTTTTACCTTGGATTGAAATCCTGAAACAGTGTGTGGAGATTCATGATTATCAGAACGATTTTATAGGCCAACTACTTGATACAAGTCTTCCCAATGACCACTGCGTGCACATATATTCCGCTAAAAATCGTCTCATTTACCGAGGAAATTTATCGCGAAAAAAGACGAACGCTGAACATTGTATTTGCGTTCGATGAAAAAAAAAAAAAATAAATCCCACCGTCTTACATGCGAAAATTCGAATTGTACTGAAATTAGCCAAAGGCCAACAGCTGTCTGACATTCGATATCTTAAATAAAACTCAAACTTTAGCAGAAAACTTCGTACTTGTATGCACAAACTGCAATTATGCATTTATAATCTCCAATAGTCGATATATTTAATTGTATTTAATGTATTTAATTAACAGTTTAAAATAGAGTTTCTTAAAATAAATCATAGATTATAAAAATAACAATTTATTTTTAAATTAATCCACATTAAGCTTACAACATATAAATAAACTTATATTATAATTTAAGCTTGTAAATACAGGATTATTTTCTTTACAGTAAAATATATTTTTTATTCGATTTTATTGTTGCTACGTACATATACCTTTGTATATCCAAGTTTATTATAATAATATATTAAAGTTGATGTTTAAGTAACAGTATTGGAAAATTCTTATTTATATTTATTTTTAATATCCATTTATTAATATTAAAGATTTATTTATAATAAATATATATAATTAGGAATTTCATTTTTAAATTATTTTATATGATCACAAGTAAAATATTATTTAAAAAGTTTTATTAAAAATAGAAACGAACTGGTTCAACCAATCAGTATTCCTGTATACGCCGATAACATAGATTGCTCTGCCAGTTTCCGTCACAACGTAAACGTGGTTCTTTCCGTGTGTAACGTTAATCATGGCGGTTGGTAAAAACAAGGGGCTCTCAAAAGGAGGTAAAAAGGGTGTTAAAAAGAAGATGTAAGTAAATTATAATATTTCCTCGATGTATTTTAAATATCTCTTATATAAAAAATGTAATTTTCTGTCTGATGTCGCTAAAGATGCTTGATATTGAAATAGATTCTCTACACGTAACAGTCAAATGTATGCATATATTCCATATTTAATATTTCGATTTTGTCAATATTTATTCGTTTATATAAAAGATAACCTTAAAAGGTTGTATATTTTAACTAAATATAATTTTTAATTATATAATTGAAAATTTAACTTCTAATGTTTATTACTCATTTTATTGACTTCTTTCTAAATAATTTTATATTGATAGAAATTTATTGAATTTGATGCTTTCAATGAATTCAACAAATTAAATTTTGAGTTAAAGTTTTCAAGTACCACAAAATTATTAAATTATAAGGAATTGTTATATCTAACCTAAAAGTTCAACCATCCTAATCTAACTCTTCTTTTCTCACAGTGTTGATCCCTTTACCCGTAAAGATTGGTACGATGTTAAGGCACCATCTATGTTTACAAATCGTCATGTTGGCAAAACATTGGTCAACAGAACACAAGGAACAAGTAAGATATTTTGCGTCAACAAAAATTTTGCAACTCCAGCTCCATAGAAGTTTTATTGATACTTTATATGGCGTTTTATGTTGCATAAAGAAAAGCAGACACTTACCATAATATTATTCCAATAATAGTATTAAAATTAGTTACTGCTACAAATTTATTTAAAATATATTGTACAGTATATAATGTTTTGTTTATTAATATTATGTTTATTGTTTTACAGAAATTGCCTCTGAAGGTTTGAAACACAGAGTATTTGAAGTTTCCCTGGCCGATTTGCAAAATGATGGAGACGCCGAAAGATCTTTTCGTAAATTTAGGCTGATTGCTGAAGATGTTCAGCATCGTAATGTATTAACCAATTTTCATGGTATGGACTTAACTACAGATAAATTGAGGTCCATGGTTAAGAAATGGCAAACCTTGATAGAAGCTAATGTTGATGTGAAAACCACTGATGGGTATCTTCTCAGAGTTTTCTGCATTGGTTTCACTAACAAAGATCAACTGAGCACCAGGAAAACGTGTTATGCTCAACATGCACAAGTTAGTATTTATACAAAATAAACTTATTATGTCTTATCTGCAATATTTGCAACTTAAAGTGCATGAAAGTGGTATACACACTTTTATGTTTTACAAAGTTGCATACAATAATACGCACTCGCTTACCACATTACTTTTGGATTAGAGAGTAGTGATATTGATGTTGCAACATTTTTATTTAATATACATAGATTATGAAGTTATTACTCATCCATAAAGTTACTTATGTATACGTGTATTTTTATGTTTAGGTCAAGAAAATTAGACAGAAGATGGTAGACACAATTACAAATGACGTTACAAAGAGTGATTTAAAGGGTGTGGTTAGTAAGCTCTTACCAGATGCTACTGCCAAGGATATTGAAAAAGCTTCACAAGGAATTTATCCACTACACGATGTCTATATCCGCAAGGTATATAAACAGTTTTTGTAAGCTTAATATTTTGAGTAGATTTAAATATAAACGGGAAATTTATTACACTACAGGTTAAAGTATTAAAGAAGCCACGTTTCGAATTGAGCAAACTCCTGGAGCTCCATGGTGATGGTGCTGGTAGCAAAAGCGAAGAAGTGGGTGAAAGTGGCTCAAAGGTTGACAGACCAGAAGGCTATGAACCACCTGTACAGGAATCTGTTTAAGGGAGTAATTCTCTTTCAATATTTGATATAAATAAAAATCACTTTCCAGTGAGAATATCATTCTCTATTTTATTCTTTTTATTTACCTTCGTAATGCTTTGGGAAAGAGCATATGAAATGATTCAATGAAATATTACTTTATTTGCAAACATTTATTCAAAAAATAATTGTATAATACAATGTCTTTTATAAACTGTTTTAATTAATTCAAAAAAAGGTATGGGACAGTAAACAAAAAAAGGGAATTTATAGTTTATTTGGTCGTAGAAAAAATTTAAGTTGCTAAAAGTATTAAAAACTAGAGATCAGTAATTAGTGTGACAGAGTTCGAGTAACAAATAACCAACTCCCTATTAACAGTGCTCTGAAACTTTCACTCCAGGATGCTACCATATAGATTAGTAACACGAAGAAAAGTATCTTCGTAATCACGTCAACCCAATACATGCTGCAACAGAAATATAAAAAGTCATTAAAATTGATAGGATCTGAGAATCATTTTGCAAATAGATCTTACATCCTCAAGTGTCTTCGAGCAGCTGGCAAAGTTTCCGGTGGTTCATTTAGAATGTAAATTCTTGCTGCTCGTATACATGTCTCGAAATATGCGTCTATATCCATGTCTTTCCCGTGTAACTGATATTTCTTATATTCCACAGGATTAAGTTTATTCCTTAGTTCGAATATATTCGAATTGTCGAAGTCCCATTGGTTGTTGGCGTAATACTCGAATACTTCGAAACCTTTTTGTATTCGGCGTTGTACACGACACATACTGTTTATAGTAAGAGTTTTATGTCCTTTAATGTGGTCAAAGTGTTTTGATTTGCAAATAATTTAACATCTGTAGTTTAATAATTGCAATATTTAGATGTACTTAGGTATACTTACATTGGTTTATAGCCTGCAAGAAAAATAAGTCCGTCTATGAGATATGCGGGTATCATATGAAAGAGTAAAACACATATATTGTGCATGAGCCTTGATTTTTTCATACTGCCACCTGGATACCAAACAACCCCATTCAAAGGTACCTTTTCTGTTATTTTTCGACCTCTGGCAATAATCTCTGCCCATGATACCTAAAGTTACCATGTTGAAACAAATTGAATTATTAGCTACATGTATAAATCATTATCCAAAATTACTTTTATTAAAAGATAATATACCTTAAATTCACTGCTACTTGTAAGATTATAAACTCTCTTTTCATGGTCCTTGCAATATATAAAATTCCAAGAACTGGCAAGAATTGCATTTACCGCAATATCAACAGGAAGATAATCTGCATAACTACTGTCATTACAATACATTGTTCGAATAACACCTTTACCAGCACCAATTAAAAGTCCTGTCGGACCGTTGATATTGTCTGTCCATCCTGGCACTGGTTCTTTCCATATAGGTATAACTATACTTGGTCTGAGGGGTAAAATAATCTTTCGTGATTAAAAATACTTTATATTCTGCAAAAATTATTTTTATCTATACCTTAATATAATTGCTGGAATATGTGGCATTGCTTCTTCAACCAAGCTTTCGGACAAAGCTTTGGTAAAGGCATACGTGTTGGGAAGGTGTCCTAAAATTTTATCTGTCATAGCTTCAACTACATCATCATCCATCCATTCAACACATTTGATTATTTTATGAGGATCTGCAGGTGGTGGATATGGTTTCTCTCTTAAAATCTAGAAGAAAAATATATTACTCCAAGTATATATTACCATAAATAAGTATATGTTATAGTACCTTTTCTTCAAGATGACAATATGCTGTACTGATATGAGCAAACAGTTTTAGATGCTTCATCTCCTTGGCTAATTCCAACATTTGCTTTGTACCACGTGTGTTCAATAATACTGCTTTCTTCAGCAATTCGTCAAATCTGTAACAGTTCAATGATCAAATCGAATATTATTTTCAAGTTATTTACACATAATCCAAATATACTTCATTTTGCACCACGTTACCGTACTGTGGCAGCTGCATGGTAAACGATATTTATCTTTTCACAAAGCATCTTTCTATCTTCTGAGGAAATTCCAAGCCCAGGTAACGATACGTCTCCACTTACAACAGTTACTGATTTTTTAAGTATCTCTGCACCCCTTTGTCTCTTCACTTTCTCAAAAAGCTAAAATAAATGATTTCTAAATCAGAGTGGAATTACATCTGTATGAATTATTTTGCACAATTTATGAGACTGACCTCTTAAAATTTAAAGCTTAAAATATCAATGGATTCATTTTGGATCCTTGGATTCTTGGATCCTATTTTACTTTGTTCTACTTGTTAGTGAAAAATTAATTCAACATTCGTCAGAAAATTTTTTCCAAATTCGAATACTATTGTTTACTGAATACTATTATATATATATTATTATTGAATACTATTCATTACATGTGCTTCTACTATAAAAATTTCATCTGTAACCAGTTTCTCACTAATTGGTATATCTAATTCACAACTAATTCTTCAGCCTATGTTGAGCGTACGTGTATATAAATGTTAGAAGGGGGTCCAGAGGCCAGTAGCAGGAAAAATATATAATACACTAACACAAGAAAAATAAGAACTTTCACCGGACACGAGACTTGATAATAATGGTAATAATAACGTTTGCCATCCTCTTCTTTATGTTATAGGGCCTTGACTTAGTTTCTCGGATTTTTGTCTCGTAACAAAATGCACCGCCTTACTTTTACTTACATATGGTGAATTTCGTTGTTGGTAATTAAATGCACGAAAATTTCAGCGACTCGCGTTACAATCATTATGAACGTAATTTCGAAATATGTTCCACTCCGCAGGAAATGAAGATGACTCGACGGATGACAAGTAATTTCTTTTTCTTTTTTTCAAACATGACATTATAAGTTACGCACAAAATATTTCACTGACTATTACGTGCTTTTTTTTATTCCTATGTTATTTACGACCATGTCATAATATGTGATCGATTGACTCTTGGTAATTCATATAAGTGAAAGAAGAAATCTTTCTTTCTCGTGAAGAAAAATTCACGATGTAATAATAATTTCAGGAATGATGGCTGCAATTTCATTCGAAGAATATGTGAAGAACACGATACTTTGCGCAATATCAATCATGCATCTGTACAGATCAGATTCTTTCTCGTGGCCTTTTCACTGGTGTATAATTTTCGTCTGCAGTCTACTACGTGACATTGTTTCGTCATCGTATTTAAGAAAGGTCGTTGTTTAAGTAATATTTTCTTATTTGACAAAAGTAAATACATAGGGTATTTTATAATGCCTTGGAATTTTATTATTTGTTGAAACTTTAGATATTCTTACACAATCGTGTCTTAAAAAATTGTCTTCCTTTTTCAGCAGTGAAAACAACTTCTTTAATGAAATTGCACACATCTGAGTCTATTTTTATCGGACAGGCGATACGTAACACTTAACTAATTAAATTTTCTCTACGTGCTTGTGTTTGAAATATAAATTAAAAACAGTAAAATGTATATTCCTAACGCAAAAATTGTAACAGTTTCTGAGGAAACTGGGATGGAAATGAGTTTCCATGTAATTTTAGCAAGACTTGCATTTGTAAATTTTTTAAATATCTTTTGAAGAGTATGGCAACAGTGGACTAAATATCTCTGGCCAAAAAATTAGGTCAGAAAGAATTTTCTTATGTAGAAAACGGGTTACGAGAAACCTGTTTTGGTATACACATGTGGTTTAATTGCTTGTTCTTCGTACTTATGCAATATCGTCTGCATCGTTTAAATACATTTCGATGTAAAATATTTGTTGGATGTCAATCTAGAATTCTATATGTATGCTGATATTAACTCTGTTTGAAAACGTAGATTTGGATATAGAATGCTCGTACGACGATGTCGATTTTAAACACTATATTTTCGTTGGTATTTATTCCATTAAAACATTTAATTAACCAACTCAAATTAAGAATTTACGACCCACGAGCACAAGTTAATTATATTTTACGCGATGAAAGAGATATCTTACCGGTGAATTGAAGATTTCCTCTAAACGATGTTTCGGATCTTTTTCCTTCTTCGTTCTGATCAACATGTAAATTTGTTTCGTGTTCTGTACACATCTGAGTAATTTTTCGATGACGACTTTCCCAAGAAAACCAGTCCCACCGGTGATTAGGATGTTCTGTCCTTCGAATGTTTCCGCTATTCTATCGGGGATGTCCTCCGTTTTTGATTCTGCCATCGTCTTGTATCTAACTAAACTTTTCAATTTTGGCAAACTTTTATTCGCTATATGTACAAAGAAAGGGAGAGACAAAATTATTAAATTTCGTTTGTAAGGAAATTCCTATTTTATGACCAGAAATCTAGTATCGTTCAGTTTTGCAAAATTATGGCGATTTTTCGTTTGCTAAAAGCTCGTTTAAACAAAAAAGGAAAAATAACAAGTTATGAGTAGAAGACAATTTCCATGTCAGATATATGTCAAGAAATTGTAGAGGTATAACATATATATATGCAAAAAACGGCGACACAGATAGTCCACCGGAAAAAAGAGTTGTACCACTGGAACGAAAATTGTACCGTAGATTATAAATTACACGAAAGAAGTGGAGAAGGCGTTCTACGACTGTCAAAATGTGTACTATGTATACTAAGTTGTCACAATAACGTGTATTTTCCTTTTATTTTCCTATTCGTTTCCAAATTGTAGTATATTCATATTCTACTTTCTAAAGCATGCCCAAAGCAGTGTCATTAATTATTAGGACCGTGTAATACAAGAATACAGAGAAAGGGAAGTAGAATAGCTCCAGAAGGGAAAGAATAGCCCCAATTTTGTTTTGTAATTTCACGTTCCATTCTTTTGGAGTTTTTTTTTTTTTTTAATTAGAAAATAGTAATCGAGATAGAGTCGAAATAAAAAGAAGAATTACACCATTTGTTAAAGTATTGATTACAGTATTTGGAAAAACATCGCAAACAAATCTGCGTGTTTGTAGCGCATCGAGATTCGTCATTGAAAATTACAGTAATATATCTTAACTTCGTACATAACAACTCAGTTATGTGACTGCTTCTGTGAAACAAACGACAAAAACAAAGTCAGACAGTTTGCATGCGATCATCGAATGGGGATGTCAAGATAATGAGTATCGAATAATTAGAGTAGATTACGGAAACACAGGTTGGCTTACGAAACAATCACAGCGGAGAGTGTTCGTGATGAGACTAGGCAAATGATACGTTTTTCTAGGTTGATCTACATGTAATCCGATTTTTATATAAAAGAGCACACGGTTGTATTTATTCGAACGTTCGGTTCACTCTGCATCTTTGTATTATTATACGCTTCTGTAGCTTAAAAATATAACATATAATTGGGCGATTTTCCGCAAAAGAAAATATCCACAAGACAAAATCGAATAAATTACGTTGAAAGTTTTGCTTCTATCCTTTCAATGTTATCTACATTTACTTAGCGGCTATTAATTATGACACTCGGGTTAATGTTTAAAGCAATGAGTGTAACAGATCTTCTCAAAATGAACCTTGTATAAAAGAAAGAAAATTATGATTGCAGAATCTTTGGAAGGAGATGTTGCAATAGCTTTTACGACGATGCAGAGACGTAACAACATGTTGACAAAGAAACTGAAACGTATGAAGTTTGATTACTTTAGAAAAAAGAACCTTGACAATAAGAGGAATGGTAAACGTGTCGCTTTCTCTGTTGAGAATTCTTTTCTTCTTTCTTTATCTGTTGAGAATATTAGCTCCTGTTTCGTTTGCTCTTCGCAAAATATTTTATAATGGAAGGTCAAAAAATTTCTATTTCTCAATTTTTAAAACGACATTGATCGTTACATAATTGACAAAGATCATCGATCAGACAGTATGTAAAAGCTCGCGTCATTTGAATTTTCTGTTACCTTGAGGTATATCGTTATATGATTTGTATCGAAATATAATAAATTCCTAAATCACTCCACCGATGTATCATTCCTATTCATGGCTTCACGCACCTTTCAAATTCTCATACCTTTCGTAGATACTAGACATTCCGTGTTAATCATAGAAAATTAATATTCGTTATTTATTAACAGAACTGCGGATTTTTATGCATCTATGGAAAATCTAAAATTGCAAAAATATACAAAATGTCCCAAATGTATAGTAATTGTTGGGCGAAATAAATTTCTACTTAGATTTCGTCTAATCAGCTTTATAAAAGTAGAAATCTACGTAAAAATTATCATTGATAATTAAAGATACTAATTTCATATTTAGTCATTTTTTCAACACTTTTACCATTCGTCGTTTAATACTCGCTAATTAACGCTCAGTGTTTGGCGCTTAATAAGTACTTAACATTCAATATGTTCAGGTACTCGATGTTTGACACTCATTGCCAAGACTTAGGTAATATTTGATACTCAATACACGTTAGAGATTCTCAGTAATCTTTGCTCGACACATCTCACGATGTATTGAATATTTACTCTGTGATACTTACAGGCATGAGACACTTCATATTGTGTACTTAATATTCGACATTCAACATTCGGTATTTATGAAATATTCAATATTTAATATTCAACAGCCAAGTTAATGTATGTACTTAATATTGATATCGAGTACTGCTGATAGTATTGATAACTACTTAATCATATTAAAATAAGTATTTAATACACAATATTAGGCAATGCAAAAAAATGCATTAGTCTAAAAGTAACATTTCATATCAAAATTAACGTTAATGTTTTAACTACTACTTAATATCCATGCATTTCCAGTATTCCACATTTGGTATCTTGCTCTGTTCGGCGCTTAATACCGACAAGACTATTCAAGTATATAACATTTAACGCTAGTTTAGAACCGAATATTCTGTATTTGAAACATATAACTTTTTATAGTCAGTGTACGGATCATAAATTTGTATGTAACTTTAAAATTCTACAATATACATATACGTTGAATCACTCTGTTCCACGTTATAAAATCTCGGTCACTATTACGTTCGAGTATTGCTTCACTTAGAAAGTTTGGCATTCGTTAGTTTTTAGCCGTTACGATTACATTTTTTTTTAAATTTACATTATATGTCAGACATCGATCAATTAGATATCATATGAATTATATATCATCGTGTGTACCTATTTCTACTTACTCAACGTCCATTTTCAGAAAATAGAGATTTATTTCTAACACGAATTCGTCTTATTACGAAATACACCTTTACGCAAAAAGAATTAATAATTTTGAAAATATAAATGTAACTTGCCAATTTAAACGCCGGTATCGTACTCGACTAATTCTTTGTGTAAATTATATGGAGCACCGCAATATGTATAGGATGTACGATAAGCGAAATCTAAGCTTCTTTACTTCGTTTTATCATTCTAAGGAATATCAAGATAATAAGACAAAACCTTTGCGTATAATAATAAATGTAATTCTTAAGAGTTATTTTGTAGCGACGACTCACTGTCAAAACATATTATGTGAGTATATCATTGGAAAGGAACAAGCAAAGCAAAAAAAGAAGAAAGAAGAAAGCCATTAGTTACAATGTCAAGCACTTACTTACAGAAATGCAAGAAAATTCGTCTTTATCCGAATCCTTTGTCGAATACGAATGACCACGAGTGAACAATTGGAGAACGGAACGAAACGAAACGAGATTTGAAGAGTGACCGGCTACAGTCGATAGCTGTTACCTGAACGGTGAGCTCGGTATAAACTGAGAAGGCATATAACGTTGGCCCAATATTTCCTTGGACGATCATCGATGCAGCCCCACATTCAGTTTTCTTTGCCTCTCCCCACCTTTATTTACAAGAATAGCTCAATATTATCCAACTTCGAATCACGTAATTGTTCGGGGGTCTTTTTTTTTACATTTTATCATACAGTTTAATCGTTCAGAATTATTTTATGAATGTGAATTAGATGTTCTATGTTTTACCATACAGTCAGATTTGTAGAAGCATTTTATGGATGTGAGATACAAATTGAAAAAACTAAATTGAGAAACTTTTTGAGATAAGATGAAACGAAGAATTGAGTGAATTGCGTTGGAAGATTTCGTTTAATGTGTAATCGGTTTTGTTAATTCAACTATTAGATTAGAAAATACACTGATTATCTATATACTTACTGATATAAATATTTATAATGTTCGTGACTATGTAAACTATGTTCTAAATTATGTATATTATACGGAGTGTCTTGTAGTTTAGTATACAAGTTTTGCCAATGCTTTCTATGGATAGGTAAAAGTATGTAAGCATTTTGCACATATTAGTATGTACAATGAACGCTATGTATCTTGTTTTGTCATGTATTGAATCGAGAGATGTGTATTGACATTTATCTGTACATGCCACATCTCATATTTTTGTGGTAACTTTCTAGTGAAGCACTTGTAAACTTCCAGCTACATGACGTTTTATTCTTATACGTACAGAACATATTGACAAAATTTCTACACTAAACTGTGGGACAACTTGTATACTTTAGTCTACGTATACATGTGTGATTATTTATAGGTCCTTTTTTTTTTCAAGAAGTATCTCGATTATGTTATATTATACGAATTGTACGTTAACGTAGAAAAAAGGAGGGAAAATGGATTTTTGTATATTTTGTACATTTATGTACGTTCGTCGAGTCTTGTCAAATTGCCTTTACAAGCCCTTACGTAATTCGTGAAATGAGCTTACGCTGGAACCTCTCCTTCTTCAGTCGTTTAACTTGATATTAGTCATATGTAATTTCAACACAGGGATATATTGGATGCACGCTTTTGTTAATGTATATATACTAAAAAAAACTACTATAAGAAAGTATATGACTCGTGCTGAACGTTTTATTTGGGATATTTACTAATTGAGTTTTTAACTAAACAAAGTTTTGTATGTATATTTCAATTTATTATGACTATTTCTTTTAAAGAATTTAAATAAGCAAAGTAAATTAGATTCACAGAAAAGTTCTTGGAATATAGATTTAAGGTGGTAGTTTAATTATAGATCATTTTTAGTTTCCAGAATTCAGTTGCCACGTTGTTGCTCTTTGTTATTATTCTACTACATTTTTAATTTTGATATTTCGTTTATCTGATGTTTTGTAATATGAATTTATCCTCGATATTCGATCTGTTGTTAAAATCCAATATGTCTCGTTAGAAGTGGAAGAAACAGTCATGATTTTGTTGAAGCCGAGGGGATCTAATTCCCGTGTATGTTGAGGATATTTCGAAATTCTTTGAGAACCAGAATAACGAGTGGCAACCGGAACTTCATTCATGGCAAATGAGAATTATCTATAAATAACAGGAGGAAAGTTTTCGATACCTGTTTTCCTTAATTATATCGATTAAAGATTCTGTATCCCCTAATTTTCAATTACAATTCTTTTCGTATATTTACTCGCTTCACAAATATATTTAATCGTATACTTGACACAAATCCATAGATAACTTATTAATCTCTCATATTGAACTAAAAGAGGAAAAGACAATTTGTTACACCTCAGTTTTCATCTTTTAAAGTTTTTTCTGTTTGAGGTGCTTGTTTATAATATTTTACAAAATTGATTAACATTTATATTTAAGAAAATCATGCCATTAGCAAAAATTTACTATGTTATAGGACGAACATTAAAATTATAGTAATAGAAAATATTCGTTAAATGATTAAATTTGCGGGGGGAAATATTTGGAAATTTAAATTCTGGGAAAACCATATTTTTATTAATAAATATCCTATTCTTTATTAATATGAAAAAATATTCTTATTAATAAAGAATTCACATTTTAGTTTTCTCATAAATATTGTGATTACCACACACAAATTTTGACCAACAATTAGATTGAAGAAATGATATCGACCTCTATTAATTGATCCAATTTTACTTTTTTAGCCAACCTATTGAAAATATGTTAAATTTAATTAAGATTGTCGTCCGTAACGTAGAACAGAGTAGAGAAAAGTATACGGAATGATTTCCTAATACTGGTACACAGCTCTTCTTACATTTATCGTACAAAGCAAATGCTTTGAATTTTTAACTAAATTTAATTTATAAATGTGAAACACATTAATTAAAGTATTACAATAAGCCAATGCTCGGTTAACTTTTTCATGTAAAAGCTAAAATGTTTTCAATATTATAATGAACCATTTACAAGTAGCAAGAAATGAAAAATTTCTTACATAATTGTTCGAGACAAGTTAACCTCAAACGAGAAATGAAGGACAGTTAATTATATATCATTATTGCATTACTTATATCGGTATTACAATTATTACGAAATCTATGAAATTTTTGGGGTTATGTTAATTATTTAAGGTTATATACGTTCTAGTGACAATTTGTCGCGCGTCAATTTTACCGCTTACGAAAGGGCATTACAAAGCGTTTCTATGGACGTTCGCGCATTTGGCGACGTGACTGCAGAACGACTTCTTTGTTGTTAGCAGAAGAAGAAACTTAATATTTGTTTGATGCGAGCGTTTAACTATAACTAATGCATACATAGCCCTACATTCGAATTACCTTAAATTAGTTTGTCTTTAGAATTATTAAAAATATTCGGGTGCTTTTATAAATAGTAACGTTTATTTCTATTAACGGCAACATAACAACATATATTTATCTATTGTCATCATATTGCTTTAATTACAATTAACCTAACACTATATAAATGATCAAATAATTACCGTTGTTTTTCTCACTGTTAAGACTGACAGAATTTAAGGGAAGCAACATTTTTAAGAAAAGTGACTTAACAAATTACTTATTTAATGTATAACCTACCTAGCATTTGGTCACTCGTTGATATTTAAGATAACTTGTTTAATATAAAGACTAATAGAAAGAAATGAAGAATATTATCATATATAAATAATAAAATGTCTACTGTCTTTCTCTTAATGTTAAAAGTAACAAAATTTAAGAAAATAGAAGTTTTTAGTTACGAAAAGGAGATACGAAAGACGTATTAACAAAAAGTAAAAGTGCGATCATGAGGAATGACGCGGAGCGAAAGCGTGCGTGCACCAGCAATCTTTATTCAAAAAGAAACGCGCCAGCACACCTGTAGCGATGGCTGAAGAGTGAGGGCTGTACCGCAAAAGTAAAAGTGAAAATGGTAATGTTGGGTGAGAAGGGAGAAGAAGGAACGCACGACACGAATGAGCATGAAAGAGGACGAGTGCTATAGTGTCATGTTTCGCCATCTTTCGGATATTACCATGTTTGCAATGTGCTTCGTCATTTTTTGTTTAGTCTTTGTTCTCGCCTGAAGGTAGTCATTGTCATCAGTAGATTCAAGATGCACCGCAAAAATAGCGTCGAATTATTCACACCCATTGGCTGGTATTTGTATTAGTCGTTATTTTTATTGAATTTATTTCTCTTCATTCAAGGTTAGGTCTAGTTAAAAATGATATTAGGGTTATCAATTTTATTTCAGCGTTATTCTTTCTACGATTACTTGTTTAATTCATTTCTAACCTGTTGTCTATGCTCCCCTTTAATTAAGAACTTATATAGTCAGAATTTTGATTTCATTAATACAGGTAAATTTTGTAAAACGGATAGAAAACTTAAATAAGAATATTTTTCGACAGAAATATTAGCAATTCGAATGATGCGTTAACTCATTTCCTCAGTTTACAGGTTAACACTTCATTTAATATTTATGCCATTCTTAATGCCAAATAAGAGTAGTAAATAGATCTACAATATATTTTACATTTGAATATTTTATGAATTCTATGAATATTCTTATGAATCTAACAGTAGAAGATTCATATTTTTTCTGACATTCGTGCAGAATTTTTGTTCGTATTGATAATTTAAGTGGTCATTCTTATGCAACTTTATAGGCTAGTCAGTTAATTTCGATTCTTATGTAACGGGCGTAGCAATGTAGCAGACTTTATCGAGCCGATTATGCACTTGGTAATGCCCGAAATGTTGATAGAAGTGGATGATACATTCTTGAATACAGAAATTATGAAATAGAAGCTTCGTCTTAATATTATATTTTCAAACATTTTCAAAAGTTATAAAATACCAACATATTTTTATCCTATACACAATTTTTCCCTTAAATTTTCGCCTACACCTTACTTAAATATTTCAACCTGGAAATATTTGTAAATTTTTTCTATTTCACCAATAAAAAGAAATAAAAATAAACAAATATTGCCTTATTGGGTAGTTAATTTAAACTTATTTTGGAATATTTAAATTTCGGGAAATCTAGATCTCATTAACTTCAAAGACAGCTGTTCGTTCTTCAAAGGAGTATATCCATAAATATATAAACCATGCGAAGAAAATCGTGAGGCCAATTTTAAAGAACCAATCGGCGAAATACAAATACTTAAGAACTTTTCGTGCACGAGGCATAGTAGAAAGATCGTCTTTCAAACAATACTGTCTGGTGCCTAATATGTAGATTGACATGTATTCATCCCAATCTATCTCTCTTGTATCCATAAAGAACTCTTCTTTGTCGGAGGAATTCATTTCAGACTGTAATTCTTTCATACGGTCGTCTCTGAAAGGAGAAAACGAAATTTAGTCATTTGCATCTTATTATCGTATTATTATCATGTTATTTTATAATAAACGTAATTACGGAAAGTTCCATTGTTTGGTAGTATAATATTGTATCAGTTTAATACCAAGATTAATTCTGTTATGCACTTTTATTAAAAACGGTTTGTTTCCAGTTAGAAAAACTAAAATATCTATGAAAAGTGCAGGTATATAATGAAATAAGATCACACGCAACCAGTGAAACCACTTTAATGTAGTGATACTTCCACCTGGATACCAAAGCACACCTGAAACAAGATTTCTAAGTTATTCATTTTATTCTTTTATTCTATACCGTATAAATATAAAACGGATACTATTGAATAAAATAAACGAAAGTACATTTTAGTTAGAAGTGGATAAATTAGTTCAAACAGTATATTATTCTTCCCTCACTAACCTGTAAAGGGATACATTATGGTATATTTCTTGCCAGTATCTACAGCCCAACCCCAAGAAATTGAGCTCTCAATATCATTGGTAACGTTCATAAATAGTGGTTTCTTAATGTTTTCTCTCCCTACTTTCCATGCTAGTACGATAATCGCATTAATCGCCATGTCACAGGGAATCATGTTCATTTTGTAACTGTAGTTACAAAGCACCGATCGAATTATACCTTTTCCAGCAGCTACCATTAAACCTGTTGGTCCATTCAAGTTATCTACCCAACCAGGTTTTGGTTCTTTCCATGATGCAACCACTAAAATTAAAATTGACGTTGAATTAGAATTTACATAACAATTAAATCTATAACGTACTAGACATATGCATTACATTATAAACATATTTATTTCGAAATCATATGACGATCATAGGGAAAGAATACAGTGAGTCGTGTTCTCCATTTTCTTATGGGGGAACAGTTTCAAAATTCAGTATATTTAACATATAATAGTACACGTTATCAAAATTGCGCATTTACCTATCGAAGGTCTTGCAATCCCTGCAGGCACGCCACATTTCTGCACCAAATCTTCAGCGAGTGCCTTGGTAAAGGAGTAGGTGTTCGGTAATCCTTGCAGCACTGTCGGTGTCATTAGTTCCAGAAAGTCATCTGGTCTAGTATTTACCATTTCTATAATCTCTTCGGGGTCCATATTGCACGGGTAATATCTTTCTTCAAGTACAGGCTCATTGCAGTGACAGTACGAAGTAGAAACGTGAATGAAGGATTTTAAATGAGGTAGCTACAAATAATGTATCTTTAAACTTACTTTATCACAAATCAAAAAGATAGTGAAACAAATTTTATTATAATTATAACATATAATAATTCTATTATAATACATAGCATAAAAGTAAGAAATTTTAAATATTCATGATAATCTATTAAAATGAATAAGTATTTACCTGTTTCACAAGATCTGTAACATTTTTGGTACCCAAAATATTTATAGTTACCGCTTCTTTAAGCGTTAAGTCAAACTTGACGTTTGCTGCCATGTGGAAAACAACAGAGACTTCATCCATTAATCTCTGCTTATCGGCGGTCGATAAGGCAAGATTCTTACAAGTTGTATCACCTGGTATCAGTATAATCTTTTCCAATTTCTCAGGATGTTTCTCTTTAATCATTTTAAGTGGATTTTCCTAAAAAGTTAATCAAAAATTGATGTATAATTATAAATTGTAACATGAATATAATAAGTTGATAATATATAAAAAAGAAATGGAAATATTTTATAATACATACATGTTCCAGATTATCAAATATGAATAAACAATTATTCCAATACTCAATTCTTTTAATTCATTGTATACATTAAGAGGAGATATAAATATTGATTAGATCGTGAACGAGAAAAAAATTATTTACTTTGTAAAAGTGCTGTTTAATGATTTACCTATAAATGCATTTACGTTTTTCTTACCGTGAATGTATTTATTTCTACTGGTTTTCTATAGCACGTAAAAAACGTATACACTGAAATTATCACATACCATGAACTCAATCGTAGTTTACGTTGACACGTATTAGAAGTGACACTTATCGAATTACCAATAAATATAAATTGAAAATTTTTGTACCATTGTTGCATAATATTAATTAGAGCCACAAAACGACAAGTTTAATGTAGAAATAGAAATTTGCTCTTCTGTTATTTCTCCACTAGATTTATGATATTTTTTATATGGTCTGTGTTACAGTCGCTACCTTTAAAGGAATCTTCGGTGAATGGTACTGTTAATCAAATAGTCAATTTTATGACACGAGAAATAACGAAAACTATTGATTACATTGGAAAAGAAAAGATTACAAATAAATTTATATACCATAAAAATATCGTAAAACAGATAATCTGCGTGATTTCAGTAATAATCTGCGAAATAACCTTTGAATCAATTGCGGTGCCTTATAATCGATGAATGATTACAATCCAATGGCCTACAACATGAATGATAGGTATATACGTTTTCTTCCGATCTCGTGTTACTGGTAACATTAGTCATGCTGCGCGGCAACTACCTACGTGTGATATACATTGCACATATCACAACAAAGGGTGTCATAAAGAACAACAGAAGTAAATAGATTTTATAAGTCACTAGAATTAAACAACTTTTTCAATCTTTAGTTCTTCGCAGAATCTATTATCTACAGGTGCAGATTAATGACGTCAAAAGAAGGTCGAAAAAAAAAACTATGACGCGAGACAATAAAACATTCCCAGAAAACAAGCACACGTTTCGAAACAATCGATTTCAATTTAATAATTGAATTTAATAATTGAAATCGATTTGTCTAAGATTCCAAATACCAGATTCCGATTGAATACATGTGTGGAATCAACGACGAAGTCTCTAAAATTCTACTCCCTCCTTAAACGGTAAAACAGTTCGATGTTGTTGCATTGGTAACTGAAAGTCTAATGAAAAAAAAGAACAGAGTCGAGCTCAAAATTTCTAACGTCTTATTAATTTCTCAAACAGCATATGCACAAAACATTTTAATGTTGCCTTTCAACTGGGAAATCTACACATCTTTCAGAAAAGAAATGATGTTTTGTTTCTGATTTAAATCATGCTCGTAGAAGTTATTTGAATCCGTCATGAGTTACGATAATTTCTTGTAACATTTCAAACTATATCATACCTGCATCATGAGCTTCAACCGTGTTTCTGGATCGACATTTTTCTTCTTCCTGACCAAGACGTAAATGTTGCCAAGGTCATGGCAGCTTAATAACAGTTTGTAAATTAGGACTTTTCCCATAAATCCAGAACCACCTGTGACGAACACGTTTCGACCTTGGAACCAGGCAGACACCGATGCTACGTCTGATGCCATATTATGGGGAATGCTGGACAAAAAGATGACAATGAAACGAAGCGAAAAAGGTGGTTGGACATGTTTATAAAAGATAGCTGTGCTCGTATAAATATTTTTATTTTATATTTTCTTCCTCTCGTTATTGTCGAAAATATCTTCTGAGATAGAGCGAGAAAGAGAGAGTCTATTTTCGAGTAACTTTATGGACGAGATTTTCTTTTCATCGAGACGTATTCTAGATGCTCTTCTCATCTTCCTTCGATATTCACTTTGAACATACGTATGATTCGTTATATAACACCGTTGTGTTCTTTGAGTTATTTTCGAGCAAATCGTATTTTTCTAGCGTTAAAATTTGTTTCATAAATTTAAGGAAAATGTAAAAGAGTCGTTCTTGTGCTTCGATATTACGCTAAAGAAAGATTTCTTTTTTATTAATAGCTCCTTAGCGCATTGAAAGTAAATAATCTTTCAAAGTAAATAAGTCCGAGGATTATGGAAATGCATTTACAAGAAGAATGTCGCCGTGAAAGAAATTCTCACCGTGTTCCTCATGAACCATTATTCAAATGCAAAATAAAGCGATCGTTTATAGAAATTTATTTAGGTAATAATATTCCTAATTATTTAAATTATATTATATAGAAAGTAATTTGTAATAGTGTTTAGTACAATTCGACTAGGTTCGAATAAAATTAGAATAATTTAGTTAAAAATACACGAGTTGTATGTTAATCTGCTTCCTTGCCTTTGTTTAATCATTACGATTTCCTTTGTGCTTCATTACGCATGTCAATGATTTGATCCAATCAATATTCTCAATGTTACTATTTGTTTAATCGCTTCGATCCTGATATCGCTTGATTGACGCAATTAAATTTGTATATGTTTGCATTTACTACAAATTGGCTATTGTGAAATTGTAATTCCGTATATATTTATAACACTGATTGCCACAAATTGACATATTTTTCGACGTGTTTTCCTCGTCTCATTCGTGTTATTTTACAAGGAAGCCATACAATTATGTATCTTTATATCATAGATCTTTTCTTAATAATTTGCACATAATAATATATTTACCTATGCTTCGATAATATTCACAAATTTTATTTAATCTTATTAAATAATCGGAATTAATGTAAATGTAAATTTTCCCATGTATTCGCTTAAAGAATAAATTCTTTCCATGATTTTTACGATGCTGATTATTCTAATCGGATTTTCATACATCGATACGTAACATTGGAAATCCATAATTCATTCGACAAAATTACCAATCTCAATCTTGTTCATTCACGCGAGAATAAGAATTTATACGCGTTATTGTCGATAAAATTAGCGCACGAATTAAATCGATGATATTTTAAACGACATCGTATTCGCCTTGCAAGAACGAGAAACGTTTTTAATTCTTAAATTTTTAAATTGCCGCTATAATTTCTTAACGAATTCGCTGATTGTGAAAGTTCCATTCAAGTCAAACAGACTTGGAAATTACCATCTCTTCCAGTTATGAGCTATATATTATAAAAACCTTGCACATGATATACAAGTAAAATATTTGACGAACATTAGCCTTTTTGTTGATAAAGTCGATTAACTAACTAACGTACTGTTGTTTATTACGTTCAGAAATGGTTCTCTATCTTTTTTTTTTCGAAAAACTAATGCTTTCGAGATGCATCACTTTCGAAACAAGGATATATAAAGCATGTGCTATTATTATTCATGAAACAGCATAGACACGCTGTAGACCAGCCATCTCTTCACATTATTATTAGCAATTCACGAACATTGTTATATATTCGCAACGTGTTGCGAGCATTTCTCTGGAATCTTGCTTGCTACTGTTCGTGCGTAGAATATCGATGAGAACAACAAAGACGTCTCGATCTGGTTTTTGATTTCGTGTACCGTGTATTATTCTATTATTTTATGCCGTAACGTAATCGAAAAATCGCTCAACTTTTCATCATCTTATTTAACACGCGACTATTTTGGTTACTTGTTATCGAAATTAGAAACACACAAGTTCCTCCGTTAGCATAATAATTTTCTGTGGTATATCACAACTGCGATTGACTCTTCAATGATCAAAATGTGCAGTTCTTGACAAATATTTGTAATGAAATTTTCGTTTTCATTCTAACCGACAGGTATTTTACGTTATGACTGTGGTACGTTTTAAATACGCGAGATAATTTATAAAGCAAACCTTCAGCTTCGAAACCGGTTATTGAATCATATATACTGTGTATAGCACATTAATTGGAGGTCTTCCTCCGATATATCCTTATCATTTTTCGAATGTATAAGATTTGCTAAATCCTGCTAAACTTTCTAATATTAAAATTAGGAGATATGAATTAAGAAATCGATTGCTATTGATTGTCGACTTACAGCGAAAACAAAGAAAACATTTTACTCTTTGCATTGTACGATTTAAACGAATCGTCGAATGGCAAGTAAAATTGAGCAACTTCCGTTGACTAGGTGCTTTCTCTCGTGCAATTTTAATTTATGTCAGTTCTCTTTTTCATTACTGCCTGCTTTTTCTTATTTAAACATAATTAGTTTCTTACGATAGTTTCTTATTTAAACATTATCGACGATGACCATATTAAAGATTGTAATTGAGCAATTATCGACACATACAACCCATGTTCAATAAACGGAATTTTATTCCGACGGTACATTTTCAAGATTAATAAATTTCTGGTTTTATTTTTTTCAATTTTTTACTGTAGATATCGAAACATGCTTCCTTTCGTGCAATTGTCATTTATAATCGTCAATTATTTTTTTTTTTTCATTACTGTTTCCTTTTTTGTAGCAAGCAATCGTTTTTTATTTAACTATCTTACGTTGTATCAAACCAATTTAATTTGCGTCTGACTGTAAACGCTCTGCTTTCTAAGATAATAACATATTTTTTAATTTGTCTGACAAATAACGTCAAGTATATATTCATAAACTGGTTTTTATTAGTGAAAACCTGTGGTATTATCTAACACGCTACTGACTGATGTGTTAATACGTTTAACTGACGTATACTGGTATCTTTAAATATGTTCTATCAAGTAAAATATTTAGAAAAGACATTACATTGTTAACCTTGGATTGGTACACCGAGATAAAGTCAGATCCTTCATGTATTTTACTTCCTGATAGAACTTCCTATACGAATAAATAGATAGTGGTTTGTATATGTATTTGATGGAATCTATTTGATATTTATAACGTTTACAGAATATTATCGTGTAGACAAGTAAGTTCAAGTTACTACGGTCAAAAGGATGCCTTGAAATAAAAGTAACAGTGAAAATGACCTCTTTCTATGTTTTACCTAATGAAAAACTTTCGTTGCAATTTTTGCCAGAGCATTTCGATACCTACGTTTTCCTTCTTACGTTTCTCAGATATCTTATCCCTTATTATTATTTATTTGAATTTTTTTATTACTCCGGGAGAAAATCTTGGAATATCTCGGGTGAATTTTCTTGAATTTATGTATGAACCGTATAATCGTATCATTTATACGCGATAATTTTTTTCTATTGATGTCATTCGCAGCCCAATATCGGTTTAATTATTAAAATTATATCAGGCATAGATCTGTAATTACAATTCTTACGTAAATTTTATTTATAATTAATCGAGGTTTGATTATACTTGGTAATAAGGAGTTTGAATTGATAGTTTTTTCTTTAGATTCGATATAATTTTAGCTTTAATGCTCCGCTAATGCTAGCGAAATATCAGAATATTTTATTAGAAAGGACATAGGCTTACATCTAGAGTCATCCACTTTGACGAGTAAATAATTCCATTAATTTTATTTCTAATGTTGTCATATTGTCCTTTTGTAATCGTATTTGTCGTGACGCAAAAATAGAATGCAATTCCTTGTGGGTAAGACCGCAGCATCGATTCTCAATTATCGTAAACACTTTAACTACTTTGGTTTCTACTGGTCGCAAACGCTTTTAAACCTACGCAATGGTATTGAGGCCATTAGAGGATTACCTCAGGTACTTTTCTTTCGACTTAGACATTTTGCAAAATTTCATCCAGCCAATATATTGTTACACGATCCAATTCATTGGATTAATTTCACCTGATAAAATCGAATAAGTCAATCGTACTATCGATTTTCCTTAAAGAATTAATAAAACAAGCGTTGCATAATTATTGATCGATGTATTGTTCATTTAAAAAGCCGCTAAAATTATTCTATTGGCATTGTATAGGACAGAACCAATGGAAACGAATAATCGTACCATTGATAAAATTAAAAGAATTGTACCTTTTAAGAAATAAATATTGTCATACTATATAAACTTGTTTCTTTAACATTATAAATAAAATTATACTTGGAGAATAAAATAATAAATGCATAGTCGTCTTTCAATCTCAATGAAAAACGGTGTCGATTTTGTCAAAGACACCTACATTTTCTTGGTAACTGAAGGTTGCTGTGTTAAGGGGCCAGCTCCACTTGTATTTGAAATATATGAATAATTTGAATAAAACAATAAAAACAAGCTCAGAACCGATCAAAATCGAATCACTTTTTGAAACTTTATAAATTCGTGCTATAAATTTGAACTATACATTCATAGTCAACTAATACCAATAATAAACTTTTGTAATTTTGAATTTAAACCCTATATCTTTCTTCCTCTCAAATCCTCCGATTGTAAAAGGATAATACTTATCCTCGTATTAAATCAATGCAATTTATATGATCCAACCAATTACTTCACAATGTTCCAAATTTCCCGATTGATTTTCATTCATTATATATTATCAATTATTCTCCATAATTTACCAAACACAAATCTCAATACTTATCTTTCGTCTTAATTCGATATCGTATCGTGCTTTAATACGTACCTAATATATCACAGGAGCTGATTGACACAAAAAGTCCTCGACACGTACCGCTTTAGAACCGTCTTTCACAATTTGAGATTATTAATAATTTTTAAAAGCGATAAGAAAAGATGGAGAGTATCTACAACAAAGAAATTACTATATGCCATAGACTAACTTAAATGAAATAAATTCGAACATAACGATCGCGGTGGCAAAACCAAAGAATGAGACTTTCGATCGCAGAAGAGGAACGAAACGTTCTGACAGACTTGCGTGCGCGTTTACTTGGTGTGCACTCGTCTGACGGGAATTTTATAGAATTCCAAGTAGGATTAGGAAACCGGTAACTTTTCGAGTTATAGCAAAGATACGCGATTACCGACTGATCGTATCTGCTGATTTAGTTACAGTTCACCCCGCTCCGTATCTGTTATTACTTGTTGCATGATTCAACATTCGCCCCTGAAGAAGTCATTATTTTCGCAGTCGAATTTTGGAGGTTATATTCAAGGTTGACTGACCGAACGAAAGTGAACGCACCAATTCAGTCGAGTCGAGCATCGTGGTAGAAATGTTTTCGCATGATAAGATCCGGAAAGATATTTACTGACCATACTAAAATATCGTACTAAATTTGGGATCGATGCGTTTGATAGTTTTCGCACAATCAATTTGTCAACTTACGTAATGGAAAACCTTAAAGTTGCAATAAAAATGTATGATCTTATCTCGCTTTAGCGTCTGAGCTTGTACGTTATTTGGAAGACCTATATTTTGATATGTGGGTGTGAAAAGATTTTGTCATTCAAATACTTGGTCAAAATACAGTGATTATAATTTTTTGATTCAAAATCATTTGTTGCAAAATTATATTGTCGTGAATAATAAATTATTTCTATAATGTTGATGTTTTAAACTTGCGTTATTATTTCTGTCATTATTTGTTTTATTCTTTATTATTATATTACGCTGAAATTATATTATTATTTAGTTTATTTTTTTTCAAAATGTAACGTTTAAAATATTTTATAAGTATAAAATAAACAAACTGCGTTTCCTATCGTGTTTTTACTTTCACTCTTCTGTTCTCCACTTCTTCTCATCATCTTAATTGACTGTGACTAAAGAAGAGACCTTACATTACCTCATTAAGGACCAACATTGTATTAAGTTAACATTCCTTTAGAATTTTTTTTGACTCATTTATATTATTAAATTCTGTTTTTTAATGTTGTGACTTGGATGAACTTGGATTGAGAAAGATGTGCTGAATATTTTTTTGTCAATTTTATTTTCCACTTACATACCATGATTTTATAAACTTCAAGATTATAATATTATCGTATCAGTTTCGAATTAATCCAGGTAGGCCCAAGAGTCCCTCTTTCTCGTAAAACTTCCAATATAAATTGAACTTGTTAATCAAATTTTTTAATTAAGGTATGGTTTGTTATTTACTTATTGCTCTAAGTACCCACAAGAATAATGTTAAATGTTTTATATAAATAAAAGTAAAATTAAATATACTATTAAAGATTGCTTAAAAAAATTATCTTGTAATCATTCTTCTGGAAAGATGATACCACGGGATTCCATATCTGAATTTTTCATTTCAATGAAGTAACGCGGAATTTGAATTACGCGCAAGTTATTATTGACACTGCTATATTTATACATGTGTTGGTTTCGTAGGCAAAACATGCTGATAATTTTGTGTTGCCTGCATTTTCTTCCAACGTTTACTAGCTTTGTTTCAGTCATTTTTACGATGATTTACTGTAAAGTGGTTCAATCTCTTTGTTTTATCGAGTAATGTATACAAATTCACTGTTCATGTTATTGAAGTACCGTAGATTATGTTGCATTTCATGATAACGATCACGATTATAAAATGAAAATGTATTTCGAAGAGAGACTACTTATGTATTGCGTTTCACGTAAAGTCTTTTTCATGCAACTTTGTTTGATGTTAGGATAAGGGTATGAAAACGAAGGAAAATAAAATATAATGCACATACATAAAGACTAATTTTATTATGATGTATTTAGATCACGCATTATAAAAGTTTGCACATAGAAATATTTGTTTGAAAACTAATAAATTATGAGTCATAACTTTGTAACTCCTAACGATTAAATAAAGTGGTACAAAGCAAATTTTATCTTGTTGTGACAGAGCAATGAATAAATTTATAATATAATTTAAAAGAAATAAAATATTTCGATAGTCATTATGGGTTATATATATATATATATATATATATATATTATAATATCCCCAGCATCGTTTACTATCGTATGAAACTATAGAAAATGTTAAACATTTTATAATAATGTATAAACAACTGTCCTTCCCAACACCGCATTGATTCAGTGTATAAAAATCTGAATATACTTTTGATGAATTACAGAAAAAGTGCGGAGAACGTACCCTTACCCGATATATGCATGTTTGTATATATATATAAAATGGAAATATTAATTAATTTTAATTAAATTATGTATGTAGTCTATAATTCATCAAAAAGAAGATAAGTAATAGGAACGACTAAACCAGCAGCAGTCCAAGAAGTGGCAAAAATAGTTTTGACCAGCCACCAAACAAGTCCTAACAATACAGCTTGCAAGCCAATATGAGCAACCAGTAGGCTAAAAATATAAAAAGTAGGTAATGACTTCTTTATTAACATATATTTTGTTTTTAAGGAAATAAAAAATTATATAAGTACTTACATCTTATCTTTGGAACGCGCTTTTTCCAATGATTTTGGGGATTCGTTATTCAAATATTGCCTGACTCCCTGAACCAAATCAATAAAGTAGTTTTCCCATATCAGTGGCTTAATGTCTAAATTAAAGAGCTTTTTATCAATCTCTGATAGCGAATCATATAAATCTATCGTACGAGGATTATAGAATTTCCATTCAGTAAAAATAAACGTCTTTAGACGATCCAATGAGTTATTAACATTCGTGTGTAATCGTACCAAACTGAAAAAATATATTTTTTATTGATTTGATATCGCAAATACGTTAAAAATTATGTATTAAAGTAATCATAATTTATAACTTACATTGGTCGACCACCTGCTAGTCTTGCAACTATATCCAAAATATATGCTGGAATTAAATGTACAAAAATTGCAGAAAGCCTAAACATGAAGATCGAAGGTAGCAATTTAAGATATGGATACCAAACTGCATTTTGTAATGGATATTTATGTAAGTAATAATTGATTTTCGGTTCGATGTTAACCCATTTGAATGGATTGCGTGTACCTGATGTACAATGGTACACTTTTAACTTTCCTTTACTGCAACAAGAAGATATTGTATATAATAGTTAAGTGAATTAAGTGGTAAATTTTGCCATACCAATCTTGATTCACAGCATAAGCTGCAACAATGAGACTGTTTACAACCAGATCCACTGGAATGTAGTCGTAAACTATGTCTTTTACAACTGGTAATCTTCTTACGACACCTTTGCTAGCACCCATTAAAAATCCTTGTATACCATTCTTTGATACTGTCCATCCAGGAATTGGTTCCTTCCATGATGCTGTTACTGAAAATATGAAATATTTATAATATATAATTTTTTTAGAAAATATAAATATTTTTACATGTAATATACATACTCATTGAAGGACGCACAATAGCAGCAGGAATACCTCCATTTTTAACTTCATGCTCAGCTAAATGTTTTGTGAATGTGTAAGAATTTGGATGATCCTTTAATATACTTGGGGTTTCTTGTTTTAATGTTTCAATATCCAATTTTTCTACTAACGCGATTAATTCATTTACATCATATGGCGCAGGATAGACTTGTTCGTCCACTTCAGTCAACACTGAGTTTACATATGCACTAGAGACATGCACTAAAGCCTGAAAAAGGGAGTTAATGGAAATTGTATTTAATAAACAGAACACTATGAATTAAGTTATGATATATAATTGTCTGAAAGTACATTACTAGATAACATATAGAAGTAATTTACCTTGAAATCTCTTATTTCTTGGCAAAGCTGTACGACTCTGCGTGTACCTAATAAGTTAATATTTGTATTAGATTTCAAATCTGCTTCGAAATCCAATGTTGCTGCAGAATGAAAAACAACATTAACATCCTCAACAAGAGTCAGTCTATCTGCAGATGATAAGCCTAAATTTTCTTCTCCCACATCACCAGCTATAGGAAGCAATTTCTTAAAAAGATTTGTCTTGTTCTCTTCCTTTAATCTGTTAAATACCTAAAATATTAGAACAAACAGAAATATGTTGTTAGATGAACTTCTCAAAAGCCAAACTAATCAATTCTATATTTTATTAATATCTCAATTAGATAATTCATTGTGAGTAGATTTAAAATAAATTAATTTTAAGATACATTTAAAAAACAGTGTTTTTGTATTATTATCACTTTTTGTATTTTTGAATTTATGGAATTGGGAATAATGTATACTACTGTAAAATAATGTACCAATTTTTAAATTATAAGTAAATAATTCTTAAGTGGAAAAAGTTAGAAAAATGCAGGGTTTTTCATAATATGAAATAAAAACGAAATTACGTTTGTATCTAAATATTCTAAGTGGAGAAAGCATTATAAAACGAAAAATTACGAAACACTCAATTTTTCTAAGAGAAAGAAATTAGATACTTAGGTTCAAATCATAAGTATGTGGTTACACATAAAAAAGAAATATATGTATATCAGGAAGGATTTTAAACTCAGTAGAGTTTATATGACTATGATTTAAGGTAATAACTTATGTTGAAAGAAAACCGTACAATAAATAAAGTTGATTGTGCGTTCATTAAGGAATTAATAAGTTAAAGATATTTAAATGCCTTGATATCTTTTAAATTAAAAAAATAAATATTGACCAGAAATGAAATTAAAGGTTATCATATCAAAAGTTGTCTCTTTCATTCGACAAGATAATGACGAAAAAAATCTATATTTCGAGTATACATGTTTTCGTATACCGAATTCTTTTTAATTTCTTCCAATCTCTCCTCTATTTTTTTCCCTTTTTTCGGTCGGAGAAGCACATAAATGTTTTTCAAGTCGGGCATACATCTCAATAGTTTTTCGATCAGGCAGACACCAACGAATCCAGTTCCACCGGTGAGAAACACAGTTTTACCGTTATAAAATTCTGTTACGTTCGATGCCATTATAATCTAAAGTTATACAATGTTTTACTCGATAATTGCTTCGAAAATCGATGGAGGAAAGGACTGAGAAAAATATATCACGATAATGTAAAATATACGGCGAAATGCTACTGGACAACGCAAATATACGATGTGTCGAACCTTCACCAGTGGTTCGTCGTAAACTGAACTAGAATGTTCGTAGAACTCTGCTACGTTAATGGGAGGGATAAGACGTACACGTTACGAAGTTCAGAATTACGGATTTTCTGACTTTCTGAATTATTTATCGTGCGAATTACTACAATATTCTGTATGTACTGCAATCGTGTATATTAAAATATAAAAATAAACGAATTTGTACGCGTGAAAACTGTTAATTTCGTCACATGTCACATGACCATCATCGACTGATGTTAAAGAGTGTAATTAAACATTCACTGACACATACATTCGATGTTCCATTAACAGGACTTTATCCCGACAGTACATTTTCAAAATTAATAAATTTCTCGTTTTAATTCTTTCAGTTTCTTTTTACTGTAGATTTCGAAACTATTTTTAATTATTTTATTTGAAAATTTATTTTCATTTATTCTTCACGCTTTATAAAGCATTGAAATATTAATTAAACGACGAATGAAATATTAATAGAAAACATGTTTTAAAATGAACTTTTGCTTCCCACTTATTGCTAGTAAAAAATAAATCTTAGAATTATATTATAATACAATTTTAATGGAGTATACAAAGTTTTTTTAACAACGTTTTACTTTCTTGAAACTACTTTACGTATGAAAAGATAAAATTTAGTAATTAAGATACGTATATGCGTTGGGATTTAATGTTTAAAGTACATAAAGAAAGTGTTCTTCGGTAAAATGAATCGTTAGTAAAAAATTGTATAATATATGTCAGCATGACATTTAGTTAGGACGAGAGTGATATGTTTGGATAAGTCAAGGCTTTCTGTCCTTGGTTGTTATAGATTTATGCCTCACAAAGTAATAATGATGAAAGAGTACAAAGGTGAGTATTTATTTATCCTAACCAATCCTCTTGAAATGTTTGACACCATATTGGTATTACTTTTCAACATATCTTTATAAATTGAACATTTGTTATATTACAATTTTGTATGGGCGCTTATAGTTTACTCGTATTATTCAGTTTGTATAGTAATTTACTATAATTTCGAATTTTTTGATCGTCCTTGACTGTATATTGTGTGACGCAAACTTGACAAACGGTTGTGGTATAATAAACTCGATCTTAGTAATTACACACTATATACTACTGTTACATTTTATTACTATTTACGTAATTGATTTGTTATACTCGATGTGTTAAATGACCAACGGTATTATTAAAAGTAAGTTCGATTATGTTCAACAGATTCGTTGCGGATCCGAGTTTCATGTCATAGATTTGTGATAACAAATAATTTTTACGCAATGCCTGGTCTTTATATCGTGAAACTTTACATATGTATGTACTAATATATCATGTTACGTTGTATATAAGTTAATCACGTGAAAATAGAAATTAGACAAATTATTTTGAAAAAAGTGAATTTTGTCAAATTTCGTATAATCCATAAATTTAAAAAAATATACGGGATATGTTTCGCTAATGTGCTTAGGTAGATATCTAAAAAAGAATGGAATATCGAGCTTAAGAATTGAACCCAATTGAATTGAACTCCGGCGAAAGACAATTTTAAACTTTGAAGTAGAATTCTCAGAGCTCTATTTTTTTTTTTGTACTCTTTAGACGCGCTATTTGTTAAATAAAAATTTCTTATATAAATGTAAATTGCACATATAATTTCTAGTGTACGAATCAATTACTATCTTGCAGAAAAATGTTCTATTCACGTCTGTGATATCCTTATTATATGAAAATTAAGAAACACTCTAATTTTCTAGCACTAGATTGAGTCACTTTCTCTTTAATAACAGAGTAATTTGCTAAAGTCTATTATGCTTTATTGCGTATTCGTTTACTTCTATCTCATTTCTGTTACATTACTAAATTTTGAGAAATATTTAATATAAGAATTATGCAGTGTGTTCCAGTTCTTTTCCGGCCAGACGTTATTAGTATATTTTATGAGTTAAAACAACTAGATATAAACATATTTCACTTGTAAATATATTTTCGTTAAAAAGTTATAACAAAGAAACGATATATGTTGGTTTCGAAAATATTCGGACTATAACATAACTTGGACTTTTATGTTCTTTATCCAAAATAAATACAGATAAAAAGCAATAAAAATGTTAAAAATTCAAAATTTCTTATTTTTAATAAAATACAACATCTACAGACTGTATTGCAGTGATTTCGTACTACTTTCGATTGCCAATTATTTATGTATTGCGTAAAATTGGATATGCAAAGTTAAAACTTTGTGGAAATGTAGATTTTGTTATTCTGAAAATGTGTGGAAAATTGTATGCCCAAATATTTATTAGCTTTACTGAAAACTATTTAACAACTAAAAAGACGTCATCGTAGAACTTAATTTCTACAATTTTCGAAATTCGCACAGCAACTGGCGGGGGCTTTTTCTATTCTTGAAGAACTGCACTATAATATACAACTCAAAACTGGTCGATTTTTTAATCCTAAATTAGAGAATGGTGTTAAAAATTATACATCATTGTACTTTTCATAGGTCTATTAACATTGATAAAACACGTTTATAATATAAAAAATATTAATTTATTCTTAATATTTATATTAAGAACGTAAAAATGATTAGAATTCAATAATGCAGACAAAAATAAGATCTAACTCTAACCTAACCCTAATCCTAACTATAATTGTGATTACAATTATTAAAAGTCTTTGATTATTTAATAATAAAGTAACAATTCCATTTTTCTTGATGTTCGGTATAAAAACATATAGAAGTAATATCGATGATTATGATTAACAATAAATTAGTGACAAAAATAAAAAGTTAAATGCAAACGAACGAGAATTTCTATTCTGAAATCAGTTAAATTTTAAATTAAACTTGTGAATTTATAAGTGTAACATGTGAAGTCTCATTCGATAGATATTTTTCATATCTACAACTTTTATTCTGAACTTTTTGTGATGCAATTATTGGGTTCATTGTTATATGGAAAAGTTGTTTTCCACAAATCTGGAGATAGTTTACAAAGTTCATGCAAGAAACTTCGAATGGCAAATATACAGGATTTATTTCCGAACGTGATTTCTATGAACTCGCGCAAGAAAATGTCAGATACAGATCGCATAACAGGTTAATTTATCTGGATTGTAGTGACCGAATATTTTTGAAACCGACTATACAAAATAAGCGACGAAATAATGAACGTGCGTTATCATGGTACATAGTATTGGAGAGGAAATTTCCTCTTTGATAGTATTAATAGGCCAGGAATATTTACATCTGATGGTGATTAGAAGGTGTCATAATAGGTTATTTTACGAGTATGTATGTAAACATCGATCTACGTAAAAGGTGACAAGAAGTTGGATGAAGTTGTCAAAGAACCATCATCTCCGATTTCGGTGATTCTGAAATATGTTATGAAATGAAACATTTTGAACAACTTTTTCCTATACATTTAATCGATGGTCGACCATAGTTTTCGAGTTATATACAAAAATAACCTGTCGCTTAGCGTTAGTTTTTAGGTTGGGTTGCCATCTTTACGTTTTCTCTTAAAATGCAGATGTTTTGAAATTTGAATAGAAATTTGTCTTTAAAAATTTTTGATTAATTTGCTTTCCATTTTTCATTGTTGCACGCTTGCTTCCTTTTTTAATGTATGTAGCGGTATAGAGCGCGTTTTGTGTACGTTTATTTTTAATATACGTTACAGACGTCAGACATCAGTACTAACGCGGGAAGTTTTCACTTCGGAAAAGTATTGCATAAATAATTTTTTACCGCTCTAGGCATGAACACTCTCCTCTGGCATTGTTAATCAGTAATGTCATTATTTCGACATTGGGAAATGTATATATAATTTTGTTTTCGATTATAAAATTAAATTTTTCAGAAAAAATGATTACATTCTCAATCTTACTTAATATATTAAGCTGCTTCATTTCCACTTTCATTTCATCAACATTAAAATTTTTATTATAAATGCTCTCTATATAAATTTTACAACTTCCTTACTATAATCATATATAGGTACATACATTTAAATTTATTCTTTACATCTTTATATATCATCCCTTCTATACAAATCAGTAACTATTCTATCACGAACGATTTAAGACATGTTCGCTCCAAAACTCCAAAACTTCTAACTGCACGTTGATCTCATTGTTATCGTCGAAAAATATTTGTTTGTAACTCGGAATCTTTTTCTACATTTAATTGGAATAATATTTGCAGCTTTATTCTTAAACTCCTTGACATTGTTACGCGTATCTTTAATAGAGTTGGTTATGCTTAGTAGTGTCATCATCATTAAATAATATAATGATATGATATGATAATAATATGAGAATGATATTGAACTTGTTATCGGTTGCAACAGGATTTATCCTATATAAAAAATTTTTCTACATAATCATTAATGAAACAAGTTCGAATTTATCCACTTTAGTAACTAACATATCCGCTTTTGCTCAAACAACTGGTTTTTCAGTTCCATTTATGGATAGTTTGATTAATGCAGTTTCAATATTAACATAATTCTCCTTTAAAGCACTTACTGCATCAGCATATTGCAATCATAAGACTTTAATATTATTTAATTGCAATGTTTAAAATTGTCAATTAATTACGATTAGCAGAAAAGGATGTTTATAGTTTATTGTAATCATCAGGTAATTTGTATCGCAAGATTTTTATATCATTAGAATGAATATTATAGAAATCTGATTATTATAATTTTACATATGTTGGTAGATTTCTGCTCAGATTCATACATTTCTCAAGTATTTTCCCAATATTTACAAATATGAATATTTTTATATTTTATGGATGTGCGTAGTATGTATTTTAAACTACTTCTGCAATCTACTTATCAATCATATAATCTTAGGTTTATCGTTCGTGTTTAAACCGATAGATGTCAGACAATAGTTCATTTTATCTAGCCGCGATAACTGTGTAGGTACATGTGTAATAAAGAAAAAAGTATGGTTTTACATCGCTTCATTAAAATAAAAAGTTTCATCTAGATTAAAAATTTAGTATCTTTCTAAGTTGATATTAGAAGAATTATCACAAAAATGTAATTTACCTAATAATGTACTTTATTCAGTTTTATTCTTCTTTAAGGCCCCTTGTAATTGATATCCCTCACTGCTAGCGAGTTGATTGATTCCACGATTACTTTGATTTTAAGCTGATATATCTTCCTTTTTATCTTAATTACACATTGAATCATTAACTAGACTGAAGTCTTGTTTTCGTGAAATTTTAGTAACGTTAGTCTTTACGTAAAAATCCCCATCTAAAAATAGTTAGATAAAAATTTATTATGTCTGCTTTATTTTCTATTCTAACTATATATGTATATGTTGGGGGAAAGAAGAATTTATTAATAATCAGCGCAGAAATGTTCAAACAATAAAAATTGTAATATATAACTGTCATCACCACATGTAACCTTAAGAGTGAATTCAAATGTAGTATCGCAAAAATTGATTGTCTTTTCGTTAATGATATAAATCAGCATTAATGTTATTATTTATATTTATAATATATGTTTAGTGCATATTTAATAAACTATATAAAAACCCATAAAACGTTTGTTTATATATATAAATAACACAAATTATAAATTAATTATGAAATTTATTGCGTTAAATTGAAAGTACACATGTTTACTATTAGTACGTATAAGTACATATAAATATTCTTTAGAGATTAGATACTATATTTAAGCAGTTACATTTTTCATACAAAGCTCTAGCCGAAAAATATCAACTTTCAGATACAGAATTAAACACAATTACATAAGTGTAAATAATCAGCTAATCAATTTATAAACAACTACTATTTACGCTAAATGCCAATCATCACTTGAATTGCAGAATTGATTAGGAAGTAATTATGAAATAATCTCAATGTGGCGATAATACAACAATATATATCTAGTGAATTTATCAAAAAATAGACATCAAGAATAAATTCGAATTAGACTTTACTATACTATTAACAAAACTAATAATTGATAACATTAAATATGAATGTACTAAAAAACATCAAATTTGGTTACATTAATATTAAAATCACATCTTAAGTAAAAAAAAAATTTTAGATTATTGTTGATACCAAAAGTAAACTTTATATATTATAAGTTTATACAGGATTTTTATGCATTTATAGGAAATTTGTAGATGGAAAAATGCACAGAGTGCACACAATATATAAAATGTAAAATGTAAAATATTCAAAGTATGGGACTGTTAAACAGTTTTCTATTCAGGTCCCATTTTATTTCATTTCACTCGTTAAAATATGAATTTGCACAAATACCACACTAATAATTGCAATAAACACAGATATATCTGCAAAGTCTAGTGTATCGAGAAGGAGTAGAACGATTTACACTGTAGTTGGCTTGTCAAGGGTTAAGGGTGAGAGAAGTAGCGAGAGAAAGATGGAAGATCTGTAGAGGTTCCTAGTGACTTTTCATGGGAAAGTATTGTCCTGCCTGGGGGGATTTGGCGGTTGCCCCAAGATGGCGGACTCGGTTGGCGTGCGACAAGCACGGGTTGAAAAGTGCCGAGAGCACGATTCGTTCGTGATTCTGTGTTAAATCGGTATCGTGAGTTTCATTCGTGGATAGCACGAGGATCGTTGACGAAGAGGACACGCTCGAATAACGTAGGTAGGTGACAAATCACTGACACGAAATCGTTTCTCTCTATACGGGGTGAAAAGCCGCGCCTACTATCGTACATCTCGATATTGTGGTGAATATACGTCTAACAACTTTGTTTTATAAATTCATAAATACTCTACTACATATTCATGTCGATGTTAGAATCATTAACAATATTTTTTGTGACTACGACGTTCGTTATTCAGCTGGAAAAGTTTGTGATAGGGATATCGAATTTGGTGTGCAGAAATCGAACAGTCGAGTACCACGGCCGGATACTTTCGTTCAGTTTCTCTCCCATAGATTCTTAATAGTGTTCTATTTGATAACAGAAACCATGATCGAACTTTCGTTGGTGTAATTTTACGATTTTACCAGATATCGGGTGAACGATTTTCCCGCGTGTCCGTGAAAGATATCGCGAGAAACTCGTCGCCTATGAACGCAATTGCATCGTATTCTCGGTGGATCCATTCTTGAGTCGTTTCAACTATCCGATATTTCATTTCTTCTGCAGATTATATTCGGTATATATTCTCGTTTGTTGCCTTGAAGAGATTGGATCTATTAGTTTTTGATATTACATGAAAGGTGAATGATTATTACCGCCTCTGCTTTGACGCATTGTCTCGATCGGTGTGAGCATCAGTGTGTATACGTGTGGATGCGTAACTTGATGTAATTGTGTGCGCGCGTTTCTTGGCGTGCGCAACGCGTACCCGCATGCTGCTTCATCGTGTAAAATAGTTGTAATTTATATTCCCTTTAATTTCTTCAGTACGTAGCTGTCATACTTATAACTATCAATATAAGAATTATTACCATGGATTTGCTTTGAATCTCGACGTTTAGATCCAGTGTAGAGACGTGAACGTATTATTGAGGTTTCATACCGGCGATAGTGTGCAATTTGGCAGCTTTATACATATGTATGTATTTTTGATAGCCGGGTCGCATACGAGTGTACTTATACTGCTTGCTTGGTTAGAAATACATATCGCTGGTATCTTGGGAGAGTTACTGAAAAATTACAAATTTTAAAGCATTTATTATAATGGAAGTATAATTATAAAGTAATGTAATATTTATCAAGATATAGTAAAGTATCATATTTATAAAATAGAATTGTTTATTTAAGAACAATTTTATAATTCAGTAGTTTGTTTTAACTGGTCATTTAATCCTTTGTTTTAGTGTAACCAATATATGTAAACAAAATATGGAAAATCATTAAGATCCAAAGACTGTTAGAGACTGCTAAAACAGTTAAATTGTTGAAGGAAACAGTGTTATGCTACAGATCAGTAGAACTTTTTATTCAACAGGTTATTTATTTAATAACGAAAACTATTTTCTTTTATAGCTTTGCTGATAGTTTTTGAGTTTTGACAGTTTCTCATAAAATATTGTTTATACGTATTGTTTATAGTTACAGTAAAAGAAGGGTTAAAACAATCGTATTTTGAATTATGACATTGTTCTTAAATATATGTTATAACCCAATATTTTAAACCTTGTATTTCAAAGTAACCTCTTCAATATCCTAACTATTCTTGGTTATATCACCTTTCCAGGAAATGAACAATATACATAAATGACATAACCTACCAATATCTTACAGTGCTACCAATCGAAGTTGCAACTATTTTTCATTCTTGTATGCATATGGTGTTATTTTACTACTTTGTAACATAAATTCATCCTGTTTTTATATTTAGTGCAATATATGCAATATGAGAATGAAAACAGTACGAGTTTATGTTATACAGCTCAATATGTATGATTTGTTGTCCTTGTGTAGAATAGACTTCCTCGAGATTTTGACCGTAGACTATACGTTTTTCTGCCAGTGAAAATAGTGGAGAAAAGATGTATATGCACATCATCTAGTGGAAAAATGTAATTATGTATAATGATCACGTGCAGCGAAGATTACTGACTTGACGATTGATACAAGACAAGTAGTCATTACATGATACTAAAATCTCTAGAGTAAAAACAAAAAATGAAGATTCCGAAGTAATTTATTGACAATCATTTAATTACATTCTTTTTTTTTTCTAAGCGCATTATCTTTATTAATTATGGACGGATCACAAGAATTCCTGTGTTTTCGACCCTAATGCTTGCGACCGTTCACGAGAATTTTCGGGTTTTCATTATCGTCATCTAGAAAAAAACAATTTAATCTAGCCCGTGTGTACACCTATCAATAAGATAACTGGACCGTAATGTGTTAAATTGAATGACATACTATAGATGATGCCCTAATTATATCGTGAATTGTCATTTTAATGGGATAGTACCGATAATGTTACAATTGATATACAGGGTGTCGCAATAAAAATGTATAACACTGTGTAAACTAATATTTAACAAGAGTAGGAAATATCTAAAAGTTTTAACATAGGTTTTAAAGTTAATTCTTTCGATGGCGTACATAATTCTGTATCACGCTATTTTAATTGACATCAGAGATAGTGTCCCAGTTGAATTTTTAATGATACATGGATAGAATGATGTTCGATAAAACCACAGTGTAATGCATTTTTCTGTAGCATTGTAATACCTTCAGCTACTCGCTATTGCTAAATAAATAAGCTTCTTTCTTTTAGTTCTTTTTATAAATTCGAAAGTTTTACATAATGTCCCATAAAAATTTAATGATTGTTACTTAAATAAACAGTAATATGTTATTTCTAATCATAAGTGAAACTATCCTTATAGATTACTAATATTTTAATTACCATAAATTACATAAGCCGATTAATTTATGTATGTGTAACAAAAACTAGCCAAATACTAGCCTGGTATATTAAAAGATGTTTAAATATCTTCAAAATTTATTTTACAAGCACTAATTTAATCTTAATCATACGTATTACCTAATTTAATTTTAGTCATACGTATTACCTAATTTAATTTTAATTATATGCATTATCTAGTTTAATTTTAATCATATACACTGTTTAATCTAAGTTTAATCATATGGGTGACATAAATATGGGAAAAACTGGACTTGAATTGCAGTTATGTGTCTGGGTCGCATTGCTTTGTATAAATAGGTACGCAAAAAGCGATTGATTTTGATTTTTCGCCCTGGATGTATTATCTGGTGTCGGTAAATCCGTGAAACGTGATCAATAAACGGTGCGTTGCTTCCGCGTTCAGCCGTTCCGTGTAAATGGGTGTCGTTCGCGGCGACTATTTATCGTGTTTGTACACGTTCATATATGTTCATACACGTTCATACACGTTTACTCAAAGGGAAACCTTTCGATTCTTTTTTCGTTCGACGTTCCGCTGCAACCAGTATTACATACAGTGGCTATAAAAAGTATTGACACACAACCCCTTATTTTCCAATGAAACACTTTTATCAGGTACTATACATTTCATTTTCATAATACCAAATTTTTGTAGTCTAACAATAAGGCAGTAAATTTAAGAAATTAGTATGTAAATGCTATAATAAGCATAATAGTGTGGTAATATTTTTTGTAGTCATTAAAGTTGAATTATTATGAGAAGCTTGCTAAGACTAGAAATAGAAGATTACAATGAACATATGTTTACGAACAAAAATCAATTGAGTTTCTCAAAGATATACACTCGTTTTATATGTTGGAATAATTCTTTTATATTATTATTGTTATATATTTTTGTCTTATTAGCAATTGTTGATTTGGATTTAACTTTTCTACGAAAGATTGCTGAAAATTTTAAGTGAGAAATTACAGTAAACATATATTTACAAATCAATTAGATTTTGGAAGACATAGTAATTTCGTGTATCTAGTTCCTGTTATCTTTTGTTTTCTTTATCACCACTTATTGATATCTGTTTAATTCTATTTCTTTCAATTTCTAATTATTTCTCTACTTCTTGTTTCTTATTTAATTATATTTTTCCATGTATGTCCACTATTGTACCACGTAATATTATTTCCTGCAAACATATTAGAATATACACTGGCAATCATTATAGTATTAAGATATCTATTGATATTTAGTACAAATTGAATGCTCATTTATTATAGTTATTATTTTCTAGTCACCTTATCATAAATATGTTACGTCATTCATAACTATGATGTAAAGACTAAATAAAGTAAAATTTATTAGAATTTCTCAATCCATAAATGTAACAGATAGATGTCCTAATGCATATATAGCTGATAGTAATATTAAAGTAGGCCTCCGTCACATTCCATCAAACTTTGTTCTGAACTTTGCTTCCATTGCTCTTGACAATATTATACAAACACATATCGCTGTTTCGCTCGTATGAAACATACGTTATGCACGCTAACAGCATCTTAATTTCTAAACTTCATAATTACTGATATGGTGACATCATTTTCTCTCTCTCTCTCTCTCTCTCTCTCTCTCCTCGCTCCCTTACTGTACCAAGCTTCTGTAAAAACACTAGATCAGAATTTTATTTGCAAAAATAATATTTACAATTTTGCAATTACGGGAACTTGACAATTTTCTTAAATCTCTCGCGACTTGTTTTTGTATTTTTTCCGTGTATAGCGCATTGATACCGAGGAATCGATATCGAAGAAGGAACTGGACAATATGCAAATGTTTTATGGGCTGTCTGAGCATCCAATGCGTGAGACGAAGTTGTATTAAAACTTTCCCTGTTTGGATTGTTTGATTTGCGTTTTATTTAGACGAGGCATTGGTGAAGCACCGATTACGTTCCTATTGTTCTAGAAATTCCACATTTCTTCATTTTCCTTCATCTCCTAAACAAATTTTATCCTCCTGTTTGTTGGCAATTATATATAATTACTATATATCTGTCTTGTCCGTATTAATCAAAATTATTATTATTTATCATTTCAGAATTGAATACAACTAAAGTTTTATCATTTTCTTCGTATCGTCATTGTTATTCTTCGTTCAATTAAAAATATTTAGTTATTATCTCGTAACAGAGTGTATAGTATAATTGCTCTTAAAAGATAATAAACACAGGCTAAATGAATTAAGAAAATTATAAGATTAAGCAAGCTTAAAATATTCCAATATATCTTGAAGAATAAAAAAGAATGTAAGATAGAATATTTTAATAGGCTAACCTGACTATGGTTGGTCATCGGTGACTCAGGTTACTAAACTTTTCAGAATGATTAAAATAAGATAAATATTTTGCAAAAATGAAACGTTATGATGCAGCACATTTCAAGCTATTGCGACTGCTACGAAGAAATATATAAAATTACGTAGCAGTCAACGTGTTAACAGAGAAGGGCAATATTGATATATCTATGTATATATATTTTATATGCATACATAAAACATTACTTCCTATAGTGTTTTTCCAGTTTACTTATTCAGATGGGTTTTTTTTTACATTTTCTAATAGTTCTAATTGTACAAACATACGTCTACTATTGTGTAAAGATACGGCTATACATAAATCACCTGTATATACATGTATCATTATGCACATACCGAAGCGAACAAAATCATCGCGTTAATTAAAAATTTAGATCGTCACGATGGCTTCGAAGAAAATGAGCACGAGCAAATATTGCCAGCTGGTACTCGATTTTTGCACCGTAACTCCTATGTATTTGAGTATGTGAACATTGATTGAATAGCTCACAAGAACATTAGCTTTTCCTTTCTAACTCTCGGTGTCGCCAATTATGCGTAATACTCGAGAATTGAATTATGCTCGCTTTCGAAACAACCACCTTATTGCCCTCTGTATAATTTAAGAAATTTCAACTTCTAAAGGAATCAGAGCGATAAGATACCGTTTCTCGTTAAACGTACAACATTTTATACGGGGTGTTCCGTTTATCCTTTTATGAATATATCAGGTGTGTTAAATGAAGCATTTTGAAATTTCGTTAGTATCGGTAAAGTTAGAAACAAGTGCGAAATTATCCATAAAAATGACAAAATACGTATGTAGTATAGATTTCATAGAGATTACGCAAGCGTTTAATTAAAAAAACCAATTATCCATTGTATTTAATAAATTTCAGTATTCAATGGGGACCATCTTTGATACTTACATTTTGAAGAACCATGTTTGCAATAAATATCTTGTAATTCTAAAATATCTTGCGAAAAGAAAATTTTCAGATCGGTTTCAAATTTCAGAAATGTAATCCTGATTGTCTTGTCTCATTGCAATGTCAATGAAATCCTAAAATGTTTTATCTCTATAATATACATAATATGGATATACTTTTCCATGGTACACATTTAATCCATACTTTCCCGAGCCTCTGAATATTTAAAACCATCGATCTAAATAACCCTTACGTTATATTTCGTATTTCTAAACGGTGCAATGTTACTATTAACCGATCTAGAGATGTTAACTATGTTGATAAAACAGCATGTCATTAAAGAGATGTTCACATTCTAGTTCTCCTTGAAAGATTCTGAGATTGCGGAACAACGTTATTGGAAAATTTATTTGCTCGTTTGTTTTGTCAGTTCAAATTAACTTGTCCTTTTCATTTTATAGGGCGATCATTAATCACGATTGCAAAATGCATCGTAATTTTGCCAAAGGTCTCTAGACTAATGACATACTATTAGTGACGTAGCATTGTTTTTTGATTTATGAAAGAGGTCCAGGAACTTCACTGTTGGTAAGTAGGATATTACTAAGATATCAATGGAAAGAGTAAAGTCATCGAATAGTTATTACCTCATTTCGATGCTCTTGAAATATGCTGTCAAATTACCATCCTGAATAATTTCTTTCTTTACATATATATGGTGGTCACTTTTGATTTTCGAGTTGTACAGAAAAGTATGTTTGGCATTATACGTGTGCTACTGTTCTGCTGCACAGTCGATAAATAAATTTTATGGTAACCAGATATACTTCCAATGAATACATTTCAATAAATTTATCTCTGGGTATCCTTAAATTTGGCTATTTTTAAAACGCTCATTTACATATATTGCCTCCACGCAAGTCGTTACCACTCTAACAACCTAGCCCAATCTACTTCTTCTCATTTGGCATTCAGTAACCGAAATACTTGTCGTTCTTTATACATCATTCTGGTATGTTTTGGTATATATATATCCTATTTGGCCTATGTATATATCGGAGAAAGTTTCTCAGGTTGACGTTCTTGACAACCAAATTCAAGGGTATCGAAGTCGATGTGATGGCAACTATTTATTAACTTCATCGAGAATTAGTAATCTAATAGTTTGAGTTGACGGCCTAATAGTTTCACTGAACGAAGATGCTGTAACGAACTATATACCTGTAATTGGAATTGTACTATTACGCTATGTGCAGAGAGTGTGAGGCAGACTCGTGAGGCAGCCTCATCTGACAATTGTTTCACTCGAGTTTCACGTAGTACGCGAAGCAGGAAGAATCACAATTACGATTTCGACAAAATCCTTCGATATGCTTCTAAACGAAGCTAGTAAAGGACTGTGATTTTAATCTTGTGAAAAACCAACAATAGTCGGCTCGCCCTGAGGCAGATATCCATATACATCGCGAGTCTGCCTCGCACTGTCTTGTACACACTTTTAGATTGTCAATCACTATCTTCCTTTTTTTTCCATTTATAATTATTTAAACCAAAGTAGTAATGATCTCTACGAATGCGAAAGGACGACGATTACCTATTTAATACTTTAGGTTCCAATTACAAGTATACGTAGTTTGTTGTAGGATGTTTGTTTATTATGGTATTATGATTTTCTTGGTTACAATAAACGAATACTGTAATGGACAGTTCTTACGACTGTGAATCCTAAAAAGTTGTATCAAAGAATTGGAACTAAACATATCATACATGAAACTGAAAATTCTTAGTTGCATAATGATGTGTAAAAATAAATATAAGACGAAGATAAATACTAAGATAAAAAGATCAAATGTTTCATACGTTAAAATATAGGATTACATGCTCGATAGTTTATTAGCATGTATTTGTATAGATTCAATATTGATTAATATTTTATACATAATTTTGTGTAATAAATACCTACGATAAATTCGTCAAATTCGTTGTGAGAATTTTAGTACATATTTTACGCTTTCATTTGAATCGCGTTGCAAATGTTATGATCGTTTAATTAATTTAAATAATCGTAGTATCGTAACGTAAAATTATCGATTAATATTCGTTTTCATCGTAACAGCAAAAGAGACGTAAAGTAAGAAGGAACATTTCTTTTAAATGTTATGTAAACACTCTTTGATTAGAATTCCATATGGAATTACATTAGTATACTGTGTTCTGCTCGTGCCACTCACAATCAGGTTTCACTCATTTGAATTTCTGTGGTATCAATACCCTTGTTTGTTTTGGGTAAAAGTGAAAGAAGAAGGAATCGTCATTATAATATATTCTTAACGCGCGAAATGATTTTTGCGTCCATTTTATTGTTTCCTACCATGACGCGATTTATTTAAGATTTAGATAAGAATAGACGTCAAGGAAGATGAAATTTTACGTCAAACATCGTGTTGAATACTTGGAATAAATTTGTCAAGTTAATATTTTAAAGCTGCTTGTCTTACCATGTCTAATTATAGAATATCCTTCATTTCATAATAAAAGATATGTTAATATGTCAAAGTTGTTCGTCAATGAAAAGTATTTATATCGTGAGAGATCTAAATTTGTTACGAATATTAAATAAAATAATAATAAAGTATCTAAATACCTAAAGAAAAATAATAATAACACATTCGCCGTGGTACGGATTTCGACTGACTTTTTCTTCACGTTGATAATATGCATTATCTCAACTCTTAATTGCCATAGTATCGTAAATGAAGTTTTATTTTAATGTTATCATCTCGTAATAATACTATCGCAATGTTATTCGTAACCGTTCGAAACAATAATTCTTCCATCTTTTATTTCAACAATAATCATTTAATTGCCTGACTTCATTGATGTGCCAAATGAAAAGAGATACATTGCGGTGAATCTTCAGCCACGATATTATAAACGTGTTGAGTTTCTTTAATTATATCTTCTAAACAATTAATTTCATACTATTACACGTTGCATATATTCTTATACATACACTTATTACATATCGTATGAAACGTTCTCTGTGTTAAGCGTTCAAATACTTTGGTGGGCCAGTGTATAACAAATATTATCGTGTTCAAAGATGTTATTCGAATGAATTGTTATGACGAAAGTATAAAATGGGGTGCAAGTTGGCTGATTGCCCGCTGTCTCCCTACAATCTGCCCCTGTATTCAATCACGCTCTAATAAACCAATATGTGCACGAGCTGCTTCGGAGCAATTTTCAGTGATCAATGAACCGACTATGAAAATGTCACCCGCGCTATATACTCCCTATACATATGTATACGTTATAAATAAATTTCTCTAAGCGACTTATCTCTTTCTGGGACAAGCGCTGATCTGTTCGACTTACGATCTCAATTCTTCCGCCAAAAGGTTCGTCGCTCTCCCCACCCTGTGGTCAGGACCTTCCTGGATATTCTTAGCGTCTTACACGCGCCGTGTCGGATGTCACGTAAACTGCAGACGTAGGTTTTAAAGGACAAGAAGATTGAGCCGTGACACAACTATTAACTTTCCTTTTATCACACTTTATTATGTACTTAATAATCACAGTTGAATATACACTGAATTGACACGTACGTATGTATAAGTTAAACACGCGACTGATCTAAGGGTAGAAACTCGGTAAAAAAAAGATGCTGACACTAGAAATACCACACCAGTCAAAATGACTGGTTCTACAATTTTATAAATGTGTCAATCCTCATTTAGGGCTCCCAGATGGATTAATAATAGCAAAAATGTACTACATAACATGGAATTGCTTCTGTAAGAAAGTAATAAATCAATAAATATACAAATATTCTATTACTACGTATTTTTTAAAGACCAGTCATTTTCATTGGTTTTGGTAGAAATAGCTTCGTGTTAACTATCGGTAGTTCGTGTTAAGACGCAGAATAAGTGACGTTTAGTGACGATGTTATGGTGGAGGAAAGCTAGTGATGGGTGTGGCTAAGAACACGAGATGAGCTGATTCGTTAAGGACAATTTTGGTTAGGAAAGTGAGGGCAATAGACATTCCTTCGGATTGGGTAATAAGATTGGTGGACTAGGAAGGGTCTTAGTCGCCCCCGAGAGAAAGTTGCTAACGGAAGATAACGAACGTGAGAAAACCAACTTTTCCGTATCTTCCCGTAGTAGACAAAAATGTAAATAAGGCTTGAAATAGAAAATGCTTGTTTCCTCTGAAGGACCTCAGATGTGAAAATGCCAAGATTTATGATAGGTCCTTAAGGCTATTGAGGTATATATGCAGTGAGAAGATAGATGTCTGGTTGCCATCTTGCCAGGGCCCGTGCGTGGCCTTGTATCTAATGCGGATTGAGATGTGGTTGATGTCACACGGACCATAACATTTGAAAATTTTATGCGAATTAGTTCCTTATCGTCATCCTGTGAACATCCGCGACTCTTGAGCTATTTTGGGTACAGATAATACGAGGCTGCCTCGCGAAACGCAGCTGTCACGTGTCTAATTAACGACTGTTGATTCTTTACGAGATCAAAGTTGTCTCGCAGCTTTTCGCTATTCATCGTAATCGTAGTTGCCTCTTGTACTTTACGTCAGTCTACAGTTTAAAGTCGGTTCAAAGAAACGAGGCGGTAGATGTAAATAAATGCACGAGCTTGAAGCATGGACAGCACAGGGTCGTCCGCACTTTGTTCTTAACCCCTTAATCTGTAATGTCGTGTTAGAGACATGGTACGTCGATCGGGTCAAACATAAACGACACGTGCGTGAAACTTTGTACATTTTTCGGGTTATACGCAACAAACATTGAAACGTGCAGATATATTTCCTTGAAAAATGTTAGAAAATTCTTCGAAAAGAATGTTAAACGTTGTTGAGTAAAGTGGCAACTTTAAATCAGTTAGTTAGGTTAGTTATCTTAACAAAGAGAAATTAGACATCTTTAATATAATATTTGATAATATATTTTGGGAAAATATTGTCACGCTAACGAATCGATGCGCAAATCAAACAATGAACAATAAAAATAAAAGACTACAAAAGGACTAAACTTGGTTTTCCGTAGATTGCGATGAAATATTATTTATTATTCACTTCCAGTGTAGTAATTACAATTAAATTTCAATTAAAAATTAGTTATACCTTACACATTGAAAGAACGGTGCGATTTGCACAACTTTGAAAGATCAGGCAGACCGTAAAATGCCTCGACGTCTGATCGACCTTACCGTTGGTTACGGCACACGCTGTTGGAACTGCAATCGTAAGACAAGGAGTTAAAGAAATATTCATTCGGCTGGACTAAGGGTCCGCTAAAAATTTGTCCCTGAACGTGCATACTTAATGTCAAATAACTGCTGCCGTATTAACATCGGATCATATGAATATCATGCAACCGTTTTGTTTACACACGCTTCACTCGTCTTGATTAACCGGTTATACGTTAAGACAGCGAGCAGAACAGTTTCGTGGTATTCATACGTGAGATTGGTTTTAGAATTCGTCGGTAAGCTCCAGCTTGTGGATATTCGATAGCCTAATGGCTCTTCGGAGACCTTGACACGTGTCATCTCTGCAGAGGACGTACGTTACTCACCGTGCGTTTCCTTTATCTTCTTCTTTTTCCAGAAAGAAGAAGTATAGTGTTTCCATGTTTCGAAGAAAACAGAGTTTAAGAGATAACTTTAGGTTAGACAAACATTAGTAGGCGCTTAATTCACTTTTCAAATCCGATCTTGTTCAATAGGAGACTTCCTGCAAAAATCGTGCTACTTTACAGTTTCGATTACGGATTTTTCACGCGTAGAATAATCACCTGTCAATCGTTTTTCCTCTGATCTATAATTAGTCAAACATACGTATACTTGACGAGTTTTCAGATTCAATTTTTCACTTCAATCGTATCACGAATTTAGCCAACGTGTACGTCACATTTTTATTGACGATCTCTTCTGATTGACGTTTTCGATAAACTGCAGCATTGCGTAGCGACCATCGTTGTTGATTAATACGAAACCGTTTGAACGAAGAGGAAACATTCTTGATATTTCTGTTCCTCTATTTGGAAGATCAAGGTAAGAATAAAATGACGCTACGACGCTAGCTTTAGACATATTAAAATATTTTTTCGTATATTTACATATATATGTATATGTACATATTTTTAAAAGCTTTAACTAGTCCTATAGCCATATTCGTGTGTATTTTTAGACCATTAGCTTCTCTAATTTTGAATATTCGATTGTTGCATTGGATTTTGGCACTTCAAAGTGCAGATTTTTTGCGAAATACACAGAGTATTTGTTCGTCCGCGATATGTCCATTGAAGCGCAACGAAAATTTTCATCCGACAACTCCTCAAAATGAAGTTATGATGTAATTAATTTTAAACTCGGGCATTCGAGCGCACATTTTGTGAAAATCTTTTGCTTTTTAGCGAAAATGAGAAAGAATCGCCCGGTTTGAACCTTTTAGAAGGGAAATATTTTTATCGTATTTTTCTGTTCGGTTATTCAAAAATTATTTATTTAATGATTAGTTCAGAAGTTGATAATAAAATTTATTTAGTTATTTGGTGAACGTATAATTGATCTTGGATATGATTTTCAAGTCGGAATTTTGTTCTTGTTGCAACGATGTAGTCTCATCAAAAGTTTCTAAGAAATCATGGATCGTAAATGTACCATTCTATTGAGATTCGCAATTTTCTTGAATTTCAAACGCGATTGCACAAGTTTGTTACATATTAGGCTGATTAACTATTGTAATAAGTATCAAGAACTGTGGGAAAAAACTATAACAAAAATATTATTACTATGTTCTAAGAACTGTATCTTAACACTATACCTTAGCACTCTAATGCTCTGAAAAGAAAGAAACGAGAGGAAGTAAAAAAGAAAATGAAGTAAAAAAAAAACTAGATTAAAGAGATTCAAATTAAACAATTAAAAACCCGAAGGATAAATTCCCTCGGTATTCACTGGCGGACTGGTCTGGTAAATGAAATTACATTGTTAAGAATAAGTAACAGTTAAATGAAATTATTGAAAAAAAAAAAAAACGATTTTTAGTTATTCCTCTATAATAAAATAGTCAACTATCTATCTGTTTAATTTAAAACAGAAAGAAAGATTAACGTACAGATTTAAATAAAGTTTGATTTATTTATAATTTAAATAAATGTTTATTTAAATGAACGAGTAAATTGCTTTACAAACATAAAATCTCTTTACTACGTGTATTTCTTGTTTTAATAATAACGAGATTGCAAATAACTATCCATTTCTGCCACGTTTCGAAATATAAAATGAATAATAATTCAAATATGCATAATATATACTTGTTTGAAAAGAGCACATTATATTAATTAGTTTTTTAAGAATATTAAGTTAAAGATTTAAGGTCAAATAATCGATGTTTTTCTATAAAACTATGTTTTTGTCACTATATGTTATATCGTAAACAATAATTAAAGTAATTAATTTATGAGATTTTACATGCAAAATATGTTTCAGGGAAATAAAACTCGCGTCTGCTGACGCTCGGATTAAAATATTTAATAAAATTTATATGATGATTTTTAGAATATTACTTGATCGAATAATGATTACAATCGAATACACCTTTTCTTATTGATAATTTCACTTTTTAGTCTCCCAACGATACACGTACATTTATGAAATAACTGTACTTCTAAATCGAATAGAACTTATTGATAGAACTGTACTTACATTGTGCTTTTCTTTTTCGCGTTACTTATCACTGGTAAGTTATTGATGTCTAAGTTAGCGCATTACTTTTACATTTAATATCACGTTGTATTAATGCCTCGTCTACCTATACTTTTCTACTTCTAGAATTCGTTTCTAGTTGGAAATCAAGTTTTTACAAGGAACGAGATTTTACATTCCACGAAATACACCTATGCATTAGCATGGAAAATACGCTTATGGGAAATCTAAAATCCTGAAATTGTACAGAATGTAGACAGACAGTATAGAAAAATATATAAAGCTTGCAAAGTAAATATCTCTATTTAGATTGCATTCTTATAATTAATCATACAGACATAAAATCCCATAAATATGTAGTTACATATATACAGTTCACTAACTATGCGAACAATTTTCCTCGCAAATGGTATGCGAATCGTCGTGTTATTAAAAGCAAAAGGTAGTCTCATCATGTATATGTTTTGTCTATGTTTTTCAAAAATCGCCGAGATATTATCGAGACATAATTGCCATAATCTCATCGGAACTCTTTATGTTCTTTTGTTGTATATTGTACCTTGAGCTGAATACCATAGAACACCGCACAGGTCGAAATAGAAAGGAAAAATTACGACTTGTACGCGGACACGCATATTCGTGTGCGTAAACTTTTACTAGAACAATTTTTGTGGGACATAGTAGTACATATGTATGTACTAGGAACGTTAATTGGTCTTTCATAACATCCTGCGGAATTTGGTCCGTTTCAGATGTAATCTCGCTTGTTTTTAAACGAGAAGAACGTATATACTATATACCATCAAATCGATGAATGTCTGGAAATGAAATCACGAATTTATCCATTTTTTAACTTTGTTGCGCTTGTCGACCAGGCTAGTGTCTCAGCAAACGAAAAGACTTCTGTTATAGCATCTATACAGAATTTTTGTCTATGTATTATTTTTTTTTTATTTCCATGCACATTACAATCAATTCTCTCATTGAGAATTTTAAGTAAGTTTCTCTAGCGTGGAACTGTGACATGATTAATTATTTGTGATATGATTAATTCTAATCGAATCTAGTGCTTAATTCTAAATGATATTGTCTTTTTAACCTGCGGATCTGATCCGACGTGTCAAATAGTTGAGTAACTAGGGGGTTTCGATGGTTGTTAACTCTTATGATATATCTATTACTACATTTTGCTATTTCTTCTTTGACTGTTGGTATCTTGAGGTCGCGATGTATTGTTTCGTTGGTAATATACCAGGGTGCATCTATTATGGGGACAATTAGAGGAATAGAACTCCGATAGAAATTCGTTTGGTGTATTAATTATTATAACGAGTATTTTATTCTGGATGGTTCTCAAAGTTTTACGTACATGTATTCCGTACATTATATAACCGAATCTATGCATAACGATTCCTTCATTTCACAATTTCCAAACTCGACCCTTCGACGTTTACGTAAACGTTACGTACAACGTGATTGTGGCTGTGGCATTTGTCATCGGCTGCCGTCACGTATATCCAAAGTCGGTCGTTTCTTTAATTTAATCGGCACATCAGCGTGATTCAAACTGTTCCTGTATCTTCTGATCGTCTCTTAACTCTTCTTAAGAATTCCCAACAATATTTCTGCTCTTACGTTTCAACTTTTACATATGTTACGCATATATTTTGTGATGAAATTAAAAAAGGAAGATTAAATGCGGGGTCATTGCACTTGTGTCTAGTGCAGGTTTCCATTGTGAGGTTTACTTTATTCTTAAGGAAACAGGTTCCAAATGATCGAATTCTATCGTGTTCTAGAATGTAAGAAACCTATAATTTGCCTCTAATTAATTTTTTTGAAGCTCGTATACCTCTTGGCTAGTGTATGGTTATTTCTTAATATGATCGTTTAAATTCCAAATGATCGAGCAGCTGATTGAATTTCGATAGAAGGATGACACATCATAATTATACACGGCACTTTACTACGATTTTCTATAGAGGCTGAGTAAAATCTCCTTTTATAATCTCGGAATGAGATTTTCGGCTCTTATTTTAAAATCGGGATATGTAACTCTCCCAATTTCAATGCATCGACTGTTGGATGAATTTCGTGTAACCTATAAAATGAAATGTACGTGGAAAAATAATAAGTGAAAGGGAAAACCCGGCAAAATGAGGGATTTCAGATTTTCTCTTTTCACAATTATTGAAACACGTACAGATATCTTTGCCAAAATGAATATCGGTTTCTGTTTAGTTAGACCCATAATTATATTGATAAATATATTTTAATCGAATTTAAAGAAACGATAGAAAACCACTTCAAAAACGATAGAAAATAACGTTGCATACTTAAAATCCTATTCAGGTTAGTCAGACCACTTTAATTCAAATAACTCGAATAAAGAAAAGAAAGAAAAGAAAATAAATGTAGTCGAGATTGTTCGAGATGCCAGGCACCAAAAAGCGTAGCAGTAAGAATGATTATCTACCGATAAATTGACAAGTATTTGTTAGTAAAATAAAGTAATCCAGGAAAGAGATAAAAATATAAATAAAAAGTTCTGTAAGCAATTAAACGTGCAAGATATTTGCGCGTGGCAGAGACGTTTCCTCATAGACTGACTGATATTTTGTATTTTTATATCTTAAATCGCAAGTCACCAAGCGATATCGAGTTCTAATGATAGAAAAAAAAGAAAGGAATACAAGATCTCAAATATACAAAAAGTGGTGCTAAAAAAGAAATTTATTTGCATTATTTATTCTCGCAAGTGTACATGTAAAATGCATACGATCAGTACGTTTACATATATATAATGTGGAAGTGGTGAACATTGTGCAATTTATACGCAAGAGTGACACGTGTAATTAGTACAGAATCAAAGTTGCAAAGTTGTCAATGTAAAAATATGATAAACAGTATGTTCTGATAGTTGCAGAGATCATCGAGTTAGGACCTCTGGCTATTTCCCTGTGATATCAATTCTAAATATAAATCATTCGGGGCCATTACTATTTCAAGTTAGATTACTTAATTGTTGGAAATTTGTTTAATATTATTACTAATCTCTATCGCGGTGAATGTAAAACACAAAATGAAATGAAATACCCCTTGGGAAAAATAAAATTGGCTATTTGCCTATAATAAAAATAAGCAAAATAACCTATAATAAAGAGGCAGAATATTATTTTATGAAAAGTAACAATGTAGTGAGTTTGTAACTCTCAGTTTTTTAGATGAGAACATTCCGTCATTGAATTAATAATAGTAATCATACGTTATATTGACGCGTGCATTTTTTTAAACAATGTTAATAATCGGAGAACTTTGATCGTATGAATAGTTTATCGTTTAAATATTTTATCACTTCATCAGCTTCTACCTAAGTAACTGAATTATGTATACATTTACGATATAAAAAATTTTCTTACGGAATCACTATGCATAATTTAGTGTTAATTTATTAGTAGATATTTTTTTTAGAATTAACTAACTGACTGCCAAATAGTTTTATGGTAACACAAAAAAAATGTCATAGGAAGAAACAGTTTTTATATTATTTATTTCATCAGTGGTTAGATTGCGATTAGGTTCATGTCATTTATTGCAAAAAAAAAGTAATTAGAAAACAAAGAAAATCATTACTTTGTTGAAGCAATGGTATTTGCTTTTCAATTCGAGACCAAGTACACGATTCATTCTATGGCAGGAAGCTTACTTATTATATATATCGATGGCGATCGATCATTTACAATAAATATACAAATTGCTTTGATCGATCATATTTTCACTCATGACTAACTTTCTGCGTATTATGGCCGGGGTGAAAAGGGATCAAGGTATCGAGCACAATGGCAGATATTACAAAACGATTTCAACATGTAACCGGCCCTATATGTATCGATTGCATAATTTTGTAAGAACGTAAACTTTGTCTGAATACGAAGTGTCTGCAATTTCTTTTGACTCGTGTCGATCACACACTATCCTGCATAATAATATTTGGGTACTTCCAGATTATTGCAAATGTATATTAAATATACTAAATATAACGAAACCCTTTGATACAATTTTTCCCTCTGTTCTTATCTCGGGCTATCGTATACGGTCGATAGACATTGATGAAAATTGATAATTAATATCAATTAATCAAAATAAAAATGTAATACTTACAAGTATACCTGTGTCTTGATTTACGCGAATTATTCGTTCTCTGTCAGAGGAGAAAATCTATAAAAATAGGATCTGTCAGTACGAAGAAAAAATAGTAGAGAAAATAGCCGGTATAAGTTGTACAAATATTTCTGCACAGTAGTCGTGTAATGTGCTTACCTTCTCTTGTATTCCTATTGGATTGTTCCTTATTACCATATCATTTACGAATAAGTAGTTTCATTTTTTCTTCTATCTTCTTATGCTTCCTTATGCTTGAAAACTTCTATGATATCGTAGATCGCTGATGAAAAGAGAATTGGACTTAGACTGTCCGCCGTTAGTAATTCTCCTTATTTTTATCTCATCGTGTGCGTTCGTTATTATCGAATTTTTTTAGAGCATTTGCGCTTTAGTATAAGTGATTTGTGTTCTTACTGTACTCTGTTACGTGTAATTTCTTCCAGAGAATCGCATGCTTCTTTTAAGGTCGACCAACAGTACATGTATGTCTCCTTTTCAGCGTTTCATAGCTCTCTTCTAAAAATATGTATTTCGTGAATTTTCGTCAAAAAGAAAAAAAGAATAGAAGAAAAATAATAATAATAATAATGAAAATTCAGGTAAACGAAAATGATTTGTTGCCTGTGTCGGCATTGGAATCCAAAGCATTAACTCTTTCTTTCTAATTCGCATTTAATTTACTATCCTCGACGCTCTAAATATTCGGAAGTTGAATTTCAATTTCATTATGAATATTTATGCTGTATATATTCTGAACGCGTAAGAATGAGGTCATGCATAACAGGTCCCCGTAAACTGAGGGATCATCTACCGCGTGAGATCAAGGGATAAGCGTAGATGAAAATTGCTTGTTTGTTGTAGGAAAGCCACCCGAGTTTGCTGATTTTAAATATACGTATTGATCTTATGTACCGTAGAGCATAATTAAACGATTATCACCAAATTAGCAAACATTTAGTCAAGTCGTAGCCTATGTTTTGATAGTGCCACAAGTAATTAGTATTAGCATGATAAATTAACCATCGAATTAATAAACATGTAATAAATTCTAGTCTGTACTTTAATGATGTTTTAATAATACTTAGGTTAACATTAGCATACACATCACGAACTCTACCGAATTCATCGTTATTATTACTGTTCTATTCCTTATTTCTTAATGTGATCTGGTCTGATTTCTATATTGCATATGTACATTAGCTTGGTAGTATTATCGAATTATCAAGGAGGTCATTATTATTATTATTGTGGAAAGCTAAACAGGTAACATTTGTGTGTGTTGTAATTTAATCTCGATTAGAATTAATTTGTCTTACAATTAAGATATCTGCTGAACTAATAATGGCTTTTCGGTATAAATAGGTTAATGCTTTTCTTATAGAGAATGTTCACCTTAATATCTTCAAAAAATAAGGTATAGAAAAAATGAAAGTATAGTCGTCTGACCAGGCTCCTTAAATACGATAGATTTCACTTCGTTCTTCTTCTGTAAAGATTTTCTATAGATAACGAATTATTTCAGATGATAGTTTTTACTGACCTGTGTACACAGCCATTTATTCCGGTACGCGAGCTTAATCTGCGTGCCCCTGAAATTTACTTTCCTTCGTTGAAAGAATTACCAACGATCCGTATGTATCTCTGTTGATTTTCTGATTTTATTAGCAACCTGTGATTAAACGAAAAAAACTTGTTAGGTTCGAAGATATAGTACGTAAGACAGTTGATAAGTGAACGATGTTTTATCGAAGTCGATGATACAACTAAAGAGAAAGAACATATATTTCGAGAACAAATCAATTTTGATAACATTATCTAGTGAATTTTAAAATTGTTCCTCTGTAAAAGAAATACCTACAAAAATGTAACTTATCTTCGTATTCTTCACCTGTAGTCTTCACATGCAGCAACGATAGAAAGTACAAAAATAATTGTGCACTTAACCATAGAAGACGAGCTAACTCGTAATTCCGCTAAAAATCTCCTTATCAAGAGGTTTCATATTTTTTTTCATGTATAATTAAATTTCTGTTACAAACGAATGATATCGCATTTAGCATTGCAAGGATTAAACTGAAATTCACTTATCTTTGCTATTGATTCATCGTTTTTATCAATACTCAAAATTTCTGATCGAACCACTGCCTTCTTAACTCGAACAATATTTCTTTAATCACGCAAACAAGATAATCGTTCCAGAAATGACCAGAGATATTAATTACTACAGTCCTATTTACATTCTCCACCAAAATAATATTCCATAAGGATCAACGATAATATTATGTGAAAGTGAATTGTTGATATTGAGCGAGGACCGTGAAAAGTGATTCCTAATTCCAATATTCGTGTCTTTGCGCGTTCGCATGTATGTGTGTGCGCATGCATGCATGCATGCACACATGTACCACGTGTGATATATTGTATAGATGCATTAATAGGTAGATAAGTGGGGGGAAGTTGTCTTTCACTGACTCAAACAGAGTCAGGTAGAAGCTACTCTGATTGGTCCCAGGTAGGTTCAGTTCACCTTTCGTTAGTTGACTCGTCTTTAAAGTAGCTGGCCCACATTTCGGTCCCTTAGTAATCCTCGACACGCATTGCAGCTCACGTCGACCATTGTGGTCGCTGTACGGGATTATAGAGATTCGTGTTCCATCATTCAAGTCAACGTATCTATATATCGTTCTTTTTCAATTTGTCGATCTTTCAAATCAGTTCGGTGAGTTTTTATCATTTTATCCTGTGGACTATATTCGTATGTACATTCGTGCATGAAGTAAGACTGTGGAATCGTGATGTATTCTGTGGTTGTATATGGTTTTGTAATTCTACTTAGCGGTATCTTTATTTTGGTATTGCATCTTATATCGTGGTTGCATTTCTTGTTGCTTCTTTCTCTTTTCCACTTTCTTTCTTTTTTTTTTCTTTGCAATAGTAATACATAAAAATAATGTTCCATTTTTGTGTATTATCAGCTTGTTCACTTTCATGTTACCGCGAAGATAAGATCGTTTGATAAATTTCGTAGGACTTTCTATGATGCGGATGATGTATTAGAACTAATAGATAGATTAGAATCTAGCAAAAAGTTTCTTTTCTAATATGTACAACGGCAAGTAATACGCGTTTTATTTCACCGCCGGGCAAGGAAAACGAGCAATTTGCAGGTTTTTAAGTTTTCCACAAGTGGGTAAATATTTGTGATCTAGTCATGCACGAATGACTAGAGGCGCGCAGAAATTTTCAGAAAAATTCTTCGCTTGATATTCCAGATGCACTTTTTTCAATAATTTTATTCTTATCATACAGTTATTTAACAGTGTTTTTTTTTTAATGTTTAATATCAGCGAAGATTCGTGTAAATATCGGCTTCCGAGGTATAAAGTAAGAAGTGTATGGGTTGCAGAAGAGAAAATCATTGTGCCGCCTGTAAAAGAATCGGAAGTTTAGCAGAGAAAGTCATCTGCATAAAAGCACCGTTTCTAGTGAGAATCATTGAACTGAATTATAACTTACTGCCACATTTATCTTTTTCTCATCACATTTAGATGTCTCTTAACTCCCATTTATTCTCACAGTCGAGAACATAATTTATTTGTGGGAAGAAATTATTGCGAAAGGAAGAAGTTTAAGTAGCCATAATCAATAAATCTTCTCTCAATTAATTTACATTATTGAATTTTATATTCATTATTATGAGTACGTGAAAAAAATTGTGTTATTAGAAGGTACATTTCATAACTTTATTTATCTCTATAATCCATAGGATTATTTGTATAATTTTGCATGAATGAATTTAAATTTGTATAATACTCGGACAAATTTAATAAATAATTAGTGAATAGCAAGTAAATATTTATTTCAACAAGTATATGTTTTTACCGAAAATTATTTGTGTAAAAATTTTTTCTGATAAAATTACATGTTTTAATATATAATATTTACGTACGTATAAGTAGCTTTATGTAACATCAGGGAAAGGCAAAGTATTCGCTATGAAATATTTATATTTTCAAGCTTCACTGTCGAGTTGTTGTAATATCGGCTTTTATAAATAATTTTTTTCCAAACTTCGGATTACAGTTCATTATTATATACAAAATTTATTATTCCTCGGTAAAGTAATACAATAGTCCAAAACCGTATTAATAAACTTGCACAGAATCAAGTGGAAATAAACGACTAATTATTCGTATTGTTATGCAAATGATTCTACGATCATTAATGTGAACATTTATTCGGATAATTATCTTGGATAAATGTTTATACGAAACAATTCGAATAATATCCAACTTTGATAATGAGAAAATCCTCGCTCTAGCTCTTAACTGTTCTACCTCCTCTTGTTTGTAAACTGAGAAAATTGAGTTTAAGGTTTATGAAATTCAATACTATTACTATTACGACTTAGACAGCCTTTGTTCTTTTCTAAATAGGATTATCATCGTATTATTATAAATTCGTGTTCATTCTATCAATGAGACACACGTGGATAGATTAATTACATTTCTTTGAAAAGTTTAGTTCGAGTAGTTAAGAACTAGCACGACCAAATGTCTTAATACTTCTTTGCCTTTATACTCTGTTACATTGCTCTTCTTTAGAATGATTACCCTCTTTGTCAACTTTGTTGTTAAGTCCATGGACACTACCCACATGAGGTAGAGAAAAGAGAGAGAGAGAGAGAGAGACGCATCGTTCAACGCCAATTAATAAAGATCAAAGCTAGACTGACAATGACCTTAACTCGAAGGTTTCGAGGGTAATTGAAACACATTTTGAGCTGTCCTCTGACCGTCTCAACGTCTCGATCATTAAACTACCAGTATGACACCTGATAAAATCTATATCCTAAATGGCACATAAATTCTCTCGAAATTCTGGCAAGTAAAGTTGAAGTTCTTTCAAGTTCTATTCTTTGACTCGAACAGAAACAATAGTTATAGTTATTAGACAACGTAAGGTGCTATTTATAGCTTCGTGTTTCTTGGCATTGATTCCTCAAATTAAGTCAATTTTAGCCATACGCCATGTTAGAAATTCATTTTCCATCGGATACCCACTTGTAGTTAGATTATGTCGAGTCAAGTAACTTGACTTCTATGAATACATACTTGAGGTCAAGCTATTTAATAATCAGCGACTTGAATTCAAGTAACTAGCAAACACTTTAATGACGGAACGTATCAGTCAGTATCCTAATTAAAACTTACGTTATCCGCGGATGATCCCAATTGGTCTTCCACGCGATACATACAATCACATTGGAATGTATTTAATTTTTGTAAATAGAGAATCTAAAGATATAACGTTCTATGCGCGTACGCACACACAATGATTGATGGACTCGTAACAAAAACGATTCATTATCTTCTTAAATGATAATGCACTTTACTAATCAGGAGCTAAGTTATATGTTGACCTCTAGTCAAATAAAACTCGATCAATTCTAAAAAAAAAAAACATTTATCATGACACTCCACGATTTAATTATTTATAGCTGCTGTTCGTATAAATAAATTTGTCTTGATAAAAAAAAGAGAAATATATATCGAGCACAAATTGCTCGTGTTATAATTTGTAAATCAGTAGTTATCAGTGAACCGCGGCTTTTTATGCATTAGAAAACCCACAGTAACGATTATAATATTTAGCAAATAAACCAAATTTCTGATCGCCTTTCTAAAAATATCAAAATATCAAATACGAAGGAATTTATTTTTTGTAAAAGTATTGCTAGTTATTAGCGGAAAGTGTCTCGTTAACAATGTGTTAACATTCTTTGTTTCAATATTCGTGTGATCGTAGCCTAAAATAGAACAGGCTCGGTGCACTTAGCCGAATAAGAAGAATCCGTACGAATTAAACCCGCAACCGGAGGTTCGAATCGTTTAATCGCTAGTTAAAGAGGAAATTTCATCGTGCAACGAGGAAGCTACGTCTGGCCGCCGCGCCGCGCCGCGTCGGCCTCTCTCTTTTGCTCCCTCTTTCTCACTGACGAGGGTCATTGGCCACGACATTGATACCGTTCTCGTTCTAAACCCGAATCGAATCTATTGTATGTGTAGCCGCCGCGGAAGAATAGCCAAATGAATCACGGTCAAATTGGTTATATCACCCTTATCTAATCTGTGCGAGACGACTCATTGGCGTTAATTGATTGTTTAATTGTGTAACATGATAAAAATTATTCAATCTGACAGATTTCGTTATACGTTCGATTCGTACGTACAAGTGTGTGGCGTACACTGATCAACTATTTGAAATAAGAGGTTAGGAATTTTGAAAATCTGTAGATCGACGAGTTACCAGGAATAACATTTTAAACGATGCTTGATACACTGTCTTACTCATTCGCCATAGAAAATATTCTGCGCTCATATTCTACGTGTTACATAGAACATTTTGAAGTTTCGTTGCCACAGTAATGACAGGACTGCCATGATTATATCGGCATCTAACATTGGAAACTAACCTAAAAATATATATGAAGTTACGTACAGGTATTTATTTGAAAGAAATATTGAAATAAAAGATTAGCATATGACTCACTTTATTTTAAGCATATAATGATCATTAAATATGGCTGTTTAAATGTTATTCTGATTTATTGTGAGATCTATTGCGATCTATGCGTAACGTTTAGATACTTGTGGTCAATATTTTGTAGTTTTCATATGTACATTTTCAGATTCGTTTCAAGCATTTATCAATGTGACGATGGTAGAGACCAAATGTGGATGAACATTTTGCAGCAATGTACATTAGTTTTCATTATACTTTTTAAATGAAATAATTTTTTAAGACGTTATTTACCTAATTAAATTTACCTGGTTAGAAAGAAGCAGCGTGTACGTTCCAGCTATCTTTCTAAAAGTAATAGTTTCTCAGATATTGTTACTTATTTATTGTTATTTATTGTTACTTATTTATATTTATTTGTTCATAGTTCTTTTGCTGCGAGTTAGCACGGGCTTTCAGTTACATTTCTCTTTGGTTCGCTGTTATGGTCTTCCAACCACCAAGCACCTCAACATCGTTCGTATTTAGACTGTAGACTTAAAATCTGCACTTAAACTTCATCTTAGAGTGCACCTCTTATATTCCATATTCTCGCTGCGTGTAAACTTCAAAAACGTACAAATTCGAACACAAAGCGTAACATGAAACGTGCATGAAACAACGAATATTTTTTATTATTATTATTATTATTATATGGTAGAATTTTTACAATCAATTCTCATTGAGAATTATAAGTAAATTTTTCTGGCGTGCTTCTATAACTTGGATAATAAGTGTTTATAGTATGAACAACGAATATAAAAATAGTTTCCGATGTGTTTCGTGGAATACGTTTCCCTCTGAACGTTGGCCACAGTCTTCCTCCTCCTTCAACGTAGATACGAGCACGTAAAAAAGGGGGAGGAGGAGAAAAAGCAAAGGAAGCAGAAAAAGAGAGAGATACACGTCAAATATTCTTTTCTTTTCCGAAAACCACATCATAAGTACGTAAGTTTCGTTTAAGACGATCATTTACGCTTGCTAATGTTCCTTTTAAGCATATATACACAAATTTTACTCTTAAGATCAAACAACTACGCAATGTACTTGATCTAGCCAAGCAAACCTATTAGCAGAGAGTGCAAATTAATGATAGAATATGAAGCAACACAGAAACGCGGTTGCAAATCAGCGGATATAACGAAACGAAGAAGAAATTCGAAGATAAAACGCGAATACAACGCGATGACGCCTAGACATTCGAACAGAGGTGTTAATGAATCTTGGAGAAACGAACAAACAGCGCATGTGAAATCAAAAAATTTCGCAAACAGATATTAACTCGACGGAAGATACAAATTTTCATCGGTTTCTATTCTAGTTGTTTCGACTTTTGCTTAGGATCGGTACGTAGGAAACATGAAGTTCACGCGACGATTCTCGCGAGTCACAGTATCGCGATACTCGTTTCCCGTATCTTAGCAACGATAATTTTCGTACGAAGCCATCGCGACGAATAAAACATTGATACAAATGAGGACATTCAGCGGCGGTACGTGTAATCTCGTTTAGATATGGTGTGAACTGGCACCTGCGAGAATCACGACTTACTCGATTCGTTCGTTCGATCACGGTGAGTTTTCACAGTGATTTCTTGTGATAGTTTCTGATTAGAGGAGAGCGTGGCTGTTCTTTGCACGCGTTGAATCACCAATTTTATATTAACAACGTCAAATGAATATTTATGATTTTGAAATCGGGAGAAAGAAGAAATGAATATTTTACTCGGACATCGATAGATACTGATACGAGATAAAAAAAAAGAAGATCGAGTTATTTTTCATATTTAATGTTAAACGAAATAAATGTACGCTGTACATAATGTAATTTTCAATTAAAATTAAGTGAGTGCAGATATTCGTATGCGAGCTATATCGAAGCGTTTTATAAGAAATAATTCGACCAAAATCAAGAGACTAAGATCACACCGAGCAAAATCACGATCACGATCGTGAGTAAAATTAGATCGTTATGATAAATGGTTATTAATGATTTTTTGTTGATTATTAATAATTCATCTCTACGATACGCGTATTTCCGTGTGAAATCGGTCTTGTAGATGATGTATGTGCTTCTTAAAACTGATAACTCAAACTACAAATTAATTCAATTAAATAATCCTGCAAAAAAAAGATTAAAATATTCATAAGCCTCAACCTGATAAACAGATTCGCTCTAATAGTTCCAGTTCTTGCTATATACACTTGTTACATATAACTATTCTTATTTATAATTCTTTTATTCTGATCCTTATATCACATAGAATATGTAACAATCGAAGTTGCTGTTCGTGTCGTGTCACAACGTCATCTAATTTGTCAAAAATTTCCACAGACGAGTTGATCGTAATAAACGCCTCTGAATAAAAAAAGAGAAAAGAAGAATACGCTTCTGGGAAGATCTCCTATGTAAAGTCTAGGGAACGAACGTCGATCTTTGCATTGGACTTCTTCTCGTAAAATTCGATTTTTACGACTTTTCATAGAAAAACTTACCGTGTTTTCGTTGCTACGATCAACGTCAGGTGGATAAATATTTTTCACGATAAAACATTGTGCGCATCGGAGATATTTGTCACGCATTTTCAGGCTGGAGAAACTATTGCGGTAAAAATCTCTGATAATTAAAAATGATCAAGTTTGATTATAGTGAACGGAAGCAAGGTCATTCGTAACTGTAGTCTCATACAAATTAATACTCCGATCCTGAAAATGACTAATTTTATGGATTTAAATTGATTGTTTACGACATTTCCATGTTCATCTGGTTAGAACGGCGAATAAAAATAGTACCATTTTCGCAAACGAAGAAAGAGCGATGAATTATGTACAACGAGAACGGCGATCGATGAGAATTAACTAACTTTTGTCCTAATTATCTCAGGCAAAGTTCATCGCTAACGCATACAATGGTCGTATTCTTCTTATTGAATCTACATTACAAATCGGAAGATCGTACAGTGACGTAAGAAATTTATACGGTTTTAGCGGTGCATTTTGCAAATTTTACGAGTACAATCCATTAGCCGTATATGTGTCGTGAAGTTTCTCTTGTCTGTCGCTCTGTGCATGCGTACGAGTTAATTAACGTGTGAAAGAAAAGAAGTCTGTTTCTTATTCTGCTTTATCGAGACCCATTGGAAATTGAAAAAAAATAAAACGAAATGATGACGAATCGTCCTCCAGATTTAGGGTTTCAACTGCAACGAACGTAGTCGCGTTACTTTCGCCATCCGTGAAGAAGACGCTCCAAAAGTTACGCTTCGGAACAATGAAACAGGCGCAAATAAAAATAGCGAAATACCTGGCTTCAAAAGCAATTTGGAAACACCACATACGCGGAATCTCGATGAAGTACAAAAACAGACAGAAAATATTGAGAAATTAAAAATTTTGGGTTTAAAGAAAAAATGTGTTTTATAAAAAGAAGAAATATAATTTAAGGTGCTATAACGATTATTTAAATAGACTTTTTGACGAAATTTTTTAGTTTATCCAGAAGAAAAATATATAATAATTCAATCCTTTCTTGATTTTTTGGTTCAGTCAAAAATTACAATGTGGATCTTGCACACCGATTGAAAACTGCAGCCCATGAAATAGGCTTAGAAATCTGTCATAATTCTTCTTTTCACTTGAAACAAAATTTTTCTGTATTCGTTAAATATATATAAAACTATACCTCAAAATTCAATAACTTCATTTCTTTCTTTCTCTTCTAAAAAAAATCACAAAAAGACGCTGTTTTAGAACATTCTAATTCAGGACACCCCCTTAAAAGGAGTAACGTGACATGTACCGGTTAACCAACCATCCTTCGAAACTAAGTATAGAAAACGAGTTACTGATCTATAAAATCATAATAAAAAAGCAGTACTGACGTACGGTATCTAATTACGCGTTAAAATAGCTAAAAGTCACGTTGCCAAAATGGGAATCAAAATGGTCCAATCGATCGTGTTTCCTACGATAATGGACGTACCTTGGTACGTACGAAGTAAAGGACTAATCAAAGATCCTTAAATCCCTGCTGTAAAGGAGGAAATGCAGCAAATATCCGACAGATAGAAAACAAGAACGATGAACCAAGCAAACGCACTAGCCAATGCACTGTACACTGACAGTACCGTTAGAACACTGAGAAAGAAGCAGCCTCAGGATCTAATGACGCAAGATCCGATTCTTGTGATAGTATTGATGCAATGGAATTAGCACCTACATCCTACTCTGAACAAGCTAAAAGAACCTGTCGAATGTTCTACAGGATAAATTGCAGAAATCTACTAAGGATTGTTAAAAAAAAAAAAGAAGAAAAAATTTTAACGAAGAAGGAAGTTCGAAGGAGTTGGATATTAAAATTCGGAATATTTTACAGAATTTGCCGAAATGAAAAGTGAAAGTTTACTAGAATTCGAATATGAAGTTCCACGCACAAGACTGTTTCGAATTACAAACTTTCTGTTTGAAAAGACCCCGAATTCGGAACCTCGAGCTTTATAAGAGCTTAATTTCCAGATGTTCGACTTAAAACAGCTTCGAATTGGAAATTTATGATTCTGTAAGAATTTAAATAGGAGATCTGAAATTTTCTGAGAATTTATTTGCATCGTGAAATTTTTAGTTTCGAATATGTCGATGTTCGAAATTCGAAGCTTCAAACGCATCGTGCAAGCAAGTACCGAGTACTTTCGTTTATAAAAGCCAACGAGTGATATACCCGACATTGGGGAAAATATGCTGCCTCGTTAAATCTTGTTTCCATGCCACCAAAACGAAAATTAAAACACGCGTCTCATGTAACTAGTAAGTAATATTTGTTTAACGTGGATTAATCGCGGAAAGTGTGTCACGAGGTTATCGACTTTCGATTTGTGATGCCAGGACAATCAACAGGAAAAGCGCGTCTTTGATATGATTCAAATGAAACACCTACCAGAATTTTAATGATCTTCGTATTATAATGTTACGTTGAATAAGCTTCGATCGTGCTTGTAACTGTTCATCTCTGGCTTTATGGTATCCTGTCCAAATTTTTTTTTATCAAACACAGATAAATTGTTTGAAAATAGAAGAGATAATTATGCCACGGGTTGAATCTCGATTCAATATATGTTCCCTTATCTGCTACATTTCTTCGTTCACAAGATAATTTTAATAAATATCAAATTACTGGTTTTTATTATTCTATTAGATTTCGAATTATCAAGAAATAAAAATTACTTCCTACATTCGAATAACGAAAGGGATGTTATTTGGTCAGAATATTTAACATCAGCTAGAGAAATAGCATCGAAGTCCGTCACAAACGATTCTGAAAAATAATTGGAACAAAAAGAATTATGAATCTGGATTTTGATGGTGGTGATGGTAGTATAAATATCTTCTAGCTTTTTGATGTTTTATGTATTTCAACAATTCAACATTCGCATGAGCTAGTTGCGTTTTACAGTGTATACATTACGTTATCATTGACGTTTTGCTACAATCCTTATCTTAGATGCTTGAAAACTGCTCAGATAATACATCTTCTACTTATAAGTGTCTTTTTAAACCACGTAAGTGTTTAAAAAGTAACCAAGTAATTGTAGAATTAAGTTATTTAATACAAAATTTATAATCAAACGCAAACGATTTTAAAACACACGACCAATATGCAGAGGTGAGAATCGCAGTAATTAGATTTTAAGAATCGATCATTATGTAATGAAGATTGAGTACAAGTGTCTGTCGTTCAAGGTAATTGCAAAGACCTTTTGCATCATGTAACTGTCCTTACCGATGATCATAAATCTATTATATTTAAAATATATACACAATCATCGTGCTAGAGAAACATTGGTTATTTCAAATATTCTTTAAAACAATTAGAAAGCTACTTGACAACGATGAATATCAGAAGACAGTGAGAATTCTTTATGATAATATCGTAGACGTTTATTGTTGTTACAAGTAATTATTATATAAATCGCTTTATTTACATGTCGATTACAATAATCACTCGGTTATTACTCTTTATCAAAAGATAAGTAACATTGTGTTTTATTGTCTGATGCGATGCATGAACCAGTGATACACATTTTTCCTTTTACAAAATTTCAATACTTTCTGCTTGATTTTTTAAACGAAGTATTCTGTAGTTGTCACATTTGCGTTTTTTGAATTGTTTGCGGCATTCCTCGAAGCGAAGGCCTTGACGCAAGAAACCGGGCGAGTCCAGGTTTCAGAAGTTGTAGGAAATCGCACAAAACCGTACCAAATACGACTTGTTTAACCAGACACATTAACATTCTAAATTTAGAAAATCGTTGGTGTGACCGAATATAAGAAATGATACTTCTCACATTTTTTGTAAAATACACCCACAAGATCTTGTTCGATATTTCCACTTGCGTGATTCTTCCAACAAACTGCTGAGAATTTGAAATGAGATATTTTGTTTCTTTTTACATTTTCATTCCTGATTGGCTTTCCTTCGTGTTCGGCGTACAGTTCTCTAGATAAACCACTACCAATCAGCTGGTCATACTTTCTGATAACTGATGTATATAAATATGTGTTAAAAGATATTTCGAAGCGCCAGAAAAGAAAAGGAATGCGCCTATCAATTACCAAACAGTTCAAACACGCCGGTTGATAGATCAGCGCTGCGTTAACACGGTTCACACCATTAGAAATTTTGAGCTGTACAAGGTCGGTTGTTTGTATTAAAAGACGTAAGTACGTAGTTTATTCTAAAGTTTCATCACTGAGAAACTCTAAAAAGTATCATTTTGAAACTTTCGTGGTATTGAGTTTAGACCGTCGTATGGGACATTTATGATATTCATTTTCAATTGAGTTATAACAGACATTTCTTACAGTCTCGCGTATGCAGTTGTGCACGGATCTTTAAGTTTATTCAACTCTCTTTTACATATGTGCATTACAAATAAACGACGAGCGATCGGTAACCGATACCAACGCGTGTATGCTGTTACGGACTCTTTGAAATGCAAATTAATTGCACATGTATTAATGTAAAGGCTGATAAGACTATAACATTTTTTTCTCAAGAAAACAATTAGTGCATTTGAGTACTACACGATGTGATGGGTACTACACGTTGCAATAAATTAAACAAAAGAAGAAAAAAAAGGATTGAGCTCGAAAATTATGCTCAAGATCAATTCTACGGTGCATTTTTCTTTTAACAGAACTTCCCTTTGACAAGTGTTTTTTAAAAAAAATTTTTAGAAAAATTCTAGTGACTCTTACCTTTCGCTGCATAAAAGATAGTCTGGTAATTTGGACTATTGCAATTTGTTGATAGCGCGAACGTTATTCGTAATATCCGTTCTTACGTTTTATTAAATCAAAATTTGCGGGTTATTGTACTCATGAATCAATGAATTTGAGATTTCCAAAGTCAAGATCGCCCGGTTTTTTTTAGCGATTTAAGTTGCTTAACTCATTATGCTATCGATTAGGTCAGAAATATTTACATCTGGCCATTTAGGAAACCAAGATGACCTTGACTTCTTATAGAAAGAAATATTTTTCGGACATTTCATCTGTTTGAATTTATAGCTGATTCAAAACAGATCAACCTCCGTTTGAAACATTCTTTTCCCTACGTTATCCCAAGTGCATTTTAAAAGTCGTGCACACACCATCTCGCTGAATATCTTGTATAAGTCGATTATGGTTTTTAAAAATGGGACATGTACCTCTAGCTTTAACGAGATCCTACGTCCCAACAGAATTTATAAGAATTGTCTGATTATAAGAATTTAGTCGCTCATTTTGCATTTTACGAGTTACGTAAATTTATTAGGAAGGATAACCCTAAGGAATCTGTAGATTAAATAAATCATAATCTTCTATCGACTGTTGAGCTAATTTTCGTTCGTACGAGGGTCCGCAGCGTTGACCAAAAAATTTCACTTTTTCAATGCTCTTTCACTGAGATAAGCTCAATGTTTCTGATAATGTTCGACTTGATATTACATAATTTGTTATTGTCTCGAGGTCTACCCGAAAGGCTTTTCGCATTTCGTGTCATTTCGAACGAAAATTAAGCTACTTCCAAAAGCACACTCGTTTAATGGTCCCAAAGTTACTAGCAACATATGTCTTTTGGCGGGCCGCCAAACGCGATGCTTGAAAACCGATGTCTACGGCGGTCACGCTTTTTGTATTGATTCTTCAAATTATAGAAGAGTGAGAGTGAGAGAGAAAGAGAGAGGAATTTGTTGGGATCGTTTGAATGGATAAAGAAAATCACTGGAATTTCCAGGAGTAAATTTTGGCTCGTACCTCTAACAATTTCTTAGCCATCGTACCGGAATCGACTCCTTTACAGGTCTAAAGCTTTAACTTTAAGGCTTTAGGTCTACAAGATAACTAACAATTCGATCGAAAAGAAAAATTACAAAGAGAAACCTGACTTTATCTATACGTTAAATAATTCACGATGTCAAAAGAGATGGGAAGACCAATTTTAATTCTTCGTTTGAACGTTTTCGCAATGGCATATTTCGCCCTCGTTTAGCGCTAATGTTTTAGATGAACTTTCACTTTTCCTGGCTATGTTCTTCGATAATTTCGTGTTCCGATTACACAACAGATAATAATTTAATGCTACGTTCTGCGTCATTATATTGCGTATTCTTCTCGACCTCGTAATACACGATGTGTTAAATTGCAATGCATAATGTACATGAACGTACAACCATTATCGCTAAGAATTTCCATCCTACCTATTTCTGCATTGTTACGTCCTTGTTATTGGTATTTATTCTCGTAATTGTGACGTTCGATAGGCTACCAACTTTACGTTTGAATATCCAATTCTCAGATGATCATTTTTAATAGAGAAACCTGATTAACCCTTAATTACCATTGTTAGATGCATAAGACCTGTATCATGTAAATTAAGACGTTCAAGATACTTTCATATATCTTCAGGAATTTATAACATGGAATGTCGACAGAATATCAAAGTTCTTACATACGAATTTCTTTTTCATATAATATTTAAAACGGTTAAACGAAAATGTTTCAAAGAAATCACGTTTCTTTTGTGTATCTTATGGGGGTGTCTTGAATTAGAACGTTGTAAAACAGCGTCTTTTTGGGGTTTTTTTTTAGGAGGGAAAGAAAGAAATGAAGTTATTGAATTTTGAGGTATGGTTTTATATATATTTAACGAATAGAGAAAAATTTTGTTACAACGTTCTAATTCAGGACACCTCCTTAAATTACCGAAAATTTGATTGACCTAAAACTTGATGAATAGAACACAAACTCTTACAAGTGCATATCGTGTTATAAAATAACGAAAGACAGAAAGAAAAGCGGGAAGAATAGAGCTAGGAAGATCGACCCTGCGAGGGAGGAAGACTGGATTAGCGGAAGACGGAGAGAAACAGAAAGGAAACGAGGATTTTGTCAGTCAGTCGGCCGGTCGTTGTTCGTCGCATAACGGGTTCTCGTGTAACGGGGTCGAGCGACGTTCCTCTCTTTTCTTCCTTGTTTCTTCGTCCGTGGAGGCCGAGGAATGGGCGGCTTCTCGTGACCGTTTCGAGGCCAGGACGCTGACCTAGAATCGTATCGAAACCGCTTTTATCTACGTTTCTAGTATTTTCCAGCTTTTGCGCTTAACAGCGCGCATCTAAAAGTTCTTTCTATTCTCATATTTCTCTTCTTCTGCTATTCAGCTAGAAATCGTACAATTCGAAGAGACGTGAAACAGACCTAAGATCGAGAAAATCGTCACGTTTCGTGGTTTTAATAGAAACGAGAAATATTTCTACGAATCGTCGAACCTACTCGTCATTGTCGATGATGACGATGCCTTTTAAAGAATGTCGGTGTCGTTTAACGTGGTTTAATCGATATTATGCAATCTTGTTGTAATTACGTGTTTGTTATTTGGACGACGAGTCGTCAGTTCCAGATCAATGAACGTTTACTGATTTTAACAAAATTATACAAGATTTCTATGAACTCTGCGACTTAACGTCGTCATCGCTGATTACAATTCTTTTTAACCCTCTGCACTCCTACGTGGAGCGTGACTCGACATCAATTTTTATCTGAGGAGGTCCTTTGTCGAGTCCCACTCGACATTCTTTCATGTCCACCTTTTTCTTCTGAAAGAAAGAAAATCTGGATTGCGCCCTGGAAATTGTTTCAAGATATATCATACGCTTAAAAATTACAAAATGCAACAATAGTATGAATAAAATCGATATTTAAGTGAATTTGTTTCTTCATTTAAATCGTCTTATTTTTTGGTGCAAGTAAATTTCAAATAAAACGCTTGAAAGCGTTGGCAGCTGCTGCTAACTAAATTGAAATAAAATTCGGATTGCAAAGGGTTAAGGAAAGTTTCTTAATTTTTTGAATGCGATCTGGCCAATGTTTCTCGTTTTGCTATAATTAATAACAGGATATCTGTGACTTTGATAATGAATTTTACTTATGATTCATTTATGATTCAGTATCACTCGCGAACGACGTTTCTAAACAAGTTCGCGTGATACAAGTCATTTTTAACGTTGTGGAATAGATATATACGTATTTAGGAATCGATTTGTCAGCTCGTTTAAATTCTCATGTTTTTATCGTTAGAAATAAAACGTTTGAATGTGCATTATTCGGGCAATGTAAGCTAATAAAAAGCAAAAGTTAAACACGCGTCCATTCAATGTCACTCTGTGCCGTTCAGTCTTCGATTCAAGCTACGTGCATCGATGCCACACACTGTCACTTCATTTATATGCACTAGAATAGAAGCTTGAAAGGAAGGTTCAGCGTGGATCATACGAGATCGTGCGACACGTGCCACTGAACGTTTAAATCTTCTGTAATATCATACAACTTACAAGCCACTATCTGCACGTTTATCTTTCTTTAGATGTTATAGCTATTCGTCACTATCCCATTACACGCTGTTCCATTAATAAACGATGAATATTTATGCGAGTTCGTATTTTTCTAAAAATTGAAGAAACGCTATCTAATTATTATTATTGCACTAATAGTTTGTACGATCCTTTTAACATTTCTTTTTCTTTTTCCCTTTTTTTTTTTTTTTTTTTTTTTTTTTAANATCGAATAGCGCGAGACACACGGTATATTAAAAAATAGGTGGCAGATTTTGATGCAGTTTCGCAAGACTTGAAAAGTTAGAAATAAATAGTTTCGAGCAACGGATGATCCAACTCCCTCGTGTTTCTTCTTTCGAAATATTTTTTTCATCGTATTACTTTTTTTAATTTTAACATCGCGATTAAATCGAGCGAAAGAATTCGCGGAAAGATAAATTTCTTAAGTTTCACTTTATCGTACAACTGCCTAGATGGTCGTAAATACGTTATCAAGTTTTACTCGTAACAGTTATCTGAAAATGATTCATATATATTAGTTGATAGAAGAAATTTAGAAATTTTACAGTGTACATCTCAAGCTAACGGGGCGCATTTCTTAACACAAGAGCTACCACGCCAGTCAAATTGACTGGCTTTACAATTTTATTTTCAAATTCCTACTTCACGTTATATTTTTTCCCCGCAACGATGCAAGGACTTTCGCAACGGTAACTAAAAGAATAATATAATGAATTTTATTTTGTTTTTTGTATATTCAAACTGAAAATAATTTTGTATGAAGGCTACTTATACCAACATCAGTCAAATTGACTGGTTTTACAATTTTATTTTCAAATTCCTACTTCACGTTATATTTTTTCCCCGCAACGATGCAAGGACTTTCGCAACGGTAACTAAAAGAATAATATAATGAATTTTATTTTGTTTTTTGTATATTCAAACTGAAAATAATTTTGTATTAAGGCTACTAATACCAATACCGGTCAAATTAACTGGTACTTGTCAAAACGTAAAAGGATCCTGCAATCTGTTCATCGAACCCCAATTAACCAGTCTCCTCGTTTTCTACAACTTGCCACAAATTTTTTTCAAATTTTTTTTACCGCGTATCATTCGATATGATGATATCAGTTATCAAGAAAATTGCGGATCGATCGTTAGATCTCTAGATGCTGACAATAGAAATACCACAGCAGCCTAAATGACTGGTTCTACAATTTTATAAATGTGTCAACCCTCGTTTAGCAATCCCAGATGGATTAATAATATCAAAAATCTACTACATAACATTGAATTCCTTCTGCAAGAAAGTAATAAATCAATAAATATAAAAATATTCTATTATTACGTATTTTTTAAAGACCAGTCATTTTGTCTGGTTTTGGTAGAAATAGCTTTGTGTTAACCATCGGTAGTTCTAATGTTAATTAGATTTTGCGTGATGAATAGCGATAACGTTAAAACTGCCGACACAGAGTAGCTATAATTTGAGAAAAGTAATTTATCACAAGGACAAAATATTTCAATTTTCAAACAAAGAAGTAAGTAACGTAAAAGTAACGGAAAGATACTGAGCAAATTCTCTTTATAATACTTTTTCCTTAATTTATTTTGCGTCTGAATGAGTTGACTAGGAAATTCATATTAGCTAACCAGGAAAGATCTGTCGTTTCTTTTATGACAGGAAATGGTAACGCAAAAATATGCATAGAAACTTAATGTTATTTGCGAAATATATTCATCGAATTAATTTGCCAAAGTTACTCTTTATTTTCAACGCGTCTTTATATTTCTGCATTTTTGGCTGACACTTGAACTTCTTTCGTTACCAGTTAAATTGCTAAATCAAATGAAACAGACGCGTCTCAAACATTCCTAACATTCCACTGTTCGCTTTTGTTACAGCCAAGTGTATGCCGTAGTCGTAAGGAGGCACGAAATGATTCCACCAGAAATAAAATCCATTCGTAACCCACTTGGAAAACCGTGGAACGGTGTGAACCTGTGCTAGCTATCGTTGCAACTTTCTCGAACTCTGGCCCATCTATAGGGGAGCTGCGTTTCTTCTTCTGCTAACTTGTACAGTCGCAAACGAATGAGTCAAAAAGTAATAGAAGATTAAAAAAAAAAGAAAAAAGAAGAAAAAGAAGAAGGATATACGTGTACATATAGATCTATATCTCATTTAAGAAAAAAAAGATAAATATCAAAGATCGTATCAAGACCAAAGATAAAGCCGAAGAGAGAAAGATTGAGAGAGAAGAAGAAGAAGAAAGAAAGAGGAAAAGGGAAATAATAGAAGAAGAGGTGTTCTTAAGAAGCTTCCAAAAGAAAAGACAGCATAGAACGTTGTATATATAAAACGTTCTGGATATTATTGAAAATAAGAATTTAATTAAGAATTATTGTATTTTGAACGAAGAAGAAATAAAAAAGAAGAAGAAAATTGACGCATCAAAATGAGTACAATAAGTGGCAGTCAGACTACGTCCGTGAAGGAATTCTACAGGGACAGAAGCATCTTCGTGACCGGCGTTACTGGATTTATGGGCAAAGTCCTTGTCGAGAAGCTGCTCAGATCTTGCCCAATAAAAAACATTTATGTCTTGATAAGAAATAAAAAGGGGCAGGATGCACACCAGAGGTTGCGAGCACTTTTGAATGGACCGGTGTGTTCAACTGCATTGTTTTCTCCTTAATTAAAGTATTTCCTATTTCAAAACTATAGAAAATTCAGATTTTATCGTTTTCTTCTTTTGCACCGTATTTCTTTTTCTTCATTCAGTTAAAAATATTCACTCGTTATTTTGTCGTAACAATCAACAAAGTCGTAATATAATTATTCTTGAATGCTAAAAAGATACAATGTACTTCAAATATTTTATTTTATATTTTATTATTATTCTTGTATTAGGCTTTCGTGTATTGTAAAATTATTCCAATATACCGGACATGTATTAGATTGTTTAGAAAATTCGTAATGAAGAACAATTTAAAAGGGATATGTTTTCATAGAATTAACATTAATCCATACGATACAACTTAAGTAGTGCAAAATACAGGAAATTTCTTTCCATTTTACAGTAGATGAACTTATGGAAATAAGTCGTTTTTTTTCTTAAAAATTGGAGTTTTGAAGTAAGAAATTAATAAAAAATAGAGTTGATCGATTTAGCCCATGAAGATCTGCCTTTAATATCCATTTAAGAGCAGTATTTGTTCAAACGTTTCGTTATTTTATAAGAATTTGTGATGAAGATAACCGTGAACTTGTTGAACAACCTAATGTCTCTTTGCAGTTATTTTATTTTCCATTAAATAACGAAATTAATGTATTGAAATGTTTGCAGCTGTTCGATAAACTACGTCGAGACTCACCGAATGAGCTTCTGAAGGTAATCGCCGTGCCTGGAGACATCACGGAACACGAACTGGGTATTTCAGAATCTGATCAGAACGTTCTAATAAGAAACGTGTCAATCGTCTTTCATTCTGCCGCTACTGTGAAGTTTGATGAGGCACTCAAGATTTCGGTTACTATTAACATGGTCGGCACTAAACAGCTATTGAATCTGTGTCATCGTATGCAAAATTTAGAGGTAAAGAAAGTTGTACACTGTAGTGTATTATAATATAAACGCCCTTACATTTCATTCTTATGTGTGACGAAGTAGTTCTTTTTACTTTTGAAGCTATAGACAATATGAAATCATGGTAAAATTTCCTGCATTCCTAATATATATCTAAAGTTTTTGCCAGGTCGTTAATAATAATCTCTGAACAATTATTATTAATTATTATCTTAGTCTTAGTCTGACATATTTAATTTATTAATCTAGAAAATGTAACGATTAGAGTAGAATAAAACTGAAGAGAAAGGATAGCAAAGATAAATTAACCTTTATGTCTTTATCTATAGGCGCTGGTCCATGTTTCAACGGCATATTGCAACTGTGACCGTAAGGACATCGCTGAAGAAATCTATCCTCTGATAGCGGAACCAGAACAAATATTCGCTTTGACGAAGGTGATGGATGACAAGATGGTTGACGATTTAACTCCAATTTTGATCGGCAAACGACCGAATACCTATACATTTACCAAAGCCCTAGCGGAAAGAATGTTGGAAGCAGAATCTGATTATTTACCGATTTCAATTGTGAGACCCACTATAGTTCTATCATCGTTTAGAGAACCGGTTGCCGGGTGGTTAGATAATTGGAACGGACCGACTGGTCTTATCGCTGCAGCTGGCAAAGGTTTCTTCAGGTAAACTCATAACCTAGTAATTTCTATGTTAGTTAAATAAATAAACTAAATAAATAAAATTAATAAATAATGCAATAAACAATATAAGATCGAGTGAATTCTTTGTTTCTTTACAAACTTTATAATTGAAATGATTTACTCGATTATTAATAAATAAACATTCGTTATATATATCACAGATCTATGCTTTGTCGGGAAAATATGGTAGCCGATTTGGTGCCGGTCGACATAGTGATCAATTTGATGATCGTCGCGGCATGGAAGACCGCGACGAATCGCTCGAAGACGATTCCCATATACAATTGCTGCACAGGCCAACAAAACCCGATCACCTGGGGGAAGTTCGTTGAGCTGTCATTCAAGTACAGCCGAATTCACCCATACAACGATGTGGTTTGGTACCCAGGTGGCAGGTGCCACAATTACGCTTTAGTGAACAAAATATGCATGCTCATCCAGCACATTGTACCGGCGCACATTTTAGACTTTACTCTTCGAATGAAGGGCAAGACGGCCAATATGGTCACATTACAATCGAAACTCCAAAAGGCTACCAAATACTTGGAGTACTTTACTACGCAACAATGGAGATTCAAAGATGATAATGTTCGAGAATTAAACGAAGAGCTTAGTGTCGAGGATCGCCAGACATTTACCTTCGACGTTAGACAAATTGACTGGGCTTCATACTTGGAACGCTATGTTTTGGGAATTCGGCACTTCCTCCTCAAGGAGAACCCGGACACACTGCCAGCTGCTCGTGTACATCTTAGGAAGTAAGTAATCCTCTTGATAACAAAAACAGAAATTTAAAAAATACAGAATATGAAGTACAATGTGATTTTTACTTGCAAATTTATTTTCATATACACGTATATTTGATCATATTTAATACACTTTAATCCTTCCAATGTCTTAATATAATTAATATCGTTAACTAGAAGAATCAACGTAATATAAACATACAAAGACAATAGATAAAAAATGCTTTACATATAAAAGCATTTTAAAATCCAATACCTTGTCAATCAATCACATATTATTAAAACTGTCCATTTCTTAAATTTGGTTATGAAATTAAAGAATATTTGATTATTCGGCATAAAGAATACTAATTTCTCAAAAGCAATGAATATCATATTTAGATATTATGTTATCTACTGCTAAAAGACTTATGTCTTTAGATCGAATAAGCTGTTCCTCTTTTTAGCTATGTTATATCGAAATATGCTTTTTTCTAAACATTACACACTAAATGACATCAGAACTAAATTGTACTAATCATATTTTCCCTTGTAATCTTCATATTTAACTTAGAAAATATCTTGAAATTACCCTTTTATATATGTATTATGATACTAATCTGTCTGATATAATCTGTTTCAGATTATACTGGATTCACAAAGCTGTGCAATTCGGGGTGCTATTAGTACTGCTGCGTTTTCTGTTGTTTCGAAGTACCGTGACCCAAAACGCATGTTATTCACTGGTGTCCCTGGTGTTACGTGTGTGCCGTATAATTGTTTGACGGCTCAGAACGCTGGTTGAGGATCGCGAAAAGCGTTATAACAAACAACAACCACTAATCGTACAGAAGCATAATCTAATGGTGCGAGTTGTTCTCCGACTTCATTGCTCGCCGTTTCCAACGAGCAATTGCTATGTTCAAACATCCCATCGGTTGGCCTTTTCGATGTTTCTATTTGTTCATAATTAAATTAGCGTTCGCTAGATATATTCAATTCCATAAAGAGGTGCAGTTACGAAACTGGTCCAAAAAAAAAAAAAAAAGAAAAACACATACACACACGGATGATAAGACGTACATTCGAAGCTTTCGAAGTTATCATATGTAAAAGTCACTTTGTTATAACTCCTAAAACTGAACAGAAAGAGTGTAATCACCTTTGAGTAAATACGTCGTCTTTTTGTTCAGCGGTAGAAAAAGGAAAAGAAAGTTCAAATATTTACGACCATACGTTTATATCTGTGTCGTGTATTTTTCATGATGCTGTCTCAAAAAGGAGTTCCGTTCTTGAATATCGATATTTCGCATATCGTTGATCCGTGGTGACGAGACACTTGAAATATTCGAACAAGTTTGTTGCTGAAAGATTTGATTCTTGATACTTTTTATCAGTTTGTTACATTTAAATCATATTACACGATAGCTATATCGTAAAGTGCGATTTTGAAATTATACGTCATGTGAACTCCGTGAGCCGGCAACTCGAATACTGATCGAAATTATTCGACATTTGCCATAAAACCTTGTGATTTCATTGGTATTTCGTTAAATATGTTTCTTTTTACGGGATCTCTCTTTACATCACTATATCTTGGTGATCAAAAACAAAAGATGCGTAAGAAAGGACAAATTATTTGTATTTTTACATTTTTAAAAGTAATCAGTATCGTGTATAATGTGTCTTTTATTGGTTGACTATTTAATTTAAGTAATCGATTCAATCTTCCAGTGAATTTTTGTGATCTTTTAAGCAATAAGGTTCTATCGTGTATTGCGTTATAGAGGAACGTCCTGCTACATTTCTTTTTGCCAAAACGGAGAAAAAGATTTGAGAGAAAAGAAAGAGGGAAAGAGAAACAGATTTAACATTAATCGTAGAAAATAAATCGAAGCGATTAGATTATTATTATGCGAGTATGTATTTTACAACATTGCCAAACGATTTTAACGCCCGCTAAATTTCTTCCTTTTTCATAATTTTTACGATGTGTAGAAGTAGTGAAAAATTCCTTCCTGTAAAAGATCGTTTAATCCTTTCAGAGGCAGGGATTTTTTTAGACGCCCAACCATTTCCTTAGAGTGAACTTTTTCACGATTTAATGTAATAAGCTGTAATACAGTAAAACTATATGTATAGTACGAAAGCTGGGAGGATTGAACGTTCAAAATTTAGCATCGAATCCTTTCGAGTCTGCGTGACAAATGATTTTTCTTTTTTCTTGGAATTACAAAATAAGTTCTACTACTTTGTTAACGAAGAACAAAGCATAGACTCGAAATGGTCGAAATGATCGAAAAGGAACATTTTTAATGCCAGTTGGAGGAGTTACAAATTCGTCGTGCCTTTGTGTCGTCGCGATCTGGCATTTTGTTCGTTCATTTGTACTGCGACGTAAGATTCATAGATGGATATTTGGTTATGATTTTACGTCGAAGCACACGCTCGGTTCCATCATTCGGTTTCACCATCAACGAACCAAGTTAGTGTTTCCAAACCGACCACACCAGATATTTGGGTGGTCATGTATAATTACTATTTCTGTATAAAAAAGGAACTATTCGTATGCGTTTAGTTATTGTTATTATTTTAATTCGATTATTTGTAAAAACAGAAAAGGGAGACATTTAATGGAGAAATGCGCTTGTTATAGCTTTGTTTGATATATTTAAGTTAGCTCGAATTTATCGAGTACATTTACTTGTTTTCTTGTAATTAAACAAATAGATGAAATTTGGGATATATCCTTTCTTATTTTAATGTTCCTTGTTTCCTTATCTCAAGATGTTTTATCAAGATTATTTATAAGTTATTGTATAAGGTATATTCCTTATGAGTATATATCTATAAGGCTATAACATACACCTATAAGATATATAGCCATATATATGGATCTTAAAATTTTAAGTTAAGAATAAATCTAAATGTGTAAAACGAGCATTTGTACGAATAATTTGCTTCGTTTTTGGTGAAATTGAAGGTGTAAAAGGACATTGACGAGTGCCAAAACATCCAGCTTGTTATAATTGACACAAATGTAATACGATCACTGCTAAATCATTGTAATGGAGAAGATTGTCAAAACACGTTACAGATTACCCCATTGTTTTTATTCATGATCAAGTGCGTTGAAACGTTTTCCTGTAAATCAAGAATACCAATGTAGAACTCAACACACTAAGATCATATGTCATACAGCGTTTTTCAAATCTGCCATCGGTAGACAGATACAACGCATTTATCTAAGTCTTCAAGATGTTAACGCAAACCCTAACCATCAAGAATACCAAGTGTTTGTTATTAGAGGTCTAACCTAAAAAGGAAGACAGAAACTTAAAGACAAGAGAAGACAGGAGCTCAAAAGTTTTTATTAGGACCTTACCGTCATCTAATTAAAAATTCGAACGATTTTGAACAAGAAATATAATTTCAATAAATATTCACCATTGATACTATTGGAATTGAAGTAACCAATTATTCTCTGAACTGCTCAAACTCCAACCACAGCGAAATATTAATATTAATATAAAATAAATAAAATTGTTCGGAAAGCAAAATAGTAACAAAAAATAAAACCATAAATTAGTTACAAAGTACACAAGCGTTTCTTCAAGAAAAAGAAGGAAAATCAGTAGGCAAAAGATTGTAACGACCCGATTGGAGAAATGATTACGTTTAAAACGTTTATCATCCAAACGTGAGCCAAGATACAGAAATATCGGTAGGTATATTAAGGTGTATTATAACATCCACAATACGTTATCAAAGCTAAAATTTTGAAGGCATTGGCAACTCGTTTCTCTGTTTCGATCAACTTTTCCACGTGCATACATATACGATAACACTTCCAATGCCGGGCGATCGGCCAATGTGATTATATTAGAATCGAATATAGGCGGAAAGAGACAACAAATTTGTATATATACGAAGTTATCAATGATAGCGTGAAAAGAATTTTATATGTATGCACGATGATTTGATGCATTTTTGTTATTCATTCGTATGCTCCAAAAAAATATTCACGTGTTTTTCGCCATGCCCTTAACTATATATATTATATATACTATATAATTATGTATATTATTGTGTTATTGTATTTATATTTTATTGCTCTAATCTGTGTATATACAATACACATTCCAATGCTCTTCTTTCGATAAGATATGCATATATACGTACGCATCTCTACGTTTTTATATTGCTATCAACATAATAGAAACATTTGAAAATGTGTGCTTGGTAATTAATGTTTGATACATTTATTTCAATAATGCCCTCGGTGAATTTGCATAAAGCGTATATAATTTCACGGATTTTAATTATGTTCGTTAACCCTCTATAACCCATTCTGTGACATCTTTTATCTGATTATTAATTATAAACGATATAAAATAAAATTGTTAGAAAATACAAATGTTTCTTGGTAAAATTGAAATTTGTAAGTTAATAAACCATATGAAATGGTCCGTGGAGGGTTAATTATGAATAAAAATCTCTTCTCTGCAACACTAAATCCCATGTGACACAAATCTACACATGACAAAGTTTTTTAATACTACATTTGTTGCCTGTGTCTTTAAAACAATTAATTATATTAATCCTCATCCGTACCTCGTGTCAATTTGACACACTTTTCACGTGAAAGATGATGTTATTCCGCTATTTGTAGAGAATTGGTCTGACTTTGTGATTTTTATTTTTTTAACGTGGAATATATATATGTATATGTATATATTTAGTATTGTTAAGGGCAAAACATGCGATAAAAGGGTGTGACAACATTCGTTACAGAAAGGGCCCTATCTATCAATCTGACACACATAGTTCTGATCAAGTCCATTGACGACTAGTTCATTGCCTTGTTATTGTTGCACAATAATTATGCATTCACTGTACATCCCCTCCAGAATGCAACTAGACATGCATAGCTTTGAATATTAAAATTTCGTATGGATATAAAGAAGAGAAGAGGCGTTATGTCTTCTTTTTGTTCTCTTTGTCGCGAGACAAAGCTAAGAACAGTAATATCGAAGCAATGCGAAGTAGAACACGTGCGAATGAAATCCGATGCTTGTGAAGGAGAATTAGTGTGAATGTATGTAAACGACAAGGAGAAAAAATAATTATTCCATTTCATTGATGTTTTACGATTGTGTCAGTTTGATACACGAGAGACACATTAAATTGTAAAAATGAGGGGCGGATGAGGGTTATGGTAAAACAGCCAGTTTTGAAAACGCGTATATGATTTTTTCGACCAGAAGGGCCGACTTCTCCTTCAATTCTCTTCTGAAAAGAGCATATGACATTTTTAAATTGATCATCTCGTGTCCTTAAGTTCGAACGGGCTTCCTTTTGATATTTATTTCATTGCGATATTTATTATCCATTGTTCAAAAATGCTGCCAAGAAACAATGAAAGATTACATACTACATATGCTAGAAAAAGAGAGAAAACGAGGAAAGTATCATGACGAGGAAGAGAAGAGAAGAGGAATGAATAAACCTTTGTGAAAAGAAAGTCGATCGAATACAGCGTTGAAAAAATGACTAAAAGACGAGGAAGAAAGAAAAACCACGTGAAGGAGTAATGCTACCGAAGGTCACCGCCTGCTAGTCTTGTCTATATTGTTATTCGGTTACATAGTGCATATAAGGAAACAATATTTAATATAATCGATTTAATTAATATTGTACTTCTATAAATTACATTAAAAACAATGAACCATTACAAACGAATCTTTTAACATGCCCTTTGGAACGGTTAAAAAAAATAATTCAAAGAAACAGTCTTGTTGATGTATTGAATGATTGATAAAGTTATAACATTTATAGAATTACAAATTATATTTCGAAGCCTTTTATTATTTTTCATTTTTCAAATTTACGTTGTTAATGTAAAATATTGAAACACGAAAACATTAATGAAAAGAAACAAGACACTCTTCGTCTCTTATTTTTATTACAAAAGTTGGTTGTCATATAATCTAGCACATATTTCTTTTGTATTGATTTTTTAAATTAACGAATTTTTGCATTAAAAGAAAATATAAATATACGATAAAAATATGCGAACAAAGATTCTAAATAAAATAAGAGAAAATATAAACATAAAAGTAGAATCAGATAGAAATATACGCGATGAAATCGATCAAATCAAAGTAGAAAAGGACGAATTGTTACAGGTAAATGGTGTAAGAACAATACAATACGATCGTATAGTACTTAAATGCTATAAAGAATGTAGTAAAACGTGACGGATCGAATTTCGCGTAGTAAAATAGTGTTGAGAAGAAAAAACAAAAAATGAGCATGCTTGAAAAAGAAAGGAAGATGGTATGGTACGTTTGGAGTGTTGAAATGTAGCAAATAAACTTATTAAAAAAAAAAAGCTTTGTTTTATAATATTTCATACTTCAGTTTCCAACATAAATTTTGTTCAATATTTTACAGCACTATACATTGTACTTTTTAAACATGCAATACAACATATTAAGAGCACATGCAACTAAATATTTGGGAGATTTTATTATGTATAGGATAAATAAAAAGAATCTTCCTTTGGGCTTTTTTAAAGGTTATTATAGATTCAGAACACAATGAATCTTGATATACATATGTATATTCCTGTGCTATACAAGTGATCATTGCGGATAGTTACAGGCTTTTATCTATGATGATACGGATGTTCCCAATTTTACCAATCCAGAATGTCTTATCATGCGTATTGATTCCCATGACCATTACATTACAACTCTTCCATGAAAAACAAATATTTTTATGCTACTACAGAATCGATAATGAATTCACGATGATTCACGATATACACATACATGTATATATATAGGATGTTCTGTATACATTAATAATTATGATACAATTATAGGAGATGGATGATTCTACATGACAAAATAAGTCGAAAAAATAGAATAGAATTATTTTATATGAGATTTTATTTTTCAGAAAATTGACTTATGTAAAATAAGTAATATTGAAGATTCGCTTTAATAATACAGACAAATAATTGTTTAAAATACTGCCCATTGCTCAGCGTGTATAGCTGCGTTCTTTTTTAATTAAGTTATTATGCATTTTAACCTATGTTGTGTCTTTCATTATTCAAACGCTGAAACAATCCTCGTTTTTAGTTACTGAAAGAAGAAAACAACATACAAATAATTTTATTGTATATTTTTAAATATAATAAGTCACGTTTTCCATTTTTCATAGGAGAGCAGTTCCAGAAATCAGCACATTTATCCAATGTTTCCAAATTATTTGATTTTTAAATTAAATATGTTTTCCACTCTTTTCGTAATTTAAAAAATATTCCTTGTGGCTTAACAATTATACTTTTAACTTTTTTATTTTACTCACCGTTCATGTTTCTCACTCTAATTTAACAATCAGAATCCTATCCAGATCCTATACCATTTATTTCAGTTCGTGAATCTTATTGTCAGAGTAAGAAACATGAAGCATAAGGTAACAAGAAAAGTTACCATACGAGTATATTTCTGGAGTGAAATAAAATTGTTTGCAGCTTGCAAATAATATTCAAACTAGAATCCTCAAACTAAATTTTTGCAATGAAATTTTTTTTATTATCTCAATATCTAGAATTGACCCTACAAATATTCTCTACATATTATGAGATTCTATATATATATATATATGTACATACTGGTATATTCATGTATCTACAGTTGTTTTAGCAGAGATACGAGTGCGTCGCTACTGTCAGTTTTTTCCATAGATCGATGTTCAGTCCATCGATGCCGTTTATTAAGCCTATATAATGTCAGAAAACAGACGAAAAATTAAAAGTTATTCTGTGTCACCTTGAAACACGCTATACTGTATAGATATATATATATATATCTACAATCTACATGAATGAATAGTCGTCTTAACAAAGACATGAACATATGGCTATTGTCAATCTTTTCATAGATTGACGCCCATCGACACCAGTTAATAAACCAAAGACCGTTATACAAAAGTGTGGTAAGCGGCAAGCGGTGAGTGATAAGCAACAGGGCGACAAAACAAGTAACGATTGAGCCACAGAAATTAAATCAAACCCATAGATCTACATATGTGGAATAGGTCATATACAGCAGCTGAGCAACGAGCGATAAAAGATTGTCGCTTACCGCTTACCGCTTATTGCTCTTCAATCCTAATCGCTAATCGCGGCCTAACACGTAACATCGTTATACAAGCAAAAACTGAGATAATTTAGTAACGATCTCGTGAAAAGCGCCATCCGTACGTAAATGGTAAAAGTGTGAAACGATGGCGCGTGAATAAACCACAGACGGGTGCCATAGTGCCGTTCATTGATTGCGCTTGTCCGGTGCCATATTCCTTGCTCCAGAGTGTGGCGTTTATTGCGCAAAATCCAATCACTAGCGTTTCGCCATTTTTGTTGACCATTCAGTAGTTTCCGCGAAAACGGTTATAAGGCAGCCTGTCCGGCAAAAGTGATCACGCTCGTTACCTAAATATCGATTCATCTTGATTCAGATCCAGAATCGCGATTAGATTCATAGAATAAACGATAGAGTTCTTACCGTTCCTTTTTTTCTTTATACTCGTTGCTTTCTCAATTTATGTATCTATAATGTACATATACATAACTGTACTTTGAACGTTCCTACGAATTTTGTGATAGAATTACACATCGATAACACGTGAGTATTATTGCTACTTTAATACTTCTCACTCACGTAGAAAGTGATGCTCTTTTCGATGACTGAGTAAATAAAAATTTCATCTTAATTCTTCAACCGTGTGTTCGTTGATGTTGAGAAAGGCTGTGCCACGGCTGTTTTTAATTTGTAATTTTGTTTAAGTTTCTATTGTCAATATATTTCCTTTCTTATAACTGATTTATTATATTATTATATACTACACTTTTTTGAAATTATATTTCTGGAAAATGAGAAAAAGGAACTTAGACCTTCACTTCTACGGAATTTTCCTACTTTCGTGTTTACCGGAAGTGTTAGTTTGAAGATCGTGGAAACGAAAAGTAAAAATTGCAGCAGAGATACGTTCAATGACGCACGGATTTTTTTACATTGATTACTAATGTGCTTTTTATTATAAATTTACACGTCTCTCAAATTTTCACACTCTGGATAACAAACTAAATAAAATCTTCGAACAGTGATATATACAGACATCAATATTGATATTGGTACAATGAAGTGACGAGTACTTCGAACCAACTTTTATCTTGTATTTTTCCATGCTTTCCATGAAATAATACGGAATAATTTGAAGTAAAAAAAGTTACATAAAAAGGCTGACAAAAACAATATTAGAAAATCGTAAAAAGCAATAAATGTGCGAACATATTCGATAAAAAAGAGACAGGATGGACAAATTAAATATTCGCAGTGATATGAGATAGAAACGCAATCTAAGCAATGTGTACATTTATCTTCTTTCGAATGGAAATCATCATTTATTACAAAGATAAGCTCTTTCAATAATTTATTTAATTTATTACGGATCTAGATATTTCAAATAATTTTAATTTTTCAATAATCAATAATAAAATGAACAATACGAAAATTCTGATTTTTTACAATCAATTTCCAAACTTCTTATTTATTACAATTATTGCAGTCTGCTACAAAAAATTTACATCTCTAGGATCTCGATATAATCTTACTTCTTCAATAATAAACAATACGAACATTTTGATTTTTGTTCCAATTAACTTCGAGACGGACGATTTCTCCGCACACTTCGCCGTGAATGCAATTTTAGATCTGGACAAAGGAAACAATGTAATCGAAAGCGAAGTGTAAAAAAGACGAAGTAAGGAAGGCAGAGGTTGAAAAAAGAATGGTCAGCCCGCGGACGAACACGAGGCAGACTGAAATTTCTAGCACGCACGATTTCCGAGGTTCTATAGACTCGCTGTTCATTTCTCTGTTCCGTACTATTTTTGGCGCGTGCATAGGTATGGAGACGTTTAGGCGATTTCACAGTAATAGAAGCCGAGCTAACAGATGCAATTGCGCAAATCGTTTTGCCGGTATATCGCTCGAGATCGACGGCCGCGCGAGCCTCAGATCGAAGAATCGCGTCTGAATTTGGGAGTGAAGCTTGGCACGCGTCACTATCTTTATTCTGTACATGATAATTTTTGATAAATTTAATGTTTTATGCGAATAAAATGAAATGAAAGTTAGTTTCATCGCTCACTGCAATTTTTTTAATATACGTACATGTATCATAAACAGGATTTTTAATAAACCTTTCATTGAAATAAAATGTGAATTAGTAGTAAATTAATTTGATAATTTAATAAGTTTTGTTTATCATTCAATAGAACTTTTTTATATATCAATAAATGTCTTTTTATAATATATAAATATTACTAATGAGGTGTAAGTTTGGTATTAAAAAGAAAAATAGTATGTGTACTCAAAATACAGTTTAAAATACAACACTTTATTGAAATTAGATTATTTATACATATACAGAAATGTTTCTAATAATATTTCTTTTTAGTAATGTTAATTATCTTTTCAGGTCAGTGTCACGAAAAATAGGCCGTTAAGAGTTTACAGTACTTAGGACCGGGGAAAATAAAAAAAGAACGAGCAGGATGCCACAACGCGTGAAAAGTGCGTCCAACGTAAACAAAACGCAGATCAAGGAAGAAGCTTCCACATCGTCCGTTCTTGCCGGGAATTCTAGCGATGATGATCCGAACGTAGCCGAAGTATAAAATAAAAGAATTTAGGAATCACTTAATATTTAATTATCAAGTTTTTTAAATAATTAGAATTGTTTGTATAAAGTACAATTATTATTTCGCTATTACGCGAATCAAAATATCAAATATAACTGGATATTTACATAACTGTTTCGTAGTAATATACATATAATAATATATACAATGACTGCAAAAGGTATTTGAACACGACTGTATTTATCGTAGCAATCATATATTAATTAAGTAGATCTAAGTATATTTAATTTTATATTTAATAGTACTTTCATATGATTATAGAACATGAAACGTCTAATTAAAGATTCCGAACTCTACAGGTTGTACTATCGAATAAAGGCGGGCCAAAATTAATTCATCACGGTTACATGTATACATTGCACAAGAAGCAACCGTACAATATCCGATGGAGATGTGTTCGCAGAACTATGCATTGTAGAGGTAGTCTTATCACTACCACGAATTGGACGAAGCCAAGGGTGCGTATGGAGCACAATCATAAGCCAGACTTCGCGGCCGTTCAGGTTGCCAGGAAACGGTACTTGGCTCTTGGCAAACCTAGCGTGTTAACAAGTAGGTTCACCAACTTTTTCATTGATTATGATTTAGCTCGTTTATCGATTCTTGCTTGAATTTTCAAAAATACATCTGAGGAGATATTTCCATAATGCATAATATTACGTTCAAACTTTGTGTGTTTCGTAGACGTAGAAGGAAATACTGTCAAGTCTATGAACGTACCACAACGAGTGCTTCACAAGGAGAATAATGTACCAGAACAGAAAGGTAGGAGACCGAAGACGCGAGCTACAGCCAGGAAAAGTAAGTGTTTTGAAGACTTTTATAATTGTTAATAATTTATTAATAATCAGAATCCAATCTTGGAAATCCAATATTGGGAATGGTTTGTTATATGTTATATAGTATTGTGTAGAATGGATAATTCTTTTTGATATGTGATTTAATAAATTATTGTGTGTTAAATTAAGACACTAATGAAAGTCATTAAATGATTCTCCAGAAGATTAATAGGGAATAGAAAAATCAGTAGAGTGATTAGATACAATTAAAAACAGAGACTCATATTTCTAGCTACCGATTTAAGATTACTACGAATGAATTGGAAAGTTATAACGAATTAAACTCTGTAACTCTTATTACATTTACGATGAGATGTACAAATGATTCTACTATAAAAAGAAGACTGAATATATGTAGACGTGTTCAATTATCTAGCATATAAATCATCGTATAAATATTAATTTTAATTAAAATGACTAAGAATATATAAATTTGTGTTTGGAAATTTATACAATATATAATTTTAAATCTACAACTTTAGACTAGCATTACAACTATGATAAATTGAATCTTTCAATCAGTAAGGACTAATAATTACGTGGAAAATACATGAATTCATTCTGTTGAGTTAATGCTAATGTCCAGCGTAATCGCTGTATATAAATCCGCAGTATCCCACATATTCAAAAACAGATTATTGTTAGCGATCGTTCGTCTAAAATCAGGCAGGAGTATTATCGCGCCATTGATAGCCAACAGTTATTTTATATATACTTACATACACTTACTCACACATACAGGCGATCTTTTATATAACAAAAAATTGGAAATGTTCGTGAAAATTGTAATTATTTCATTATTTTTGCAATCGTTTGGATCGTTATCTTTATTTTTGTTTAACTATGAAGTTACTAATAAATACTATAGGAGAATATATTGTGTGATAGATATCATATTACACTAATTTATAGAGTAATTTGTTTTCTTTTTAATAAACATTTTATCATTGTGCAAATAATTAAGACAAAACGTAGTTTGTTTTATAATGAGAAAATATATTTTAAAATAGTATTAAAATGGTAATAAGATCTTCTCACCATTTTTTAATAAAATAAATGAAATCAGACAAATAAAACAACTCGCAATTTAAAATGAAACACAGTAACGGTAAAGTAATCGCTTGAAAACCATCAGTGTAAATATGCTCTCAATCCTTGCATTTCTATAGCCAGATCATTGGAGATCTGCCGAATCTAAAACAATAACGCATGAGGTTTCAGAAACTATTTATGTTAGTCGTAAAATGACGAGTTAACAAATAAGAGGAGAAAAATTTCTGTTTGCATTTAACTTTATTTTCGTTTATATTTGCAATATTCGATTTATACATAATGCAACAGTTTTATACAACAGATGTAGTAAAACTAAATATGAACAAAACAAAAAGGAATATTTATCTGCTTTTCTTACAGTATCATATGTTTATAATTTCCTATTTTTCGCTCGAGTGGTAGATCTCATGGTGAAGATGGCGAAATACCGACGACATATCGATTATTATCGATAACCCTCGCTATCTAAAACAATCGATGTTGTTTTGTCATTATCGATAATTTCGATATTTTTGTTTTATATTTATTAGCATGTATTCATTCATAAATATTCAAAATAGAAGTCAATTAAAATCTAACTATCAGATGACAGATTGCAATTCTTAACTACCAATTCTACCATACATTTCAATGGATAGAAAAATTCATGGAATTTAAACTATCGAAAGTAATCGATAATTATCGAAGATTGTGACTATCAATATCTCTCTAGCTCTATTTCAAAGTCCGTACTTGGAGGGTTAATTACCGCGTAAAGAACGCGACCCAATAGACAAAAGACGCATTTCAATTTGCGTGTACAGTGTGTCCAAGATGGCGGGCATCTTGAAGATGCGCGCGAGAAAAAGGGAGCTGCGGTAAGCGGCTCCCGATCGATGAGAATTCGCTCGGACGAGGCTCGAGTGAGTCGAACGTGATCAGGTCGGTTAGTAATTCCTTAGCGAAGAGAGACCCGGGAACGCGCACACGATAGCAACACGAAACACGGTACGGATAATATGCGTCGACGACCGGCGGCGCCGTCGCACATGCGCGCCCTGACGCGCCCCTGTTCGTCCACCGATTTCGATTTTAGTCACTCCCGGGTTCGGCTTCGGGGAAAATCGTTCCGCTCTCGTAGCGAGCCTTACTCGTCCAGACGCGTCGTGAAAAAAACTCGCACGGATTTTAGTAGCGATTCTTAGTCGATCGAGTAGAAATATAAACGCGTCCCTACACGAGCCACAACTCTCTAACATTCGACAATTTTTCCTATTCGCGACGAGTAGATATATATATATTATATATATACATATATATTTGTACGTCTTCGACGTATACCACGAAAGAGAAGGAACGAGAAAGAGAGAAGCAGATTTTTGGGCGATTATTTCCTTGTGTCGTCGTTCACGGACGATCGTATCCCAATACCGGTTTAATCGTCAGACGTTTACACGGGCCAGCGAGATTAGACACGCCGAGAATAACGCGATAGGAAACCAGTGTTGATCTTTGGTAAGAATCTGATCGAGCAGAGGAATATCGAGAGAGAGAGAGAGAAAGGGAGAGAGAGAGGGGAGAATTTTGGACGAGAAATCGAGCAATTCATTTGTGTAGTTTAGAATATCACTCCTGGGAATATCGTACGAGGGTCGATAAATTGTCGCGTGGTCGTTGTCGGTACAACGGTTCTCTGACGCGGCGCACAATACCGAAAATCGAACCGGTTCGTAGCCGCGAATCGACCAACGAACTGGATTCAGTCTAAGTGACACCGTAACGAACAACAGAAAAAAAAAGAGGGACGAAAACAGAGAAAGAGAGAGAGAGAGAGGAAAAAAAAGCACAGAGAGGTAGAGTAAACGTAACGACGTAGCAGCGGCGTGTGCTACTCGATATCGTGCTTGGCCGCAACGGTTGCCATTTTATAGCCAGTCGCTCAAGAGAGTTCTTCGGGGAGGCAAGAAGGAGAGGGAGAACTGAGTAAGAACAAAAGAGCGAGTAAGATAATGCGAAAAAGGTAGAAGGAGCGAGAGTGGGAGAGAGAGAGAGAAAATAAAGAAGAGAGAAGGACCGGGGGAACGTAGCGTATGAGACGGGAAACGTGGTTTGATGGTGGGGAGAGGGAGGGGAAGATATTGAAGTAGAAAAGAGAGAGAGAAGAAGAGAAGAGAAAGGAACTTCGCAGATGGAGTAGAACTTCCGTAGATGTTTTTAGATCGTTTTCGATCGTACGTACGTGTAGATTTATGGAATTAAGCTTTTTCTCTCTTCTTTCTTTTTTCTTACTTTTTTTTTTTGATAGTTGTGTCAACTAACACGTTGCAATGCAATATCGATCTGGTCTGCGTAATATACGTGTAGTATACTATCGCACGTTCTCATCGGATAAATCGTTAATACGTATTATCCGTGTGTCGTCTACTGAGTGATGATACGGTGTGCTAGAAGGAGTGGGAGTAATAGAGAGGCATTCAGAGACGAGAAAGATAGTGCGTGAACGCGCTATATACATGTATACTTTATCTACTCAGTATGATTATCGTTAGCGCATTTTTTACAGTAACTCACCATACCGAAAAATTTATATCATATATTATAGTATTTCAATATTTATTATTTTTATGAATTTAACACCTTGTGTGTTATTATTATTGTATTAGTATTTAGGATTGTGAAATGTATTTACTTATATTTGTTAATACTTTCATATTTAATTATGGTATTTATATTGGTAGATCAGGAGTATTTTATTATTTATAGGGTCTTTTAACATGATATAAAAAATACATTATTTTGGATAGAGTTTAATAAAGGAAAATATATTTTTTCATCTATTTATTCTTATTCTCTTACAAATTTGTTCTGCACAGTCAGAAATTAGAATTCAACATCATCTGTTTATTCGATAACGATCCTACGATCTAATTTCTCATGCTACTCGATGTTTGAAATAGGTTACATGATATGATAATTCTCGACCAATCAAACGTGGTAAATCAACGAACATCATCATAGATTCACTTATAACCGAGATATACTCACTACTCACCATCACATCGTTTTCTTTGTGTCAAAATCATGAATGTGCAAACTTTTACTTTTTCAGTAAAAAAGTGGACTGAATATCTTTCTTTTTGTTCTTATATGAAATATATTTACGAGTGTAATATAACAGATGTGTAATAACAGAAGCATAATAGTAATTAACTCTAAGGCTTGATTCATCATTTCGGATCTATCGAATTGCATATTCATGGTATTGACATAATTTAATTTAAAATTAATCTACAATATAATGCCATACATCCGTCCTTTTTTATTTTTCAATTTCTCGCTCGTCTACAGAGTAAAAGAGAAAGTATGATTAGGACGCCAATGCCAAGATGTTGTCGCGAGTAATCGATTTGTGAATTAACGCGGGAAAATGTCGTTTCTTCATGATGTCTTAGGTCTTGTGTAGAGTGTAGAGTACAACTATACTTCTCTAACTAGCCAGAGATGGGAACCTTATTTGGCCAACTATTCACAGAGGTAGATCTAGGAAATTCCAAATATCTTCTCCGTTAACCTATTAAGAGTCAATATTGCGTTAATACGACATAGTATTTTAAAGTTCTTATTTTCAACAACTTTTCAACTTCTCAGATTTTTAGATCTTCAAATGTTCAGATCTCCAGATTTTCAAATTTGTGCATTTTTTTTTAATGGGTTAAGTGAGAGTGAAAGATAAATATCTGACACAGTTATTCATTTTATATATATATCCATGTTAGTAGTTCTGCATTAATTAATGACCATTTTGCTACATGAACTGACCGCCACTATCTCCATCACTTCGCGAAACTATTATAATTTCATTGAGCTTCTAGTGTTACGTACTTATGTAAAATAAACGAATGTGTCAGGTATTCTATTTTATTCACATTTAATGGAGAAGAAACGTATCTCCCAGAAATAAGGTTCCAAACCTTGGCCAGTTAGTGGAGCATTACCCTGTCCTTCTTAGTTAAAAAATGTTTTATCTAGCATTTTTTCTAACTAACATTCTTTCAAACTAAGAAGAGAGATTCAAAATTCATTAATAAAACAAGTTTCCTTCCGGTTATTGTAGTACCATAGATTTCACAGAATTCTTTTTTCATAGCCACAATACCTGTTTAAGTATCGAATCATGATTTATAATAACTCATAACGTTACAAATATCTCAGTTTCTTTAAATTTCATAAACTCGTAGAATACATGTGGACAAAATAGCACTGAAAAAATACCAAGCAAACCCTTGAAATTATTTCTTCATATCCACAATGTTAAAAACCAAAATTTAATAATATAAATCGATTGAAATAAAAATCGTAAATGTTGCATTAACGCAACGTTGGCTCTTAGTGGGTTAACGCGGCAGTACTGTATCGCGTTTTCGTTCCACAGAGAAAACACGCCATTGGAACGAAAATACGATCAGCGTGGAATTGGCGATCGACAAAACAGCGAGTCAAATACGAGCACGACGGCTACGACGGTGGGTCGGCTTGTACTGGTGGCCTGCAAGGACACCGTGAAGCTGACTACCCGCCGTCTCCTGCAGGAGCGTCAACGTGACCGAAATTGCCACGCGAAGGTCATCACGTCTTCCAACGCGGATATCGTGGAGGGCATCCGGCTCGAGGACGTCGCCATGAAGCAGGAACCCGAGGACGAGGAGGATTCCTACCTGGAGGCAGTCGAGATGCCGTCTCTATCGCCTTCATCGTCCAGCAGTAGGCACGCAGGTGCAGCACATCGTGTTCGGTCTCATGCACGTAGTCTACGTTCTATGACGAACCCAAGCGCGGTTTGGGCACATTTTGATCTGTGTGCTAACGATCCTCTACGTGCACTGTGTCGAATCTGTGGGGCAGTGGTGGTTAGAGGCGGGGCAAATCCACGACAGTGTGGTACAACGAATCTTCATCGACATCTCAGGGTACATCACGGTGGCAGACTCATTGGCACTCGCTATCACGGTAATAGTTGTTGGTCGAACTTTTTAGAAACCGAACTGATGATTATATTGTGGATGTTTATACATTTATGAGAATGCACATAATATATACTTAATACCATAATTTGGTCCCACTATTAATTTCAGCTCTATTCATCTCGGTAATTCACCAGTAATTCACTCACAATAAGGAACAAGTTATAAGCATCTAACAGTATAAGTATTCAGAATCAGTAGTGCATTGTTGACTGAACCAGTTATATTGCAGTAAGATGATGTAAACAATCCTAAATTCCAAGATGAATTCAGGAAAATAATGCTTGTAATACTCACTTTTCTCTACTTTTCCATATATGAAGTTGATCAGTGTGGTTTCTGAATGATTCGATTATTTGCTAGTACTTCCATACTAAGAGAGTGATAGTATGTAATTTGATAATTGTATCGAAGCTGTTAATGGTTATTGCTATAGTGTGTATGAGTTTATATAAGATAAGATTCAAAATATGGTTTATATTTATTATATGAATAATATTAAGATCTCTGTAATCAGAGGACTTTTTATTACTTGGGTAGTGAACAATCTGGGGAATATATGCATTTTTAATGTATCTTTTTGATATTTTCTGGAGAATCATTTTAATGAACATGAATGGACACGAATTATTTGTATCTTCTTAATCTGTAGTAGCTATATTTATAAACTGAAAGTAATAGTAGTTGTTTTTCACAGTACTACAATCACCTCAGACCAATTCAACTGGCAAGACTATAAGGATAGCAGCACAGTCCTTGGTAAGATCTCATATTAGAAATATTGCACCAGCACCTATATCACAGCAACAACAGCAACAGCAGCAACGACAACCAAAGACTCTTGTGTTAAAAACAATACCCTTAAAAGTAAAGCAGGTTGCACCTACGACCATTAAAATGCCACCCCGACAGATAAATCAGGGAGTGCCTCATAATATTGTACACCAACAGCCTACAGAGGTAGTGACATTATTACATATCAGTTTCTATAGCAATAACTTAAACATTTAATATCTTTGCTTTTCAGGTTTGTTTAAGATGGAACAGTTATCACAGCAACATGCAGAACAGTTTCCCATCTTTATTGGATTCTGAACAGTTCGTCGATGTCACCCTGGCCTGCGAAGGCCGCTCGTTAAAATGTCATAAAATGATACTATCAGCATGCAGCGATTATCTCGCGGATCTATTACGTGAAAACCCGTGTCAGCATCCGATCATTTTAATGAAGGATCTTAAATTTTGGGAGGTAGAAGCACTAGTCAAATTCATGTACCGCGGAGAAGTAAACGTCGCCCACGATAAACTGCCACAATTATTGAACGCAGCTGAGGCTTTACAAGTAAAAGGATTAGCCGGTCCAAATCCTTCTTCACGGGTGAACAATGATTTTTTTATTGTTTAATGGATCTAGGATTCCGTTGATACAAGTTTTTACAAAGCATTTTTTTTTTGACAGAATCCAAAACCACCTTTACTTATTCCGCAATCGAAACCGGTAGTATCTCAACAAGTTCCTCGAGGCGCTTCAGAGACCAAAGAGAAACCTTCCACTTCTGGAGTTTCTACGCCTTCTAGTCCTAAACGCGCGCAAAAACGACAACACTCGGAACCGATCGAGCCAAAACCCTTTACAAAGATACGCTTACAACGACCTGTTACACCGTCACAGATTACTACGGTTAAGTTGGAACCCCTAGATATCCCTCTCAGTCCTACGGAAATGTTCCCCGAAAATAACGAGGACAGTTCAACTCCGTCGAATTTTGACAAACTCATGAGTTTACACGAGGAAGATGATCCAGGTGGCAACGAGGCTACCGATGGCGAAAGAGAAATTCATTTCTGCGAGATACCCGACCCACCCGATATAAACGATAGCGAGGATCAAATGGAATTTGTACCTACGGACTTTTTAGAACAAGAACAAGACATAGTCGAAGAAACGGATACAGCCTCGAACAAAGATTGCAAAGAAGAAGAATCTAGGGAGGATTATAGTTCTGTTGAACTCGAGATCGGTGAAGGAGACGGAGTCGAATGTTCAAAAGAAAAGAAGCCGGTTTAGTGAGATGTTCTGAATTCAGTATTTGGTTTGTTTGACGGAAATGGAGTAAGATTGTCGTTTCGGATTTTTAACAAATTCTTGGAATTATCCAGTATTGTCACGAGACTTTTATTTTGTTAATCAAGTATTGATTTCAATGGTTTCCTCTTTTCTTCGAAATTAATACAAGAGAGAATAATGTATATATACATATATCTATATATTATTTTTGTGATAGTGTTTTATGAAATCTATCGTCGCATTAAATCATTATGCAATATATGCAATTTTAACTTTATTTGTGTTTAATCAGTCGGAACGCAACATGAAGTTATACATATATCGAGATTTTACCGTTTGTTCTCAGAGTAATATGACAAATATTTCATCGACATTGTAAATAGAACGTAAAAAGTAAAACTATTTTTATCACTTACTGTATGAATCGTAGCGACTACGTATACCTTTCGAGTATTTTCTTCAAGTTCACTGTTCGAAGCTGATATTTCTATACAAACAACTATGCCAGAAAGTATGAGAGAGATATTTAAGTGAATATTATTAATTAATTACACATATTTACAAGAGTACCTATAACTACTTTTCTTGCATAGTTTTTAGAAATTCGAATACGATATATGACTTCTACGTTGTCAAACAATTTTAATTTATTTGTTGAACAAAAACTTTTATATTATACTTTTTGTATATCGTAGATCGATTTCATTAGTCAAGTAGAAATTGATCGATTATTTTAATTCGTATGATATTTGAATCTGATGAAAATCACTTTGAATCATTAATGAAAATTCGGAGATTGCCTATTCCTATTTTAATCACAAATATGCTAACAGCATAAAAAAGATATAGCTTCTTAAAAAGAAAGTTGTACCTGTTAACTTTCGTGGTCATTTGCAGTATAATATAATGATAAACAGTACAACGGGTTAATATTTTTTGTTATTTGTGTTGTATGAAATTTGTTTATTTTAATAATATCCTTTTAAATATGTACGTAGGCATTATATGAAATAAGATGTCTGAATTTACTAATACATTAATGAAAATCAAATACATTCATGCGTTAATCGTAAAAATTCATTATTATTAAATAAAATTGCAAAATTAATAAAGTGATAACTCGATATATCATACTTTTTATTACATTTCAACCTTTTCTCGTAGGTTCCTAAAGATCACTGCGTAAATTTTACTTCGAAAAAAGAATTATCTTTTTAGCATTATACGTGTATGTAAGCGTTATGTAAAAATAACATTCTACGTATATGGTATATATTAAATCGAAGCTAGCGGCAAAATTACGTTTGTTGTAAAGATCCATGTATGATTGAAAAGTATATGTACATTGTATAACATGTGAAATTATGTGTTATAAATAAACTGCTATAATAGTACATAGCGAAATAATATGTGTTAAGTATGTTTCATTCTAAAAGATTTACTAGTTTTACTATTTTTCTATGACAAATTACTTTTCTTTAAAATAAAGAATTATAAATAAAATTGAAAAAAGAAAAACATTTTATCGATTATTTGGGAAAATCCGAAAAATTATTATGTATCGTAACTAAATATTAATGGAACTGTAATTCTATACAAGTTCCTTCTATGTTTATCGTCTTTATACATATATTAATATGTGTACATTCTTTGAATAGGTAGAAAAATTCCTTGTTCTCATTGCTAAAAATATTGACGAGTTTCAAAATATAAACATAATTAATCGTACAGACGTTATTATATAATTACAAGCATTCAAGTTCAATACTCCCAATTAATAAAAAGCACAATTCCCAAGTTTTTGTTTTATTCAAACAGTATTCGAACTGTAAGTTGTCAATGATTCATGAAATAAATTTCATTTGAATAGTTGAATCTACTAAATAATCCATCTCAACTTATTTATTTCTAAAGACAGTTCTACTATACATACAACAGGTACAGATTAATATTCATGCAACAAATAAGTTTCGGGGGTTACAGTATAGATATTAGTGCTCCGATGTAAATCGAATTTCTGCATTTGTGCTAATCCTATATAATTGGTGATATTTATTTTTTTAATTCATCCTAAACGATATTTCGAGTAGAAAATTATTTCATTTTATAGAATAACCGTTTCTATTTTGAGTTGTTTTAATATTAAAATTACAACACTGAGATTGCTGATTTGATTCCGAAGTGGGTCGTGGACTGTGATGGCGCCACCTTACCTCTACCCGTCCCACCGGACTGTCAAATCGAGCAACATTGTTTGTATACGAAATTTTTATCAGTTTTCAGCCTTAAGTACGATCCGGGGACTTGGAACAAGTGAATAAGATCAGGTTCGTACTCGCGCCTATTTTCATGACGAAATATGTCAATGTTATCTTACGAAATTGCTCGTTCATCGCAGATGAACGGAATTGCTAAGAGCTGGATGTGACCGGCGCTGCTACTACCTTTCTGTCAATTTCTTCTCCTCCCTTTCTCATTTTTCTTCGCGATACTTATTCATTTTCTGTTTTCTCATGCACCACGAAAAATGATTTTATTCTCATTTCTTGCACGAGATAAAGACATTCGAGAAAAGTCAGTTCTCGAATACAATCCTGTTTTTGGACTATATGTAACTGGTTTTGCCTTATTTCTCTTAACCTAACTGGAAAGTTAACAGTAGCTGGACGACCAGTAGCTTTCGAAAACGAAATTTCTCAAATGAAATTTCTATGCGAATTAAATTTAACGTTAAGCATAAATGCCACGCGGTTAATGTACTGTGTAATAAAGTCAATTTGGTTTATAAAGTCATGTTGCAAATGTAGAATTTGTGAATTAATATTTAATAGTTTGTTGTAATTATTTCCTATGTAAACTAATAAAAGAGTTAGATTTATGTATTTTTAAAGTGCTTTTCCTTTGCAGTGTAAATGTTTTGTAATAAAGTTTTTACACCTTAATATAATTTTTTCTAACAATAACAACATTATATGTCATCATTGACTTTGTGTAAAGACATTTGTTAAATTGTTTTAGAAATATTATTGGATATAAATATTGTTCTAATAAGGTTGTATAATATTAATTTTTGTTAATAAACCGATTACTTTAAAGAATATAAATTTAACTGAAACATAGTTTAGAGTTTATAAATATTAAATTAAATATATAGAAATCTTTCAGTGATGGAAGACTTTTACTTGAATTAGTTATTATTAATTTTGTAGGATGAATCGTACGATGGACGAAAAGGAAGAGTTGGTCAAAAAGTCTTTATTTAGTTTTGTGAGAAAAGAGGTACCCACTGCCCAATTAAGGTAAAAGCAAGAAAGGAAAAGTGATGGAACTTATTTATAATTCAGTAAATGCATATGTGGAACTTATATATAACTGCATTTGATGTGTTTTTGTACTTTATAAAGATATCCCTTCCAGCTTAATAGATGACATTGTCCTGAGCTATGTGGTGAGCATGGTAGAAGAAAGTGCACTTGAGGAAGACTTAGATGTTGATGGATTATGTGAAATGGTTTCTGCTTGTCTTCCTGAGTTTTCTACTATTAAAAAAGAAGCAGTGTCCAAGTGGTTATTAGATGTTGAAAGTAAACTACGGCAAGAAAGCAAAGGGAATGAAAATTGCCAACCTCAAGATCCCTTGAGTCATATTAGCTTAACAGCTCTGTTACCTCCTGGAACACAGAGAATGAGAGTTCATCATCTCTCAGAAACTAGCGATGCTGGAAGTGATTCTAGTGGAGAATATTTTTCAGAAGTAAATTCCTTCCACTTTGTTTTTGAAGTAAATATTAGTTATTTTAAACCATGAATGTCTTATTTATCAGGAATCATCTTGGCATCAAGTAGCACTTTTACAAGAAATGTTCCCAACTGCAAGTCCAGCAGAAGCCAGACATTGCTTGGCAGTTGCTGGTGGTGATATAGCAGAGGCAGCACAACTTGCTCTCCATAGACAAGAAGCAGGGCAAAGTATTGTTAGTAATCTTACTTTTCTAACAGTAAGTATCTATTTTTACATGTATGCACTTTTTATAAAATATATTATATAATTTATTTTTTGTATGATATTTGAAACTTATGGTATTAATTTAAAATGTTATTAAATTTATACATGTATATACACACGTACGTGCATTTTCATAGTAATGAATCAATTATGAGTTAAACGATATAAAATAGCGTAATTGTCTTCTACAGCCAAACGGTCGTAACAAGGCCAGAGTGAACGACGAGGAATTGAAATCACGTATCATTGCACGGTATAGTTATGTTGATAGAGACGACGACTCACGCGAGCATCGTCCAGTCGCACCGAAAACAGAACCAAAAAAATTAGTACGTTACTTAGATAATAAGATCGTAAGTGTGAAGGGTGAACGATACACTGAAGTAAGAAGGGGTGGCGAAGAGGAGGATGGCAACGAAGGTGGTAGAAAAAGAGGTCATTGCCGACCGTAACCAGTCCCTTTGCCTCCACCCCCCGATCCACCCCCTTGGAGGCATCTGATTTCGAATTAAAGCTTTTGCTTAGATTCTCTTGTCTTGCTTATAAAGGAATACGGACAGAGTGTTGAATTTCTATATACTTGCAGCACTATCTATTTTGTACCTCTCTTTTTCAGTTGGACTTGTTTTATCCACAATGACTTTCATTGATTTTAGAATTATTTTTATGCGTGATATTATAATCATTGTGATCTGTCGTAAAAACCTTGGAGCATTTAAAAAACCGCAAATAACTTGCCGTTCATAGTGTGGACGAATGAAAATTTCTCCTTAACGGTACATCGCTAATGTTATTAATTATTATTATTACGTCGCAGTTTAAGTACCTGTTAACGTATAATTAACTTACGTTTGAAACTTTTTATTTTTTACCGAAATAACTTTATATAATGGTCACAAAATAAATTTATGACTTTTAGCTTAGAGAAACTTTTATGACAGCGAACTTATAGGTAAATGTTAAAATACAAGACATAATTTCATAATGTTTTGTTGTTTTTCAACAGTTTTTTAGATTTTAAAGCTACCGCTGTAAAGAAAGAATTTCATTTATGAACATATGATTACTCTATAAGTTCGTTTACTAAACTTATAATTCAATTTCTGCGATACAATGTCGATAATTTTACTTATTATTTTCGAACGCATACACTCCTTTATTATTAAAATAATATGCACATTTTATTTATTAAACATGTTGTGTCTCATGCTCTTCAGTGAATATCGAACCGTTGTTATATTAACTATTATTATTAAGACTATGATATGTGCTGATATATCTTGGAACATATTACAATTACATATTTTATAATGTTAACTAATAAGATTAGTTCAGTTGATTGTTTCTAAACGGTACTGAATTTGAGTAAAATCTCTGTCTCTGTCTTTCTTTCTCTCTCTCTTAGACTTGTACTATGTATGTATTGAAAAATTCGTAAGAACGATAAAATGATAAGTGGTATATCTTTGCAAGGAGTTCGGTTTCTTGCAAAAACATTAAAAATAAAATGATATATAACAAAAAAAAGTTTAGGAATTTTTATGTGCACACTTGGAAAAAAATCGAAAAAATTCCAAATAAATAATTATTCTAAGCATGCATAGTTATAATTATTATCTACAAATATAATCGAAATTCACCAAAAGTTTAATACAATATTAATTGTAAAAAGAAAAAATATCGTGCAAGTGAATACTGCGTGCATACTGAATCTCTTGGTATCGCAGAAAAAAAATTATAATCAAGTTGTAGATTTCGGATAATAAATTGTAGTATATGTATTAGGTAGGAAGAAATATATATAGTATATATATACATACACACAAATATATATATACATATATATGTACGTATTATACATACATATATATCTATATATATAAACAGATATTATATATACATACATGTAATAGATACGTAAGCGGGATGAAAAAATTGCTTACCGCGCCATATAATTTACCAGTATTACTATTGTTATTGCTATTATTGCAAATTTTAAAGTGTAGATGGATATAATCCTTTAAATCTTAGGATATTAATAAAGTCGAGTGATTACTTGCAATAATATATGTATACTAGGAGGCGAAGTTTAATAATGAATTCATAGAGACACCAACTTTTGACGATCGTATATCGTGATTTGACACAACAAGAAGTGTAATTGATCAGAAATATAAATTTAAATTTTTATATTTTTTAATTGGGCCCATTGATACGCTGTTTAAGGAGTCACCGGTGTCGTTGAATTTTATTTATTACATTTATTAATTCATTCTATTAAGTGCGTGTCTTTAATGTGTCCTATTAATGTATTTGTTTATAAAACTCTTGTTTTAATTATTTGATAATTTTAATAAAAAGAAAAAGAAGAAAACTATATATATATATATATATATATATATATGTGTGTGTAGTTTTAACTTATATATATATATAAGTATATTGAAACAACTTGAGCCGCTCCTTGCCATAGGTGATTTATAATAACGCTACAGAGGAGTCATATTATTTCTAATAATTGTAATTACCGAATGATGAACATATATTCACTGTAAACTAAATATACTCTACTGCCGATTAATTTCAGACAGAACAATGTTGCTGTAAGATTTCCGAAAGTATGTGTAATAGAATAAGATAGCAATATATTAAAAAAATATTAAAAACAGAAAAAAATAAAAAAATATAAAGAAAAGTGACAAAAATAAAAAGAATAGGATAAGATGAGCAATTACTATAAACTGGGACACTTCAGTTTCTTGCGCATTTTGCTGTATTCCCTTTGATGTAACATATGAGTATTTTTAATTAGCAATATTGATTATATGTAATCTGTTATTATGAATGTGCAATTAAGATCGTATATAAAAATTAGGATTTATTCATACGTTTATACGAAATCGTTTACTTATAAATGATCATTATTGTTTAAAACAATAATTCCATAGCTTATTTTGTTGTCTTTGAAGCATTTTATTGATAAAAAATGGTGGAAAGTTTAAATCTAGAAAAAAACAGGATAACAAAAATTATCAGCTGCATTATTACTCAAATGATATTCTGCATTGTTACAAAATTAAAGATAATGAAAAAAAATTGTTTAAGGATCCCTTTTGTTTTATGAATTCAAACATAGGTAGAATAATAAAAAGAAACAATTATGGTTTTTGATTATTTTATTTGCTTTTTAAGGAAAGTCGTTTAATTAAACAGAAATTTTATTATGATCGGAAAGAAAAATAGTTCTCTCAGTCTAAGTAGATTTTAAATGTAACACCAAATTCAAGATACATATATGATTATAATATTACATATATTCTGTGGTGATAATGACGAACTCCGGGGCCTTAAAAAGTGATCCAAAAAACAAATAAAAAGTGATTCTATTAACAGTCCCATTTTATTTTATTGTTTATTTGAAATTTATCTCTCTTAACATTGATATAATGCAGCAATAAGAACTCTGTTTTATTTAAAAAAATACTTTTTACGGTTTTATTTTAAGAAAAATAAAGTCATATTTCTATGTTTTCTACGTTTCTTACATTACTTTCATAATTTTAATAATTAGTATGCATTTATAAAGATATATAATTATCTTATTGATATATGTACTAAATTATTCATTAAATTACGATATTACTATCATACTCGGTAAAATATCTTCTTTTTGTGACCTTATAAAATCAATAATTTCTAGTAATATGTCATCGAATATAGTTATAAAATACTAGTATAGTTAATAGAATAATGATTGTATGTACACAATGAACGAACAATTTTTCGTTGTTGAATTTACCACGAAACTCTTGTATGCATATTTTACCGATTATCGGTTAATTCGACTTTCCGATGCATTTAAAAGTAACAACGCTTTGTTCTCTTGTAAATCGTATACAATAACTGGATTAATGAAAACTAGAATATAAAAAATTCTTCTAGAAAACGAATAAAATAATATAATTTTAAACTTGCTTTTTAAGCATTTCGGTATAAACGCTGATACATACGTTATAATACCTTTTTTAATTTGTTGCACGAAGAGAATGTAAGTTTTTGAAATGTAATTGTATTTATAATCATTTTAAATGTTTTACCTATATACTTTAAAAAATCAATGATTGTTCAACAAAGAATTTGTGATTTATCTCATTTCGATAATCGATTTTCTAAATTATATGAATAATAATATATTCACCGTTTAAATTAATATAAGTATGTGTATGTGATTACGATATTATATTATTCATAATTACATTTGATTTAAACACAAATATACCTAATATTATACATAAACCTAAATATCTTTTCTTCACTCAGTACTAAGAATTTTGAAATTCTATATATATAATTATATATTCAAAAACATGAAAATAGAATCGACTATGTTTTCTATTGTTCATAATCTCCATATTCTAATCCATCATAATCGTATCTTAATTATCGTCATTTCAATTTTGCATAAGGTGATTAATAATCAACAACTAAACACTTTAGATTTTCATATGAAACGGCACATGATATTTTATTCGTAAAACGAATTACAATGCCTTTTAAAATTATAGCAAATAAATAAAATCGTTCACGTAATATTGCATTACAATTATGTAAAATTAAATCAAGGTACGTATGTGGTTCATATGCAATACATACATGCTAGCGAGTGTAACGTTTCTAAGATAATTATAATATATATATATATATGTATAAAAAAGTCTCGCTTTCCTTTAACTTCATCAATGTCAGAAACAAGCACCACTTTGACATTCATAAGATGAATCGAAATAGGTCATCCGGTACATATAAATATAAAAGCTTTCATTCTTAATGTCATATGTGAAAATCCATTTATTACAATAATATGTTTATTAACGATATTAATAAATACGTTTTCCGGCTGAACTTCGTTTTGGGATAGACTGAATTTCTGACTCTTTTTCATGATGTATGATAGGTTTTGACGAGTAGAATTTAAAAATAACTAGTTTTAAGTTGCGGAAAGCGTTGTTTTAAAAGTTATGGATATATAAAATTAATATTTTTTGATACTTTCGCCAGAAACTATCGTACATCGTAACTATCAACTACCGTTAAAAAGAAAAAAAAAAATGAAAAATTCGATGTGCCACAAAACGAAATTTATGCCGTTTTTCCGTTCTACTGTTAGTTGCTTGCTTCCGTTAACTCCAAATATTTATCGATGGTTATTAAGAAAAAGCGAGTCAAACGTAATCATACTGAAATGTAGATCTCGCAGGGAATGAAAAAGTGGCGAAACTGCAAAAACGTTTACAGGTTTTCCTTAAATTTAAACGATGACAAATCGTTTTAATGTTTGGAGAATGAATGATGAAGAGATTATTATATCGTGGTTAAATTCGATTTTCCAAATGACAACTGGAAACGTATCTCCGTTTAAGTTTTTTATTTCTTCTTTTTCCGCGGTTTGTCTTGCGGAGCTGGTAGGTTCTCTTGTTTTCGCTTGGACGCAGGTTTTGCACCAATACTGCCGCCTTTCTTTCTCCTTTCTTGTCTCTCTCGCTCCTCCAGCTCTTGATTTTCGCGCTCGATGAGCGTAATTAGCGTGTTGCATCGCCGCTGAAGTTCTAAAGCTGTACGAGACTTTACGAACCAGTCAAAACGAAATTGTGGCGCCGATCTGACCGTGGCACGAAGTTCCTCATATACGTTTTCCTTGTCAAATCCAAGCTTGTGCAACATACACACGAGGAATCGATCTTCCTCCTCGGTGTAATTCTTACCTTTGTTCGTTCCGTACGCTATCCTCAACTGATGAAAAGGAGCACGGTACCTCGCCATTTTTGCGTCTAAGGCTTTCTTTATCCCGGCTCGTCTCTGTATTTTTGCTTCTCCTCGTTCGATTTGAGCCATTACCCTATCTATATCTTGTAACTCATGACATCTTTCCCAAAAGACAGCCGAGTATTCCATCACTTCTTCCGGAGTTTTTCCTTCTACTTCCTTGGCTATGTTCTCAATATCATCACGACCATATTTTTCGTTAGCTTTTATGAATTGATTAAAATCTCTTTTCGTCCAGTTCGTGAAGCCTTGAGTAAGCAGTTTCTCTTTCTCTGCAACTTCTTCATCGGTTAATGGTTGAGCTTCGTCTATCTTACGCTGTTCTTCTTTTTGAATTCTGGTTGCGTCCGATCCAAGCTCTGGATTTTTTGGAACTTTATAACCTACCGTTTGCCGGAAGTAATATATTTCTTGGTCGAGTAATTCGAATAATCGTGGCGGGAAGAACTGGAAGTCTTGGACTATCGGTTGCTTTGGTGGTCTAGGTGCTTTCGGGGCTTTTGGTTCTGATACTCGGAGAGCTTCTCTGAAGTAGGCGTCGACCGCGTAATTGGCTTTACGTTCGCGTTTCGGTGGCTCAATCCAGTTACCTATTCCAAGAATCTTTTGTTTTTCGCGGTAATCCTCACCTTCGAATTGGTAGACGGAATCCGTGGGTGCGTCCACAGTGAAGTTACGCAGAGAAGATTCACCTAGACTTTCTAATTTCTGTTTCATTTCCTCAGTTTTAGCTTCACCTTTTTGAAGTATAGTGTCTATATCTTCGTCCGTAATGGCGCTATCTTTCGATGCAAATACCTCGTTTGCACCGTGCCTGATCATGTTCAACATTTCGTCCTTGTTCAACGCTGTTTGCTTCGCGTCCACTAATCGACCCTGTTGAATAACTAGCTTATCTAAACGCAATTTAACTTCCGCACGTTCTACGATTTTTTCTTCTACAGTATTTTCTGTGATAAACCTGAATACACGGACTTGCTTCTGTTGACCTATACGATGAGCTCGATCCATTGCCTGCAAGTCCATTTGCGGATTCCAATCGGAATCATAAATAATCACTACGTCCGCCGTTGCTAAATTAATACCTAAACCACCCGCACGAGTCGACAGCATAAAAATGAATTTCTCGCTTCCCGGTGCGTTGTATTCGTTGATTTGACGCTGTCTATCCTCGTGTGCTGTGTTACCATCTAAACGACAATATTGGAAACCTCTCCAATGGCAATAGTCTTCCAATATGTCTAACATCCTTGTCATTTGGCTAAATATGAGAACGCGGGATTCCTGTTGTTGCAATTTTGGCAACAGTTTGTCTAAGATAACCATTTTACCACAATTATAAACAAGATGCTCATCGGTCGTGTAAGGTGGTCCAGGCTCTGCACCATCAAACAAATATGGATGATTACAACATTTACGCAGCTGCATCAAGATGTTCTGCAATCTCATCTTTTCAATTTTGCCAGCACCGTTAACTATATCTATGTCCTTCATAAGTACCTTGGTATACCATTCTCTCTGCATTTTACTGAGACCAATGTAGACCTTGATTTCTTTTTTAGGTTTCAGTCCTTTTTCTACCTCAGACTTTAAACGTCTCAAAAGGAATGGTCTAAGGACAGCGTGTAATCTCTCGACTAATGAATTATCACCTAAGAAACTATTAGTGTTGAACCAAGAATCAAAATCATCTGAACTATTAAACACATCTGGTAATAAAAAGTTGAGCAAAGACCACAGTTCATGAAGGTTATTCTGTAAAGGTGTTCCTGTTAACAAAAGGCGATTAGCAGTTTTAAACTCCCTCAGAATCTCAGATAGCTTGGACTTTTCGTTCTTTATTCTGTGAGCCTCATCAATTACCATGTAACGCCAATTGAACTTCTTAAACACTGATTTTTCCTTTATAACCATCTCATAGGATGTTACACAAACATCCCATTCTCCAGGCATCATAACCTCTCTGATGAAAGTGTTTCGAGTTTCTGCATCTCCTATGAGACAAACTGCTCTCAACGACGGACACCATTTTTTAAACTCATTCATCCAGTTAGCCAACGTAGACTTGGGAACAATGACTATGTGTGGGCCAGGAATGTTTCTGAAGTGTTTCATATATCCCAGTAATGAGATAGTCTGTAAAGTCTTACCCAGACCCATTTCGTCAGCCAAGATACCATTGATACCATGCTCATATAGAGATATCATCCAATTTAAGCCTCGTATTTGATAATCTCGTAACTCACCAGACTTAATGTAGTGTGGAGATGATTCAAAACGAGTGGTTGGTGCAACACTGGCGTTACTTTCAGCCAACAATTCCTCATCTTCTTCTTGTTCCGTCTTACGGTGCCTATGGTCACCAGAATCGAATTTTACTTGGGTCTCTGGCTGTTTTCTGGGTCTCCCAGCTTTGATCTTTAAGGGACTCCCAGCCTTGTCCTTCTGATTATTTGTCATAAAGTGTGAGAATATTTCAGTTTGCTTTAGTAAAAAATCGAATCGTTTACTACGATCGGTTTCAAGTTTTGTTTCGAAGTCACCACCTCGGGACGATGTGGTCTCGGCCGAAGATCCATTCGAATTATCTCCTGTGTCCCCTGTATCTGCATTTTCATCTGGCTTCGACATTTTACTCTTTTTTATTGGAAAAGATATAGTTTTTTTTATGTATAAATTGAATCCGGTTAATTTAATGTGTATGTAAATGCGCACTTGACTTAATTATGATTATTAATGCATTAGATCCGGTCTTTCCTCTATGACGTTCACAAACGAATAACACCAATCGCTGCCATATTGAATGGTGTTGTCCCTCCAAAATCACGAAAATTACGCCATCTATAAGCATCTGTCCTTTACGTCACTAGAGGGAATAATCACGTTATTAGAGGGAATATTTGAACTTATTTTAAACGAGTTGTATTGTATGTAAGCATATGTATATCTATAAATAATTTTATCACTGGATAACAAATGTCGTCTCAAAATATTCGAAATAATTTTTTTACGTTTATGATGACTGATAATTCACATGAACATTGTTCATTGGAGTTCGATTTTAAATGTAAATACATAAAAAAATATTTAGAAAAATATTTATATTTAATACATAGAAAAATATTTCTACTAGTTATTATTATTAATTTGAATTAAAAAAATAATATATATTGCAACAGCGGCTCTTGATGTGCTAAATATAATTATTCTATTACATATATCTAGAGATATTTTTATTTTTATTTTTGATTATATTGTATGAAATGAAATACTTTAATAAATATTTTTGTATTTATTCATATTGAAAACATATATATATAATTTAATATTATTAATAATATTATATGTAAAACCAGAGGATAAAGCTTTTCAACTTGACGAATGATATATTGAAACTATTTTGAAATATTTTTTAATATTAGAAAACTATAATTGGATTGAAGATGACCGGAAGAATACAAGCAGGTTAAATAGAATGCAAGTGAAGGTAAGGACACTATTCCTACCACGAATTGATCACTTTTCATCGATGTTGTTTCCTAGACGACGAAACCCCGCGAAATGGCAACAAACAGTATACTTGACGTCATGTACTACGATACTCAAGTTAATCATAGTTTCACTTCGTATCAACTAGCATTCCCCCTTAAGATTTTACTCTCGTTCCTTTTTCAAAATTTGCAGTACTTAATATACGAATAATTTGTTGAACTTTGAAAAACTGAAAAATATGTCTATTGCAGAACAATCAGTTTCAGAACATGAAGTTATCGTGCCACCGAGTTTACCGTTAATTCTGAAGGAATTCTGCAAGGCGGCTATTCGAACGCAACCGTACGATTTGCTTCGATGGTCTAGCTCGTATTTTCGAGCGTTGGCCAATGGTGAGGAACCACCGACGAAATTAAGATTGGAGTATCCACCACCGAATACCGCTTCTGGTTTGACTCTTGGTTTTCTGAGGATTTTACTTCGACAATTTGGAGGTATCGATAATAATTATTCGAATACATATGTATAGGTATATGAATTGTTGGAGCAACATAGAATTTTTTATTAACTGTTTGAATATATTATTTTTGATCGATTATCCATAATACAATATTTAATACCACCGGTTCATCTTGGTTTGTGTTTTATATTCATACTAATTACTAATACATACAATTATTCTAATTACTAATTATTGATGCTGATGAATAAAATAATTATATTAAATATAATTATTTATTAACTGAATGTAGAATTATCAATTATTAATATCAAATATTTAGATATTTCTTAGGTATGTTAAACAAAATATGTAATATAAAATAACTCTTAGTTATTATTTTTTTAAAGTAGAACTTTGTGATCTGGGTGGAGAAGTTTTTAAACTGTGTACTTAGATAAGCATCTTTTACCGACATTGAAAAATAATATTTCTTGAATAGATTACAATAAAACGTTGCCTGTGGAAACGATACTAAGGCTATGGGACTGTTTGTGCTTGGATCGTCGGGATCTAAATTTGATCTTGATGATCGGGAAATTTCGACGAAAGTGCCAAGTGAAAAAATTCTTGGCAATCGCTGTTGGACTTTTAGGTTCCAGCCTCTTTGAAACAATGACTATGATTTGCGAGTTATTCACTCACGAACCTGATGGCGGATCTGCTATGGTTCCAGTTACATTCTTTCTGGAGATATATGGGTATATACAAAACTTACAAAATACATATTGATATAAGTAATAAACCGAGCAGCTATAAAACACACTACTGAAGGGAAGAAGAATATTATACTATATAGGGCGTTGGAAAAGATATGAGTGATATTTATAAGATATTTATAGGATTATACATATAAGAATTTGTGGAAGATATACATATAGATCTTGAAATTTATAGGGTTTTATATATCAGAATAATAGAAAAAATTCTACAATGTTTAGCGTTATTCAATGTATACTTTATTAAATGTGAGAAAATTAATTTATTAATAATAACACTTTTCCAGATATTTAGCTGGACTTTGTTGTGACGGGAGCGAAAGAGATCCTGGCGACGAGGATCCGACAGAATTCATTATATACGATTCTGAATATTCAGAAAATCAAGAATCGAGCAAAAGGAAATTTTCTATAGATCGGGTTTGTTCAGCTACGAGCCAAGACACGGAAGCTGACGCGAATTTAGACTTAGAATTGGTATCAAGAAAGGACATAGATTCTTCGAGAAGTACATTCTTACCAGAAATTATTTCGTTCGCATATTTGTTACATAACTTACAAAAATATTCTTCTACAGCTGATATAACGCCGCAATTAAGCGAAAGTTACGCTAGCCAGAAGAAAATGGTTGAAGATGAAGCGAAACAAGATTTCTCTAGCAAAGAAACTTCACAAATAGAACCTAACGAGATATTCGCTAGCAATGTCGAGTCAAGCAAGAGACCGGGATCTAATGGACAAAAGTTGAAAGGTGAAAACGCATCTGCAAAAAGTGTGACTAGTAGTACTTCGGCAGAGAGTTATAGCGAGAAACAGAGTATACGAAATACGGAAGATAGGATTGAAAGGAAAAAGAAGAAGAAGGTTATAGATGCAAAATTGCTCAAATACTATCCGAATGTTCCTGGTGAGATAACAAAGAATCTTTAATTATATTACAAACCTATATACATACATATATACAAGCCGAGTTGTAAAATTGCTCGGGTTTATTTGTGTTACGTTTATGATTCTTTGTAAATTTCAAGTTTCTTACAAAATTATCTGCGATTTTTATGTTGAGGTTTCTTTACAAAACCAGTTCTTTGCTGTGATTATTATTACATTAATTTTCATAAGATTTCTGTTATAATTCGATACTAGGTATTGGATCTCGTCTATCAGCTGAAGAAGTAGCTAGTGTCGCAATATGGTTGAGCGAATGCGCAAGAGTACAAGAAGGCATGGTTGGCCCGCGAAATCTCCGGCATATGAATTGTCCTCCTTTAGACAAACAAGAGATATCGGAGTCATGACAAGACGCAATATGATTGTGACATGAATCTGCGAAAGTTTTCTAGATACTAAATATATGGCACTAGCTAGTGGAAACAATTAGAAATATTCAAAAGTAGCGTTATTTAAAGCAAATTTTAGATTTATATCTTTTATGCTTCGATTTTAGGACGCTTGTGTTTACACGAAAATACACAAAACATCCATACATGTTATTGTACAATAAAAAGAATACAAAAATCGTGTTGTATGAATTTGTTACGACTTCGAAAGCGTATGTGTATAAATAACATGTTATACCTATTCGACTAAAATTTTATCGAGGAAACGAGAAATGTTAGACGTTTATAAACGATACGAGTGAAGTAACAAAATGAAACAAATGAAATGAAATTATGAAATCTTACTTCTCCTTACTAAAATAAAAAGAAATTAAAAAAAATATATATATAAAATACTATTATAGAGTAATATATAATACTATAATTTATAATACCTTTAACCCTCTATATATTGAGAGATATCCGACCATAAAAATTCTTAAGTTGGAAAGTCTGCCAATGAGCCAGTAGAATCTTTTTAATTTTAATTTAAGTTGCTTGGATTTATTTACAATGTGTCGTTTCCATGTAGGCGACTATTTAAAAAAAAGTGCAACTGCATTGTGCAACCGACGCATCTCTGTAGAAAATCGCAAAATATTTCTAGAAAATATTCAGCAATCCTGATAAATTTTACACCATGCAGTTCATCTTGTTGAGTACGTTATTATACTCAATATATGATTCAAACAAATATTAACGTTTTATAGTCTGTAAAATATCTTTAATTTTTTTTTTTTGAGTTGTGTATAAATAATGTACAACTAGTAAGAAATAACGTATAACTTTATTCGAATCAAATTATGTACATACATGGTTTTCTGGAAATAAAATAAATACAAACTGCGAAATTAAAAAGATATTCAGTTTAATGGCATTCTATTTCAATAATAATATCCTTATCATTTTAACAGTAAGTACAAATTTGGTACATTTCATATCTTCAACAATTATTAACCGGGTAATTTTCTAGTAAAAAATTGTACTACACATTAGAATAGAGAAATATTAAAATACTATAAACTAATAACACTTTAAAATTACTATACATTTTTTAAATCTTATATAACTTCTCAAATCTCAGTTTAAAGTTAATATACATATCATGATACACTCATCTTGGAGAAAAATTTATGAGATCTAATCTTCCATTTTGTTAAGAGAGAAACAAACAAAGACAATCAGTACTTTATCAATATCACAGGAACGTTTTACTTAATTTTAACGCGACACTAAATATCTATTTGTTTATACCTTATTATACATTATACCTTATAAAGTATCAATTCTTAGCAATGAATGTTACCTTCTAAATGAATTTTTTAAAACAAACAAAGAGATTTGTATTTTGTTTCTTCAAATATCACTTCTAAATTGTGGATGGACTTGTAGATGTAAAACACACAATAAAATAGATGAATTATCTGCTAAAATAGTACAAATTTGTATGGGAATTATCTGTATAAAACACAATCCTATATTACATAAAATGTTTAGAAAATGTTGCCCTGTTTAATAGATATCAATATATTTATCCTATTTTTGCATTTGTACCTTAGACTTAAACGAGTAAGATGGGTAGTGCTCGTATTCTGAATAATCGACGCACTTGATGATAAAATAAGTGATAGAAAGTCGTAAGAAGCAATAGAAGGATAAGACATAACAACAAATTTCTGGCCCTTGTTCGATTAGTTCTCCACTCAAGGAGCTTATGTCGATGAGTGAAAAGATTTCGATATTGCAAAGGCAATTCAAAAGTACTGCGTAATGGATAGAGTGAACGATAAAAATCATTCAGTAATGCCCGAACTATTTCGTTCTCAGAACGTCGAAGGGGATCCATATCGTCATTTAAGCAAATAAATTTTCTAAAATTAAAGTAAAATTATTCTATTCTATTTGTTGTTAAATTCTAACAATATAAAAATGATTACAACTACTTACTTTGGATCTCTACGTATTTCGTCTAAAAGTTGTACTGTTAAAGACACGTTGCTTGTTAACATTTCGAATATTTCATTTCTTCCAGCTTTAATTATTTCGTGTGGGTAAAGTTTTTCTTGACCGAATTTGTCTTTAATTTTTCGTGAAACCGTTTCGCATTTTGCTATCAATTCCTTAGTTACAATCGGCTATACAAACATATATTATTATTATAAATAGAAAATATTCTTTTTAGATTTAAGTATTATGTAAAGTTTACAAAGTGTTTGCTCACAAGAGATGAATCCAAATATCTTTCTCCAGGTGGTGGATTTAATACTTTAGTAACTTTTATATGATTTGAACAATTCGTTATTGCATTTTCAAATTCAATGACTAGACTATAATCAAGAGGAAGTGGATAAAGTCTAGATAGAAGAGTCCTAATTTCTCTATCTGACCAAGTGCTGAAACAGAATTACTATTTTGAATAATACTTCTGTTATTTTCTTTCTTTTTCTATTACTACTATTTTAAAATAGTATAACTACCCTGATTTATCCGTGTCAAATGTATCAAATATTTCTTCAATTGGTACTTTCCGTTTTTCACTAGCTAGAAAGTAAAAGTAAGAGAAAGCAAATTGCATATCCTCGGAGTTTCTAACTTTATGGCTAGATGTTTTTCTAAATTCATGCTCGAATTTTTGTTGCATATCAGCAACGATCCATTTATCTATTAGATGAGGCATATGAGCGGGTACTCTTCTACGTTCGAAACCATATGCCATATTATATATTCTATTCACATATAGCAAAGATTCGGCATATGTATCAAGTTGTCTTGTTCGAAGTTTCCATTGATCAGAATGAGTCGATTTATGATTAGCTTTTGTGGTACTACTAATTTGTGGTAAGTTCATGATATCATCATTTAAATATCGTTTCAATTGCAGACGTCTCTCAGTAACGTTCAATGTTTGATGCCTTATCTTATTTATTAGTTTTGATATCATCGATTTTTGGGTTGGTACGGTTTGATCATTTTCATTCAATTGTTCATTAAAATATCTTTCAATGGAACTCGCGTAATTATTATTTTTTAAATTATGAGATTTATTTACATGCATCTTTAGATTTGTGACTGTGTTTGGGAATGTTTGTTGAATAGACAATTGTGTATCATTCCACATAGTACTTATACTTCTGTTTCTAAAGATACTTAAAAATTTTAATCCATAGTTAGTATCTTCTAGAGGATCTTGTAAAAGTTTGTGTGGATAGTCTCCCTCTTCCTCGAGAGCTTCACTGTCAGTAGGAACTGGTGTGCTATCGCAATCTCCTCCTGTAAAAAAGATGAATGATACTAGTTTAAGTTTACACATATTGTTAGGTCATCAAATTTTTTAATAATTGTTATTTCAAAACAAATATAAATAATGAGTGCTACCATCAAATTCACATAATGTTGTATTACAAGCAGGATCACATGATCCATCACCCACCCAGGCCCAAGGACAAACATCCGAACAATCAGGAACCCACCATGCCAGATACACTTTTTGGCCACTTGCTTGTGTAATAAAATCTTCTGGCCACACTTCTGCTCCTAACATTACATCATCATTAAAATATAAAAATTTATCTGAAATTCCAGGAATTCTGCAAAAGTAAAAAATTACAATGTTAAGAAGATTGCAAATAGCTATTAACTAGCTAATATAAACTGTTATGACTCCTATTGTATAATGAATTTGATACTACCTATGAATATGACTTTCAATAGCTGGACTAGAAAATGTTGGAAGATCACTTTTATTTAAAAATATATCTTCATGAGTAATAAGTGTAACTTTAGGATTATCCATATCTAACCAACTCGGTATTTGACCATTTGTAACAATATACACATGTCTCACCCAAGGTGCATACATTTCCAATGAACGTAATGAATATCTTAATTCATCTTTATCACTAAATCTGGAAGCAGCTGTGTTAACGTCCATGATAGGAACATGCTCCCTAAGATTTTTTAAGAAGACTGGATCTGAGCCATTGACCCACGTATATACAACATCTATTGGAACGTGTTGGCATAATTTTTTTTGGAAAGAGATACCTAATATATTATCATTGAAAGAATGGAATACTGCTTCGTATTTCTCCTTACTCCATGTTATCCACATCTGAAACGTTAGTATTTAATTAGAATAAAAATTTTTATTTTGAATTTAAGAAATTCAGTAACTCGAAATTTAATTTTTTAATATAATATAATATAATAATAATTAATAAATGTAATAATAATTAATAAAATATATTCTATGGATAACAATAAAACACAAATTTTTAATAATCAACAAAATAGATTTAATACAAAAACAATGGGGAAAATGAAATTCCTAACCTCTCCAAAATGAACAATGCCGATAAATATGCAAGTAAATGCTGTCAATATCACTAACAGCGAATATTTATATGAAAGTAGATCGTAACACCGACGCTGTAATAATTTCCATGTGCTCATTATATTGATAAAGATTCTGCATGCGATTAACATTGCTAAAGTTACAATACGAATTCATATAACACTGTTTATACCTCCGGCTGATTTTAACCATCGGTAAAAACGTACTGATACCGGTATATACTCGTTGTTATCATATACAAGGCGAGTAACTACCACGGTGGGGGGTAAGCGGAGCCAGACTCTTAGTGACCGGACAATGTTGGCCCACTTGTCCGTGGTTATGGCGCCTTGATTCATTTGTTAGGATTCGTTGTGTAGCGCGATCTCGTGTCCACAACCTGCAATATCAATGTGTTATGTCGGTAAATCCATGTATATATCCTCAGTTGGTAAGCAGGTTGAAGCGTGGTTGCGGTTTCCCACCGTACAATTATAATACATATATTATAATCATAATTATTTGATAATAATGAATTTCAATTCAATACGCCATGGTCATGTATTGTGCCAAATTGTCAGTTTGAACAGTATTAATAGTTACAACATTTTTAATGAATTAAACAAAACTTGAAAACAAATTTGTTTTCCAATAGATACGTATAATATATATATAATATGTACATACAATAAATGTATTAAAAATATATTTGATTCAAAAATTGTATTTTTTTAATCGAAATAACAATACTTATTGATGGTTCGCATAATTAATATTTAATTGGATAACATTTTTCTATATCGGACAAAATACTATAGAAATATTTTAAATAAGTTATGGAAGATTATGAAGTCATTTAATTCAGTCTATATTCTTTACCTTCAGTGTATGTAGTTATTATTCTCAGCGTAGGATGGCGCTATATGCAAAATTTTAGGAAATAGATCGACGCACCATGGTAGCGGCCGATCTGTAAAGCACAATTCTCGACATCATGAGCTTTATTCCCACCACGGGAGCTTCCAACTTCTATATTCCAAACTGTGGCTGTGGTATCCGTGGCCGTGGCCTGTGCTACCGGTGTTAAACCAATACAACTATGGATAAGATAAAGAACATATAAATTTAGGCTCGATACACATAGGCACACAAGCGATGCAATGTCGCGCTATTCCACAGCGGTGTGAAGTTGTGTGCACGAGTGCGTTGGTTCTTAATCTGAAATGTAAATATTTAATGTAAACTGGTCAAAGAGTTACAAGATTTACAAACAAATAATTTAGAGACCAAAGTAAGTTTTTAGGATAAATGACGATTTGTTAGAAAGATTTTAATTTAGAACGATCTTAATATAAAAGATATTTTTTATCATCATTGTTTATTGTTCAATGAACTCTTCATCGGGAAATTTTTGTTATCATCGAATAATTATTCCTCGTGCTTTTGTTTGATGGAGAATGAAAGAAATTTATATTATCATGCGGAAAAATGTTTATATTTCGCGAATAGATATAATATACAAAATATTAGTTGTACATATTATTATTTTTCCCTATATAATTGTATTTTGTTGTTTAGCGTTACACAAAGGCATAACGTAGAATCTTTGCGAACAAATTAATAATTGAATATTTCAGCACATTTTATTTTGTGTTTTAATTTAATGGAAGGATCTTCGAAGATACGTGTGTTCAAAGATAACACACGAGAATTCGCAAATATTGTACAACAAATAGCATGAAGTATAGAAATTGTCATGTACGAATTGTTTACAATTTTTAAAGCGTACGCGTATAAATACATATATCCTTATTAAAATTTTATAGACAAAACAAGCAATACTATAAGTAAAACGGATGATGATTCCTTTTTTCATAAAATCTTATTTACTTCTCTTTTTTCATTTAAGTAGAAGGAATAACGTTCGAATGATCAGTACGTAACGCGTAATATTATCCATAGTAAAAAGCTTATAGCGGATATTTGAGTTGTCTGATGTATCCAGTACAACCTGAAATAAATGAAAATATACAAATATTTATATTAGTTCCCATTTTTTAATACATAAATACATTCTATACGCACTTTGATAATCGTTGCCTGGCAGCATCCATAGAATCAAGATCTTCTTTCAGAATGAATTTCTTAATTCCCATCATGTATGTTGCGATATATTTCTCCCAATTCATATCCTGCAAGTCTAGTTTCACGACATTGCCGTCTTTCAACGTTTTCACTTTCTTTACCATGTCGGTAATGTTATCCCTTTGGAAGGTCCATTCGTGCATGGTAAAATACGCCGTCACTGTTACAAGCTGATAGCAATATTTGACAACTTTCATCATTCTGAAACGCCATTTTTAAATATTATTATAGATAGGGACAAAGATTACTACTACAAAAAGAAAAACTGTTCTCGTTGTTACAGAAACAATAAAATACTCACATTGGTTTATTACCGCGAAGTCTTAAAAAGATGTCTATGACGAACGCAGGTAGAACGTGCAGGATAAGGTTGAGGGCGTCATAAATATGTCTGTTAGCTACCATCGGACAACCCGGGTACCATAGCGTACCATTCAGCGGCGTTTCTATGCTACATTTCACCATGGCATCTTTCATCTGACCCCATCTTGAAAATTGCAACGTTTATGCATATAGAATCGATCGAATTATATTTTTACAATACAGTTTATTACCATCAGAGTAATTTGGGAATAAGAAATATTACATAATCTTAATTACCTTTCTAGTCTTCTAAATTGAAATATTGTGAGTAAAAGTGAACTTTTGTATTTTACCTTATTTCGTGTCAATCGAATGAACTAAAATTTTTCGGATACTCTGATGATAATTGAATCACATTAGCCGATAAGAATTCGCAATAAACATTACTTAAAAGGGTACGCGTTACTCGTGCAGTTGTAAACCTTAACTTCATTATCTCGATGATGTAGCGTGACGTGCCACGCGGCGCACATTATCGTGTCGACTACGAAATCCACAGGCACTAAATCCAATCTGGCGTCCTTCCTGCCCCATATAGCTTTCGCAGAACCTTTGCTGATTTGCAGAAAGATATCTGGAACGTTAAATCTCTGTAGAAATTACTCGCGATTCTCGACTATCGCAGATCTAACGATAAATAGATATTTAGAAAGGATAATTACAATTGTCAGAAAAAAACCGTATATGTACATGATAACAACGATGATCTTGAATACGTTCAAATCTCTAATAACGACATATGGAATGTCAAAGCTAATTTCTCTCGTGCAGAGGGCAAATTGATTAACTCTACTTATGCAAGATGCAAAGAGCAGCAAACAAATTATCGTCGTTAAAATCTGTGGAAATACTTGTAACTCCAAAGATATTCTCTAGCCAGCCAGGACACGGTTCTTCCAGTGAGGCACCGATTATACTTGGTCGTACTATCGCAACTGGCAAACCTTTGCTGTCGCTAGCTACAATCTGCTCTGCTAGATTCTTCGTGAACGTGTACGTGTTCGGATGAGTTTCCAAGATCTTTTTCTCTAACATGTTGATCAATTCGATGTCCAGTTTGTCGCACATGTTGATCACCGTAGAAGGTTCCAAACTCGTGCTGCAAAATTACCAATAAGCAAACATACTCGTCACATGCCACGGTCGCAAACCAAACCGCGGAACAACGTTCGCGCGTCATTCGTTCTTACCTGTATACTTTCTCCTCGATCTGCGGTAGATTCGCATTGCTGTAAGCTGTGCTAACATGCACGATGCTGATTACGTGTTTCAGTTCCTTGCACAGTTCGATGATACGAGCAGTGCCTTTTGTATTCATATTAACAGCTGCGCTCAGCGGCTCGTTGAATCTTACAGTGGCAGCGATGTGGAACACTATGTTCACCTTCATCAGCAACAGATTTCTGTCTTCCGGCGAGAGACCTAGGTTCGGCAGGCTCACGTCACCCTTTACGGGCTGTACTCTGCCGAGAACCGAGGGATGTTTCGCTCTCACGTCATCGTAGATCTGAAGAAGAAAAGAAAGACGCGGAGTTGATGAGTTCGGCTTGGTAAAGGCGCTCGAAGACAACGAGAACCTCATCTACGCACGGGATCGTTTATGAGCTTCTTAAATCGTTGCTCTATCGTTTGATTACTCTTCGGGCGGATCAGTAAGAAAATGACGGTGACACGCGGACAGACGCGCATCAATTTTTCCAGGAGACCTTTCCCCACGAAACCTGTCGCTCCGGTGACAAGGACGCCGGTACCGGCGTAGAATTCCTCGATGGAATTCGCCTTGTTCAATCTTTTGTTAATCTCATTTTCATTCATTTCTGTATTCATTGTACCCATATTACAGGACCCTCTGTCTTCTGCGCGAAACATTCCATTGTTCATTAGCAGTCAAATGGATGGAGAAACGTTTGAACGAGGATTACGATATGCTTGCACATTCTATCGTAAATAAATATCTGGATATAATGTTCGCGTATCTCGCCTATAGATCTTACGAGCAAATATCGAAATTGTGCATTTCGTTTGCACGTGCGACCTATAATGCACAAGATACGACCGTTATGTGGAGGCACTGCATGAATGCTTAAGTGACCGATCGATTTATATCGGCAGAACGAAGGTCCTCGGGGGAAATAGTACAGCCGAGTGACCATGCTCTAGAAAGAAGCTACGTATCGAGCCCATAAATGTTTTACTTTCTTTACGCGTGATAATCGAAATTCATATCGTTGAAACACGTATGCAAATCTGTACCAATTTCTTTTTTAAACGGCTGTGCTTCTTTGTTCGTTTAATTCCGAGAGATGGATTTCTTCTTTTATTCGTATTTGAACGATTAAAATTGAAACTATAACGGTGATAGGTAAAAGAAATAAAATAGAATAAGAAACAGAAATGACAGATAAAAAGTGTTCGTGGCTATTAAATCATTTGAGAATGAAAGAGTTAACGCGATTAATTACTTTCGAAAGGATTCACTTAAAAGTAACAACAAACATCAAACGAAAGGATTGACAAACCGGGTATGCATATCTTTAGAACTACACATTATGCCGATTATATATTCCTAAAGGGAACTGCGAATAAACGTATCCATCTGAAGGAAGGGAAGAACCTGAAGAACATTCATTAAACTTTCATCTTCGTTCCAATATGCTTTTGCTGACACCAAAAGAAACAAAAAAATCTAATTAGAATGAACATGAAACTGCTGACAACGTGTTAGAGCATGTACATTTGCAAACTCATTTGCGATCTGTTTCGCGATATTCGAGGCGGATTTTCGCGTGCACACGTGTTTTACGATCAACAACGTTCCGCAACGAAGGAAGAGTCGAGACTGGCTTTGTCGACGTTTGTCGAACGATCCTGGCTGGCTACACCGGTTGATAACCAGCAGATGACGACACTCGCCGGGGTTGCTTTCCCAAAATATTTATACTGAATCGCAATCTTCCAGGGATTAATCGCGAGACTTATTCGTTTCTAAACGAATTAAGGGGATTTTAGGGCGAAGGAGACTCAAGATGAGACAAGCGACGTTTAATGAAATTTGGAATGTTTTCTGTCGTATCATACGAAGGATCTAGGAGAAGAAGCGAAAATATCGAGTTTTAGCATTTTGTCGGCAATCGAGTATTTATTGTTTTACATAGAATGTCACAACTTCATACCTTTTCGTACGTATTATATCAAAATAAAACATTTTATTCATTATTTTTTACATTTTTACTTACAGTCTTAAGTAATACATTAAACACACATTAAACTGTAAAACATGGAAAGTGCGTTGTGCATTTTAATTTCCCATAACTACTGTAAAACTCGAAAAAATTCGAATTCAAATTAACGCGACATCACCAAAGCATGAAAAAAAAAAAAAAAAAAAACTGGAGAAGAATTATAAGTCTTTTTAAGAAACTCATCTAAAACGTTCAAACGTACGTATCGAATTTTTGCCGACAAACTCCAGCAGTACGATTATGTCGATCTCATACTTGCTAAATTTTCAAACGATTTTCTCAGAAACTAAACCTTAAATGAACAAATTTTATTCCACACTTTGTTCTTATTTTTTCACAAGGAATCACCTCGTACCCGTTTGTACGTGTTATTCCGCCGCACCCCCCTATATCTTCTTCTTCATCATCGTTTCATCCCGGATTCTCAAAACAACTCTCGAGACTCAACAATATTCCACGATCGTTTAAACAGAAAGTATTATAATTTTATGCCTAAATGGAAATAGAATTCGTGGAAATAACGGGAGGCGGATATTATGTACTTTTCCATGCTGACTCTACACGCTCATTCCACTGCGGCATACAGGCACGTTGCATCGTTGGTACGTAATTTTAACGATCAGGAAAAAGCGGGACAAAGGAAAATGTCGAGACAAAGTGAGATATTGTTTTATGCATGCTACTGCTGGTGCTATGTATTCTGGGTCACGAAAGTATTTCAACATTTGCGACAGAAAACTTCTACGTACGTATTGCGTTTCATTTGTATTGCCTTGTATATTTGTACAGGGTGTTTCATGGCATGAACAACCGATTTCAGGCGTGGACAGCAAGTATGGAAACAACGAAGAAAGTTCATACGGACATGTATATCTCCGTTTGACCTTGTTACGAAATTTATAACCATTTTTCTGTATCATTAATTCGCAACTGCTTATTTTCGTAGAAAGTGTTCAAAGTGGCTATCGTCGGTCTGTATTATTCGACACACACCTGGAATTTTTGAAAGACTGCGAAATTCTCTGACACGATAACTGCAATCTTGCGTGTGAACCGTGGGTGGTCATTTCGACCACCCTCTATGATGATAAACTGTCGCGGATTATTGTAATACAAAAGTGACTATAATTCTAAAACAAGGTCAGATAGCACATACGTTCGTACGAAGACTTTTCATTGCCCTTATGTCATTTGTCCACCACCGTAACGAATCACACGAGTTATGAAACACCCTGTATAGATTGTATAGATTTTCGGTCTTCTTCCCAACTTGCACAAGTATTACAATCTGTTATTATGATTATACATAATTCAATAAAATAATATAAAACGAATAATGTTGTTCATCCGTTGTTTCCTTATAAAACGAAAGAAACCTTTGGAACAACCTAATATTTAAATAATAATTGCAAGAAGTTATATGGTCCTGTAAATACATTACAGCGCTATTTGCGTCAGCTTCTTAATCGTTTAGGATCTTTCAGCAAGATCCTTCGCAGCGAATAGGAAGCGACACGAATAATTTGAAGATACGCAATTTTTCAAGCTCCGAGAAACGCGACTGAATCACCTGTTCCATAGATTTAATTAATGTCCTACGCGCTACCTCTCCGTTAGAGATTAATTTTGACTGAATTTCCTTTTCTTAATTGTAAGCAAGTTTCTTCATCCGAAAACAATCTCATTCATTATCACAGCGCTTAATTCTTTCGTCCCGTGTTTTAATGATATTCTGGAAATCGATGTTTACCTTCTTCTGTCTTTTGATATCCTCTTTTTCGTTTTATACAATTTAAAAGATCTCTTTTTAATGATTCGTTAGTTCACTTCTCACGATTAACATTTCTTTCATCTAGATACGCAGTAATGAAAATACTCAGATAACTAGTTTTAATAATGTTCACGTCGGTGACGATTTAAAACTTTACCTAGGGTTTTAGACGTTTGAATAAACTATCGATCGATCGAAGTAATAAACGGGAAGAATACGCCAGCAAAAGTATAATAATGTACTAATGTACTATGATGCGGTAAGATAAGGTTGGTTGAATAAAAGTTTTCCTACGATAAATATCCCAATACTTTTGCGTATCGTTGTAAGCTAATTCGTATAATTAGTAATTGCAAAAGTCTTGAACAGATTGTAAACGTAACTTGGGATATCCAAAGAAGTTCGAAGTCCACTGGGAAGCTTTAGACGCGGTAAATAATGATTTTCAGATTCTTTCTCCACGAGGCATAGATCTTCAACAGAGAAAATGTAGTCACACGATGAATGTTAATAGAACGATAAATAAAATATCATTATGGATACTTAAACAAGAGATAAGTATTGCTTTTTTAAAGGAGAGAAAAAAATAAAAGATATACACAGCACTTTAATTAAAATCATTCATGTAGTTGTTGTAAGAACTATGTAAGCGTTATAAATAGACTGCGGATTTTTATGCGGCTAAAGCGTGTTCGAATATTCAACTTATTTGTAGAAAATATACCATATTATGTAAGGATATACGCCACATAATGCAGAATGCATATACGCACATAATACATGCATATTATACTTATGTTTACGAAATACGAATTATTATGTTCTTGCGTATCGGCATTTAGTTCTCACAATTTTCGTTGCAAGAATCAACGATAGTTTTTCAAGGTTCTCTGCCGTAAATTGTTACCGTTTATCTGGCCAAATGAACGTATAGACCGAAAGAGATCGTCACAAAACGTAATTGAAATGTACATATTTAAATCTGATCGTTTCCGGTCCTTTCACGGATGTATCTATGCCTCGATCTTTGCCTGAATCTTTGGAATCTTCAATACTGCATCGTGACCAAGATTTTTCTTCCGAATACGGCTAAACTCTTCTACTATTTCTTGTTTCAGTGACATAAATCGATGTAGAATTCTTTCTTATCTGATTCTTGTCGTTGTGTACACTTGCTCAAGGTACTATGAATATAGATTCAAATTATAAACGGTTATATTTGATATAAACTGATAAGCCGATTGCACGACGATTATTATACCAAGGTATCGTGAATCACATTCATGAATCATACATTGCCGCAGATAAAACTCGATTTAGAAAGAAATATGCAAAACGTGATAACTCGATATACAAAATCTATGTATCTGCATAAAAATTCGCAGTCTAATTTGACACTTACACGCAATTAGTTAGAAATTAGTAGTTTCGATATCGGGCAACACGTTAGTCGAATAAAGCAGTTCTTCTTTTCGATTCTCGTCATTCGCTCGATTCTTCGGCAGAAGAGAGGCAACGTAGGCCGTCGATCGGTGTCTCTGCCAGTCTACGAGTTTCACAGTCTATAAATAAAACAACGCGGATTATTTTTACGTCTTTTAGTCGCTACTTTCATTCTGAGAGCGCAATCCGAAAAGAAGAAGTGGCAGATGGAGATCGCTGGAAACTGACCTTACACCTTCTCTACGAATCAAAGAACACGTACACGGAATCACGTAGGCCCTCGTTCGAATAATATTTCGCACGAGTATCTTCGTCGAGTATTTATCCTACGCCGAACAGTCTCTTGGCCACGTTTTGTCCGATATAAATATTGTTTTTCAGCATTCCGCGCAAATCCGCTGATTGTAAGCTTCCCTACGATTGGTAAACCTCCCGTACGTAACTTCCCAGTTTCTCGAAATTTTCCTCCTCTCTTCCTTCGTTCCTTCACCCTGTAAACGATCGAATTGTTCATCTTCTTTTGTGTCTTCACGGCGTTCGAAAGGTCATCGTTTTACAGAATTGTTCGTAATAGCGTTATTCTGCTAATCGTTTCTTTTTTGAGTGTGTCGAGACACCTGTCGTAGTTAGCAAAGATATGAATATTTATTCATTCGATGTATATATAGTTTGTCTTATCCGATAAAGAGTGAAACTGAATTATATCTAACGTCGGCATAGGATGTTTAACAATTAATGTCTTGATTAGTATATATCATGATTTTTTTAAGTTGTAGTAAAAGTAAGAAGCATAAAGAGAAAACAGTAGCTTAACTTCTAGCGTCGTTTTTAATTTTACTCCGTTGAAATGTTATACGTAGTTAATTTTGAAAAAGTGCCAAGATACGTGAAAGTATGATGGATGAGTATTAACGCGTATGGTAAATTGATAAGGAACAAAATTAAAAACAGCTTCCTTGAGTAATAAGTTCAATCTTTTATCAATTTCTTTATTGAAATGGGATATTAACAAGCAATAATTACGTTGATGATTGATGATAAACCTATTCTTGTTTTGTAGCATGATAATCTCATCTTTTAGAATAATAAATTAGTTACAGTTGCTTTCGTATCTTTGGCATTTTTCGTTTCACCGTTACGTCCAAGAAAATGGATAACGGAATATCTGAATAAAGTGTTCGCAGAAATGATAATTTACGAATGTCACATATTGTATAGATTCCGATATCTGTTTGATATGTGTCATTCGACGCGTGTAATATTCTCTAACATAAGAGTAAATTGTAAATATCGTTGAACGAAAGCTCTTATTTGTCATGATGAAACCGCGAATCGATCAGTTATTGCCTTGCATCTGGTCGTGATTATTCATACAATCGATATCGGTTTCCATTGAATGCACGTTTTATCGGTGCATCGATGCCTTTTTCTTCGACGAAAATTTTATATTCCACTAAGCCATCGACAAATAAATCAGAGCATGAGAAATGAAATATTTACTTTATTGTTTACTTATTAAATATTTAATTATCGAATACAAATATTCCGTTTTTGTATTTAAAAAGCCATTAAAAAAAGCTTTTTTACTTTTCTTTAATAAAGTTTCGAGAGAAATACGCGCGAATGACTGATCTCGATCTAAATTTTATTCTTCGGGGAGGCATAGGGAAAAAGAATCGACGAAGAACCTAAGTTTTTCAAATTAGAATGTCTAGCAAAGTGCGAATTTTCGGGCATTTAATGAAGAGCTAAAGTTGCAAAAATGTAAAAGATATTTCGAAGATGAAACAAAGTGAAAGTTCGAAGTGAAACGAAGATTTGCTTAAGTTTCGTTTCTTCAATTCGTCCCTTCGCTTTTGTGGATTTCTCGATTTCCTTGTCCAGAAACATATTATTGTTACACCCCATATAAATAACAGTAAATTTCAATGAGAATTTTAAAGAATAATTTCTAATTAAAGAATAAGTTTACAATGTCGTTACTTCTTCTATTTTTTAATATATAGAGTTGTCTAGTCAGTTTATAAAATTACGATATGAATCATATATCATCGATGCATATCTATATGCATCGAATAATTAATTGCTTCAAATAATGATCACGCTGTGATGTGTTTTCTATGAATATTTCTTCCTTGCTATCTACCGTTCGTTTCTTCGACATTGTTAAACATCGAGCACTTACACGGCAAAAAGTGTTATAAAAATAAACGAAAGCAGATACTTTAAATGAACTCCCCAATTTATATCCATAGACCGAGTAGTGGACGTATCACCAACGCGTCGATTTCATTAAAACGCGTGAGAATCTCGAATTTGGCACGACGACACATTATTGGAACACGAGTCTCGTTTCGAGGACACGTATCCTTGAAAGTAATTATTCCACGTAGCAGTTGATTAAACCTCCATTATATTCAACACTAGACCACGCCTGTGGTTTAATTATTGGTAATTAACGCGACTTAAATTCGATTAAACTTATATTGGATAGTTGGGAATTTAATTTCGTTAGCCTTTTCGAGACGAGCCTCTCGTTTAAATTCTGCTACTTAGATGTTTATCCAATAATTGCTTTACGCTCTTTATTTCAATTTCTTCGAACTTTGGATAATTTTGGAACCTTTAGAGAACCAGACAAGAAATAGCGACGAAAAATATATTAAACAAATAAAATTCATTTAGAATTTTCTTCTCGTAATCGTAACATCAAACTCAAAGAAATTCGATAACGTCAATTACAAGAAAATACCAGAAGAAATATTGCGTTAAAATTCGTGCTCCGTCATTTCTTCTTCTTTTCTTTCTTTCTTTTTTCTTTTGCGGGGAATGAAGAATAACGTGGATATGTAACACGTTATGTCATTCTCGTCATCGAGTAGACTCGGAGATCGGAGCCCATCGATAATTCGAAATTCCTAACGCGGCTCGATGCTTTTGATTCGCGCATGGATTCAGAAGATGTTTCTTATGAATCCGATAGGATCGTCTGGCTTGGAAGTTTCACATGGATCTAGGACAGGTCTTCGACCTTTTACAGACAATGGATCGAAGTTAACATCTGTGGCTCCACTATATTCGACTTCCGTACTATTACTCGAGTGACCAATCAAACGACGATCAACTTCAGGAATTCGAGAAATCTTCAACTCGGTCGCAATTGTTCGCGCGTAAAATATCCACCTTATTCGCAACTGCAGCGTCGCGACAGTAATATATCTGTTAACGAAACTTGCTCTATGGGTACGCCTCGTATTATGTGTATATGTGGTCGAACGATCGCAAGCGTAATGGATGACGTAACACGGAATCGTTTTTTCAAGATTCGCATGTAACGTGTCTTGGGAAAAGTGTAAAGTCATTGCGTTCTAATCTGGAGACGACGATTATCAGAGACGGCAGTCGAGAGGCGTCGTGACGTAGGTTACTCTCGCGCGTCGACGTCGATCTGCTTTCTGCGTTACCTAATCGCTCCTTGTCCTACTTCAATGTTTGTTTTTTCGAGCGCATCGGCCGAGGAAAAAAAACATTAGCGGCCTTGCTTAAAATAGCCATTTTACATGAAATCTGGTAACATCGGGAACCGAGTGATTTTGCGATCGGGCTTCGGTGCTCCAGTGCCACCATTCTGACCTTATGTCTGTTTCGAAACTATGGTGTTCTTCGATCCCATTTTCTGCCTCATTTTGCATAATAAAGGCTAGTAATTAGATAATTAAAAAATGACAAAAACTAGTTATAATGAAGATATGACAGCTGGTATTATACAGTTGCTCGCGAACGTATTCATAACTTGTAGAAATCTTTTATGAATATATTAGATACGTATGTGAAGTGTACACGGGATAAAAGGGGAATGTCAGTTTTAACGAATTTTGATCTTGAATCGTACTTTCGTATGCTCTTGTTCGTCTTCTTTATCACTGGTTATGTTGCATCAATTTGAATAAAAATTCTCCTGAGGTTTACCGAAGTTGTAAGAAATTATATTGTGTATAACGTACTTAAAACTGTAAGTGAAAATTGAAGATGATGCGGAATAAAACGTGGAATAGAATGCTTCATTTTGATATAACATCTATGAGAAAATATAAAGTTGCAACATTGTATACTGAAAAATAAATTTCCGTTTTTTGGGAAATGCTAGAACTTGACATTCTTCATTTTTCCTGTGGTTTTTTCATGTATAGAATATAACATAAATTTCAAGATATGTAATACAATATAGATAAACATAAATAATATAAATAAATAACTATATAGAATATCTTGAAATTTCACTAGCACTGTCGTATCTCTTCTACATAAATACGTTTTATTCTTAGAGGATTAAAAGTGTAAATAATTGTTAACTCTTCTTTCGCAATTTATCTATTTAAACATCAGATGCAAAATTTTTCGAGGAAAATAATTTTTAGATATAAGGGAAATAAAGAAGAATGAACAATCAGACGAGAATTATGTTTTTCATGTAATAAATTTCTTGGTATTTTGATTCAGTCGAGATTGCACGATTATCAAAATCACGTAAGCGACATATTTAATTTCGAATATCTGGATAGTTAATAGACACTTAAGTACATAAATTCTTGTTACGATATCGTGGTGTAACTAAACGTAATCGATCACGTAAAATGTAAAATGATAATTATTATCACACATTACGTATCATCGAAATGGAAGAACGTGTGTATTTCACATGTCGTTAATTACGTATGTGTAACAGTTCGTTAATTACGTGTAATTTTAAACAAAAGTACATTCGCATAGACAACCGATTCTTTAATCATTCATTTTTGTCATTGGTAATATTTGCATTTTGCATACGAATGACGTTCTATCATTTTTTATTATTTTACAATTACCTACGTAGAAGATGAAGAATACCATGCCAATTACTCTTACAAGATTAATCGATTATCCTTGGAGAATTATACAAATGAGTCTTATTTAGAATTTATTTGTTGGTTACAAGCGTTATATAAAATCTATGCTGCCGAGATGTTCCATTTTACTATATTCCTTCGATAAATCGAAAAAACAACAAGCGTTGCAGCTATTATTGTAAATATTAAACATAGCGATATACATGGACCTATTTACCATTTTATCTGCAACGCTGGGGGTTATTCTATTTAATCAAATAAACATGCACTCCGACTTCTTTGTATCATTCGTGTGATAATTCAGCTATGATAAAGTCGGTGTAAATAAATAAACAATAGAGTCTAGATGATAAATCTCGCTCTATTTGCAAATTTGCACGCTTCTCCTTTTATTTTGTCATTTTCTTCTCGCGCGATGTCAACATAAATGGATACTTTCAATTTCTTCTTCAACGGTATCGTAGCTGTTCTGTCATTCAGATTTTTGCGCATTTACAGGAAATTTGAAGATACTGCGAATATGTTCTGGGCATGTTGTTTTTCGCCTATTTGAGCGTTATGTGTTGTAAAAGGAGTTATTATAATAAAAGTTGCGGTGTAACTGCAATCGTGCTATTATGTACGATTTCGCGAAAATTTATACGTTTATGGGTTTGCCAAGTTAAATAAACGAGTGTGCAGAATTTTCTTTTTTTATGAGGAATTTTATTGCTCCTTTTTACTCATCTTTTTATTACTATCGTTCGTTAGAATCGAATGTCTCTACGACTTTCATTTTCGTGATCTCTGTAAATGATTTACAAAGCTGAGATCGCCGAGTAGTTTTGCAGCAGGAATCGTTGATAATAAAAAACTGAGTATCTGATATACAGGATGGTCTAAAAATCAGTCCCGCAAGTTCTCACGCACTTCCTATAATCGGACAACGAAATGTTTCAAACAAAAGTTGATCAGCTTTCAATCAGCTACATATTGCAATATTAAGAATTTCAAAAAAGATTTTGACGAAATACATTTTCTTCGTATCTCTTTTATAAAATATTCCTAATTTTTTAGTATAATTAATTTCTTTTTATTTCATTTGAATTTTATTCAATGTGTCGTCGATGATATTTACTGACAACCACTAGAATGGATCGATGTATGCATATTATTAACTGAACGTGAGTAAATCAGGTTGCTAAGTATAACATAGAAAAATACATTGAAGCTCGACATGTGACAAGATGCTCTCTATCTTTACATACAAAATATTTCAACTACTTCGGTTGAAGTGATCTTCAGATTAATTATAATATTAATTATTATATATAACAATATTTGTATATCAATCGCTGCTCTAGTACCAATCAGAAATACATATTTCCTATTCTTCGAACATTCTTATCGTGGTCACTAATAATCTTAGATAGCGCATATGTCTTTAAACACTCAATAAAAGAAAAAATTCGTGTGTATTATCACTAAAACATATTCATATTGTCGTGTAAGCCACAATTCTCAGATACTTCACTTCAAACACTTCACACATTTTAATCGTTTAATACCTTTAATCCATCGCTTCTTAATCTCAATGAATTATAGCTTTTGACAACAATCTGTTCCAATCTCGTCACGCAATTTAATATCGCTCTCGTATATCATTCAACACAGCTGTCATCATCAAGTGCAATCTGATGCAATTTATTTAGTTATTTTACTCAATTTTGTACATTATTGCACAAGACCCATCTCGTTACGTCAGAATATTCTTTAAGTATTTTTATACTGCTCAGAAACAATCCAACATTTTCAAATATTTTATCAGTTTGAAAATTGCTAATTTGGTCTGTCACACGTATTAGCAACACCTGTTAGATACTGAAAATGGCCTTTCATGCTTTATAGTAATTTTTACGCGCACAAAGATAGCGAGAGGAAGAATCTGAAATTATTAAGATTGCAATTTTAGTATTAAAAACTGTTCGTCAAAGTATTTTTATATTGCTCAGAAACAATCCAACATTTTCAAACATTTTATCAGTTTGAAAATTGCCAATTTGGTCTGTCACACGTATTAGCAACACCTGTTAGATACTGAAAATGGCCATTCATGCTTTATAGTAATTTTTACGCGCACAAAGATGGCGAGAGGAAGAATCTGAGATTATTAAGATTGCAATTTTAGTATTAAAAACTGTTCGTTAATACGAAATGATTAAAAATACACCATGATGGATACTTGTCTGAACATAGATTATTATATCTATATAATAATGTTTTTCACATTACAACGTCAGTTTCTGAGTAAGACCGGTAGCTTCCACGTTGTGTGACGCCAAAGTAGTCGCGTATGCCGAGAAATAACACGCTGCTGTTTGTTGATACGACGTGTTAACGAGCCTACGTATTCTTACACGTCGATACTGCTAAAACTGTGACGCCTTCACGCGTGCAGCGTGTCACTATAGCGGTTTCTCGTTGTTTCACAAGGATTCATGAATTTCCAGAAAACGGGAAAACACGAAAGTAAAAATAGGCTGGTTATTTTGATACAAAATAAGGGCAAAGGTTCAGATCTTATTTTCTATTAGAGATCACTGTGAAACGAATATGTAAATATTATCAAAAGATATAAATTCGTAATGTCGAGTTTTAGTTCAAACATCGTAATTCTTCCTCTTGTATTTTTGTTTTTTTAATTAAGTCGTTTCTTACACATATCGTAGGAAGTAATTGGCCGTTTCGTCGCGAGCTATCAATCGATATTTTGCGCTCTAATTTTTCGATGGCTTTGATTGAACCGTCGATTTTAACGTTTCAGTTTGTGTTCCGTTTAGCAGTCAATTTTCCAACGAGGATACCACGTGCGCCAATAACAGGCCATCAACATTTTCGAATTCCTTCACAGAGCACGCCTACGATCATTTTCATATCGAACAGTGGCGAGTTCCAATACGATGTTTCACATCTTTTATTAAAGTTTTCTAGGAATTCAGCCGAATATGGATCGCCGAATATATCCCTCCAAATGTAGTTTTCATTCAACGTATCGAATCTTATTGTTTCATATTTTTTATTTGCGTCTAGAAAGACGTCAATCGAGGAGGAATTCTCTTGTAGAATTTTAATCAATGTCCAAATACAGAACAGATATTTTAACAGCTTGTATTGAAACAATTGCATTCAAATCGTACAAATTTGAATTCAGAAATGGATTAATGTCGTTTGAAATTTCCAATTCAATGAACAGCCTTGTATAGAATATCGTTGAAGAGATCTGGAATCACTTGACAGAGGCATGATAGGAAAAAATAACGCTACGAATTTCGAACTGAAGTGCCATCCGACTTTTATCTAAGTCGAATGAATAACGATTACGTATTCCCTAGTTACGTCTAGTATACGTCTAATGAAATATTTCTAATTATAAATCGATCAATAGATAATAGGCATTATAATTTGATAAAGATTGGTGGTGTACCAAAGATCAAAGAGACTAGTCCAGATATAGTTGGAACTGAATTATTTTGGACAGTGAATAATTTGGAACAAAGCAGATATATATATATAAATATGTGTATATTTTACGTAATTACTATCTTCTATATTTTTTCTAGTAGCTTATCAATCGACGTTCCCACGGATAACTGACCGAGTTGAATGAGTAAGACGTGACAAGTCTGGATATTGTGTAAGAAACAAGAATTTTTAACCTAAGAAATTTCCATGATCGTGATTTCCAGAAAAATTGCGATCAATTAGGATTCGCCATTCTAAGGAATCATTTGGAGATTGAGTAAAATTGGACAATTGAAAAATTATGTTCTCTTATTGATAGAAAGATTCGACGGAATTTTCCATATTACTTCCCCATTGATCCGAAAGAAATTCAAGTTCCAAATGGATGAGAATCATTTCTTTCGATTTTTGGAAAGTAGTCCGAAGATACCAAAAAATTTGAAGATTGGAAAATTGTTCCCTTGTGATGAGAAAAATTCAATAGGATCTTCCAGTGTCAATGACAAGACAGGAGAAAAAGATCGTATAAGGTTGAAACGTTGCACCGAAGGGGAAACTACGTTGACTATTTCAACGTTGTAAAGTCGATCGGAAACTTTTAAATGGAATAACTTCGCATTCCGGATGAGTGTCGGTCGACGAGCATAACTTTTCCGAGGCATTCCTCCTGTAAAATTCCAATGTACGAGACACTAGCCTGTACTATCGCACTTTTCAATATGTTAGTCGTGACATCTTTCTAATACGAAACTTGAACAATAGTCGTGATATGATGATTTTATTTCAACAATTTTCGGAAGTACTCGAGAAATGAAGATATACCGCATAAGAAAAATGTGAATAACATAAATTGCCTCAGTGAAACTCCTGTACGTCATCGTAGTAGCATGAATGATAATGATATGAAATTTTATTATCTATCAAGTTTAAAGATTATCCTAAGATGATTGAATTAAAAGATAAAGTTAAGACTTCTACCAAATGATCAAATTTTTGAATAAGTACTATTTTGTATGGAATACCAAAGAAAATTAAGGAGAAACACACTAAATTTGTTAATAAAATATATTTCTTCCAAGAAGTTGGATCTTAATTGAAGTGTTCAACTGTATCTGTCCCATTCGCCGAATATGGTATAATCTCATTATTACCACTATGTAAAACAATCCTCTATCTAGATTCCATTTATCTAATTACATATGAAGGTATAAATTTGCTTAAATTTATTTTAGTGATGACATCGTTTCTCAGCATTTATCACAGAATGCCTACAATTATTTATACTTTTGTATTAAAAAGACATGTGCACAAAAATATTGTCTTTTGGAAAATTAAACGCTAATCTCGTATATAAGCAGATAGTAAAATTAAGGAATCTCCTAATGGCGATTAACTTACTTCATAAATGTTCGCTTAACAATCATCTGCAATAGATTTCTTCTGCCATGAATTACAATGTACATGATTCATCGAATACAATGGACAAATGAAATTTCCAAACGCAGCCAAACTTATCTCGAATCCATCAGATATTCCTGATATATACTGTTCTAGGCAACGTACAATGATAGCCAACGTATTAAACATCTGTGACGGGAACTAATCAGGTAATAATGTAGAATCTTGAAAAATAAGAAAAATGAAGTATGTGTAACAATTGCTTACTAGATTATCGCCGATAAAATGTATTATCATTATCGGTGAGTAATCCCTCTTGAAATTTCGAACGATTATCGACACTATAATCGTGGCGCTTGCTTAGAATCGAAAACCATTAAACGAGAAACGGATGGTCGCTTATCGTGCACGTCGTATGTATGTAGAATATGAGTGCAGCAACAAGTAAATAACGGTGTCGATTTATCGTAGACTATCCCATATCTCATTAATCACCCAATCGGCTGGTCACGATTTCATCGAAGGCAAACCGGTGATTTCCACTCTTGTCACGAGGTCTTTTACGTCACTGATCATAGAGGAGAAACGGCCAGCGGGATAGTCCGGGAGTTTTGTGTTATGGAAGCTTTGCTGACGTTGTTACTCATCGGGAAATCCGGGTAGATCGTTTGAGACGCCTTAGGGAAGGTTGAATATGAAACAGGAACTTCGGAGGCGTTCTCCTTTATCACGAATTACCAATCTCTTTGAACAGATATACTACTGTACATAAGTATATTTAAACATCCCAAGTAATTCAATCAAACGTGATATTCTCCGTTATATTTTCAACATTATGGAAGAAGAATGTTTCTCTGCGATTTAAGTCTTTTATTCCTTGCCTTTCTTTTTATAACTGGGATCAAATGCTTCACTGAATTTAAATTGAAACGAGGAACATGCCTAGATCACTCATGTGCATTTGTATAACTCGGTTCCATGCGTGTCTATGATGAATGACTGACATTCCAGAAAATTTATGAACTGTTAGAACATAGTTGGAAACACATATTTAAAGCGCTCTAAGATTCTAACATTGAATGTACACGCTTAAAGTTAGTTCATCCATCTCTACGAGTCCAATGTTTGGCAATCCATTGAGAAGTTTTATCATAATTATCTATGTAGTTATTATCTGTATTAGTTTCGTGCTGACTAATTTTTTTAGATTTTTTAGACCGATAAAATAGTAAAGGGATATGGATAGCAGAAAGAGAATCAATTTTTCTCTAAGAAAGAATAAATAGTTTAAAGAATGTTTTCCTTTTTTCCCGATTTTTCGACTGACGAAAATATTAACAAGACAATTAAATTGCAAAGAATTTCGTTAATTATTTCTACGCAATTCGTGTAACGCTATTAAAAATGAAATATTATTCGAGATATTTGTATCTATGTTGCATCGTGATTATTTTTATTTCATATAGGAAATCATTAAGCGTGAGCCGTCGTTTAAAGTATCGAAGCGCAACAGTGTTACGTCGCGAAATGTTAACATAGATCATAGTAATCGACGAAATTAACGATTTTCGATGCTAAAAGTGAAGCAGATCACGCGTGCGAGGAATTTCAAGTACACCGCCGGCTAAGAAAGCCATTGCACAGGACTTTTATCCGATTTCTAGTTCTTACGGAGCCGGTTGGAACGTTATAAGTTTAACCATCGAACGTCGAACTTCGAGCAACTCCTCTCGTCCAAGTGAATTTCGTTCGTAATGGTATAAGACCATTTTGCAGAAAGAAACGCGTTAGTTCGCGCTCTCGTACGGTCGCATTAAGAATAACATGGCCATTTTCGACCCATTATAATCTCGTTTTTAGAAAACAAAATATACTAAGATATATGTTTGAAATATACTATCATTCGAGCATGTGAAGAATTTTATGGTAATTTGAATTACCACGCTTTTGGGATTTTCTATAGTTTTAATTTATTGGTTTAATAAATATGAGATACGATCTGTCCAAAATAATTCAATGAAGGGCTCGGTGAACAAAATTAAACGTAAAACGTAAGAATGGCACAAATGCATCTTTCTTCAAGAAATAAATTAACGAGGAAACACTATGCTTACAGTTAAAATTTTATAAATGTCCGGAGGCACATAAATGTTTCTGTTACAATTTAACTTTCAGTTCTATCTGTAGTTTAATTAAATACACAATTTTATCACTTTTAAATATTCCTTCGAATTAATTAAGTAATAATGAAAACGATGATTACAGATACAGTTAGCTTTCAGTAAACTAGAAAAGAGACGTATATTTTAAGAAAATTGATCTGATGCACTGGAGTCCAAGTATATTTTTTCTATCTTCTTTTCTATCTATAGGCAATTAGTTAATCTCGAAGACCTTGTGAAAGATAAAACCGAGCTACGATTATGAAAAAACTTTATCCGTTATATACATTTCAGAGGATTACTCAATATTTTATCAAGTTACGTGAAAAACGTATGTGATTTTAGCTACCTTGTTTGAAGAGTAATGTACTCAATCAAACGTTTGCACGTTGTAGATATCGAAGAAAACATTCAGATTTTAGCACTTCACTATGTACGCAATTGAGAATGAACACGTCTATGTAATAACAATGACGATAACTTGCTTCCAATAATTTGGGGAATTTTCTCAAGGTTTCCTTAATGACGTAAAATTACGCGAATCTTTCGATTCTGAATTCAATTATATACAGTTCCTTTTCCTTACTAAAAAAAAGCCTGAGCCCATTCCATCGTTCTAAGTTCATTGAATTGCCTTTAATCATGCACAATTGATAGTTTTACTAAAAGAACAAAAAGAAAAAAAATATAGCCGAATACAAAGCATGAAGAACAAATTTTTTAAAACTATTTCAATCCTCCATAATACGATGGAACTTCAAAATTAAATATGTGTTTTAGTTTAAAGCCATATCGATATGTTAACAATTTTATTTCTTTGCTTAAGATTGTACTGTTGAAATTGCTTTATGTAAATACTCGTAGATTACTTGATACCGATATAATAATTAAATACAAGACTACAGTGATAAGTAACTAATAATATAAGATATTAAAAATATAAATACACGAGTATGTTATGTTGTTAAAAAAATGGAGTGTAAATTATAAGAAGGCAAGTGACAAACTTACATACTAATATACAGAGTGTGTTAGAGTTAAGTGTTTAATTACAAGTAAAGCTTACAATATCGCAATAAGTGGTACAAATTAATATCTTTGAAAAAATGAAGAAGATTTTTCGCAACGTTTTTTGACGTTTTAGACGCGTCTAAATATCGTTTGGAAGAGCGAATTTAATTTATAATTGATTAAAATAATTAAATAAATATCATTTTTAATTATACGATGCATTTATACAATACAAAAGCACTGTTCATGCCAGGTCCGAAACAATGCAAACGATTTAAGTCCTTTAACACGATTGACGACATCGCTAAAAGATTTCGAGATCTCAAACGATTCTCCAAATTGCCAAAATTATTATCCTTTTCTGTCATAGCTGAAATCCGGCACTGGAATATTCCTATAATTATTGCAGTGCGTTCCAAAACCAAATATCGTTTCCAGAAATAATTGGGTAAAAAGTTACACTGTTTATCGGATACACAGAAATCTCTGGGAAGGATTCATGGGGAAACACCGTACTTACCATGGATTTCTCGAAAATGGAGAAAAAAAATATGGCAGAAACGCAGATGCTTCTATGAACCACTGAAAATGGGTGACGCCTCCAAGTTCATGGCAGAAAGGCCATCTGGCAAGGAACAATGCCTTCTTTTCCTCCAAAATAATCTACTTTAAGAATATTTCGTCGACCACAAGGCTGGACGATTCTGCATTCGCATCTGTACGTCATGGTTGCCCATTCTACTCGCTTTTTATTCGGCACGCAATATGAAACGTTATCATGAGAAACGTAACCAAAGGAAATGAAGATACGAAGAAATGAGGAAGACAAAAATAAGAGAAATAAAAAAATAACGGAATCATATGATAAGGAGTAATAGAGCAATAAAACAGTAAAAAATAAAGAAATAAGAGTACAGGAAAAGTATATATATAAGAATAACGAACAAAAACTCAGCTGGAAGGATTGTGGGTGGATCAATAAATATGTACATCGAACATCTGATTAATGAGTAGTGATTTCCCTAGTTCGTAGGAATTATTCTCGTAGCGTTTACGTTAGTCGATCGTTGAATATACGGAAAACGATTCCGAGAAACGAACGGATCCGGTGCAACGTGGTCGCGATTTACGGAACATGGAACGTCACCACGGAATCTCCGTGATTCGCTGCTTTAAGTCTGATAAAGTGGTGCTCCTAATGTGAAACAGCGTAGCCCTCGACTGTAGTAGAAAAATGAATTGAAGGTTGCTATATATTACGCGTGATTATATTTATAAACAGAAATTTATGGATTTATGAGAAATTTATGAGTGGAAAAATTATGTGCACAGGGAGCAAAAAATATGACGAATAAAATATCTAGAAGTTTAGAAAATAATGTTTAGTCTAGAAATTTATGAAAATAATAATTTAGACAGATGCTCTTAATTATTACCTGTGAAATTTTGGAGCTGAGTCTTTAGAAATTTAATATTTCAATATCGAGGAATTACTTTGTCATGTTATGTTAGGTCATTGTCTTGAACGTAAGGAAATACTGAGACAGCTGAGTGTTGACAATTAGAAAACGCTGTTTTAAGCAAATGAGTCGGAACTGAACATCAGAATCAATTGGAAAACATAATAACAACTATGATTGCATCATTCTTGCGTTCAATGGAAAAATATGAAAAATGAGTTAGTTAACAGACAAGCAAAGACAATCTATCTCAACTCCGCATTCCAATTCTATGTCGCATAAATAATATAATGACGAAATGTGGTTGTTTCAGACGAATTTATAAATCATTCACGAGATTCTTCATGTGAGATACAATGCATTTACACTGAAAAATACAGCAATTGTATTACGTATGACGCGTAATTATACTTTTTTCCCAAAGAAATTTTATCAGGGCTCTGTTGCGCAATAGTTTACCAACCAATAATACTAATGAATTAACAAGTTACAAATTACAGGCCATAAGCTTCCTTTTCATAATTTTGCAATTTTATATCAAATAGGATAATCAATTAGCTTATAATTCAGAGAAATTTGCAATTTCGTTTACAACGAAAGAATAATATATTTAGTATGACAAAATACTATTATGCGCACCATAGTCGATGAAATTCAATATATACAAAAATTTGTATATATTAAATTCTTCAACATTATATATAAATTAAAGAAAGAAAAGAAACCGAACAGAGATCTTATAATACTGTAGAAATAAGATCGTGTGCATACTATTTTATGCTATTCAAACTCCTGAAGCATTAGATATTGGTTTCATAAAAAATTGTATGTGAAAAATGATATTCGTTCAATTCAATTCAATTCAAGAAGGGCCAGATAGTTAATTTTACCTTTGGAACGGAAAAATTCGAGTATAATCAATCTGTAACTATTACATCATTTCCTGAACGCGATTAGTACACGGCCAAGAACATGTTAAGAGGCATATCTTTCCGTAAGATAAGTAGACACCGAATCATCGAGCCACCTGGCACGTTGACGTCCGATATTATGAAATACCTTTCACCTTACTTTTTCGTAGACTATCCTAGATTCAGAGACAATCAATCTACATTTGCAAGGAGTCATTCAGAACTCCTACGTTTCTCTTTCTTCGAATTTCCAAGACGTAACTCTTGGACGTCATAGGCGAGTTTCAAACTCTCACCTTTTACATCCCGAGAAGATTATCTCGTCAGTTTTAGCCATTCTCTAGGTTTCCAACTAAGTCTGATTTAAAATAAGTCTCTTTGATGATTCATCACGTCTAATCATCCAACCAAATCTTAAACCAGTCCCATTTTACTGAAGCTTCACTTGAATTTATATTTAATATCGTCGACTTTTTGGTTTACGTAGAAATCGTAGAAAGTTTGTTGAACGAAACTGTCAGGGGATCGCTACTGTGAACGGTCCTGTTACATTCATCAAGAAAATAGAGCTGAAGAAACTTTATAAGCTTGATAGATTGATATTCTGTTTCTACGATACTTAAATTTCTTCGTAAAATTTCTAGAAACCTCAAGTAGACCGGAGGCCAGATTACCACAGCGCAATATCGAAAACAAATCAAACGGCGTGATGTCGGCATTCTAAGGATTTAGAAAACTCATCATGGACAATGATCTCTGAAAATTCCATCAAACTTCCCGAAATTCTCAGCGGAATTCTAAAAAATCTCAAGCGGGAATAGATCGATCAAAACCGATCACGGTATGATGAAACCAGAATGAAACCAAAATCGAACAGTTCAACCTCAACGCTCGATACTGTGTTCCGCTCTAGAGATCTAAAAAACGCATCGAGGCCAATCACACTCCCTCAAAAAGTCCTATAGAATGTTCCAAAAGTCTGTGCAAAATCTCAAGGAGAAATGGCAGGATCGAACCGAGCATGGCATGACGAAATCAGAATGTATCCGAATGAAACAAAAATCGAGCAGTCCAATCTCCTCCACGCACGTATGAGACACTCTAAAGATTTAAGAAACGCATCATCGTGACCAATCACGTTCCCGAAAAATTTCGAGCAGATTTGGTCACGTCACGTGGTTGCACCGTGACCGAGCGAGCATCCCGCGTGATTCGTGGATACGCGGATCCGACGGAAGGTGGAAGTCAAACCTCTCTTGATTATCATCTCCTATCTTTTTCTGTCTCGCTCGTTGAACGACGATAAGACCGAGACAGAAGGATGAAAAGGTGGATCCAGGGAAAAGGGTCGCAGTCCCTCGCGGAAAGAAACGCGAGGGAGGATTCGGATCGAGTGGGGTATAGGCTACGAGCTGAGTGGAGGGGGCGAAGCCGGCACTCTCCTTCGAGTATATATGCTGGAAGCGGACGAAGCTACGCTACAGTTCACCAAGAGACAAAAGCGACAAGAATAGGGTCAGATATCGATAGAAAGAAAAAAATCGCGATCACGATAAATTGCCGAGAGATACGTGGCGATTAAACAGTTGTTAACCGTTGTTCGAGGCAAGTTCGATTCTGTGGACCGGTTGAAGAAACAGAAGTGCGAGAAGACATTGTGCAAGAAGAACCGTGTCAAACCATCGAGTCGCTGAGGAATATTTCCGACTCTTCGGCTACGTTTCGTTTCTTGTTTAATTCTTTTTCATTTTCGTCCTCGTTGAAAGATACGAATAATGGCAGCGAATACGAGTCTGTTTGTCACGTTGATGGTGTTGTGTGTCCTAAACGTGATCCTGATGCCAGGAACGACGCACGCTAGGCCACCCTCTCTGCTCAGGTAAGAGTCAGAACTTCCTGAGAAAAGTTTCGCGTGCGGATTTCTCTGCTGGTTTCGTGTGTTTCTCTTTTGGAACGGTTCTAGAACGTGGAATCGCAAGATGTATCGGACAACTTAGATATCGGGATTTTCTTAACTTCAGGTGAACTTCCTTTACATTTTTTGAAAAACGGACTAGTCTTTAAATCTCTTCGTGCAAAAGTATCTCCATATGTTGGAAGCGAATTTTTAGACGTTTGTTTCCTTTGGATATCCAAGAGAGACTGTTAGAACGATATTTCTCTATTCCTCGACGTACAGGTATTTTGATAAGCAATGTCACGAAGATGAAATATTACAAGCAATGAAAACTTCGTCGTATCCACACAAAGCTAGTAGCAGAAATCTCTTCATTGTCAGTTTCATCACTTTATCCATAAGAATGGAAACCTTCTTCAACTTGTTGCACGCCCACGTGAAACTACAAAAAACCCTCTATAAGCTTATCCAGCTCACGCCTATTCTTCCACTCTATTCATCACTCTGTTCTTCCAATATCCTGAACGAAATCAATGATCATCCAGCAAAATTTAACCAAACACATAACGCAAAATGTAATCCCGAAACTCATCTGATCGTCAATATGCGTTTACTAAAAAGCTTGCCCTCTTTGTTCGAGGAAAAATCCCAGTACGACGTCAAACGAGCTCGATCGATCCTCGATCGCGATTTTTATCTGCCTGATTAATTTTATCGATCTATTTTCGGCTGGTTACATTTGTCGTATCTCAAAATCGCGCTACATATCGACCAATTCCTCAGAGCTTGGCAAAAGGGGAATCTTCGATGGTTGAAGGATAAATCGAAGGATCTTCATTATGGCCGTGTTCTTCCTTTTTTGTTTCCTCTTTTCCCTGTAATGCTTGCCTTCCTCTGTGCAACTCCCATGCACAACGATAACGCCGTCAGAAGATAACGAGAGCTTTGTTTCACGTGTGTACGGAGATTAGCATATCGATTAAGGAGACAAAATTGACGACGATCGACAAACGCGATATTACATTCCCTCGCAGCTTGCAATATCACCAACCAAGCGCCATTTTTTCTTCTTTTTACGCGTTCGCCGCCAATATGAATTCTGTGTTATCGCGTTGACAACCTCGGGTATCGGGAAATAACAGGAAACGAAGGGTTTTAAGTTGAACGGTTTAATGGGAAAGTTACCTCGGTTATCTTGCTGGGAAAACGCGTGGGATTGGGACGTGAACCTCGTGAATTTTTTTGTTAGAAGCTGCTCTTCACTGAGTTACCTAGTACTTTCGATACATTTCTATTGAGATCTGATTATTGAGAACTGGGTGCAAAAAATATTTTGTTTCAGAACTAAAGATGGTAGAGTTTGAGAAAGATTATCTTCGTTTGGAGATTCTTTTAAAAATTTCGTTATTTCGAATGGTCTTTATGATCAGAAGCAAAGATGGCCAAATATTTGGAAATTGTTAGCACACTATGTGTATCTATTATTCTCGTTACTTTTTATTCATATAAAAGCTAAAGCTAAAGGAAATTATCTTTGTCAGTGTTTAATAAGAATTTCACTGTTTGCGATACTCTTTATAATAGAATTTAATAACACTGAAATTTTTGTAATTATTAAAGGAACTTTAATAATTAAATTAAAAAATTCTCGATATACCTTTAAACGAATATTAAATAATTTCTCTACTTTCCGTCTATACTTATCGTATCTTCACCATATAACGAAGTTAATATAAAAAATATTAATAAACTATTCTCGTCCAATTCAATTTTTACAAACTTCTACAAAAGAAAAATTATTTTGAACGAATTCTCAAATTTAGAAGTTTTCCGGTCATTCGAATCACAGATTTCATTTGTCTTTGTTAATTTTGGGTCGCATTAATTTCATTAACTCTTGAATCAAGTCACGCGTGTGAATACCGCAGGCAAGTGATTAAATATTGATGGCAGATGAGAAAAACAAGGATACAGAAACGAGGGTAAACGTAAAATTTTCAAGGAAACTACATGATCGCTCCGTGAATACTGAATTCGCAACAGATTGCAAAGAAAAGCGGTGGCCGAGGGACAACGACCTGCTAACCAATTAAGATAGTTTCCACGGAGTTCTAGTACAGTTACAGTTGATCTTGCAAGAGTGATTTGCGACACTGATTTCACGGCTCTTCGCGTGAAAGTTTGCTGACTGATGTAATTGCGGTCTTCGCATGCTGCAAGTCACGATTGCGTGTTTCAACTAGCTGATTCGCTAAATAAGGCGCAACAATCGTTTCAACTTCTCTTTTTTTAATTTAAATATCTATCGTTTAAAAAAAAAGAAGAAAAGGAATAAAAGAGAGAAAAGGAAAAAAATAGATAATTTGAAATATTATATACTACTGAGATTTTTATCATACAGCGCCCAGTGAATGTAATTCAATGCAACAAGTTGCAACAATCATTTGAAAGCTTTATTTCATTTTCCCTCTTCTTCTTTTTTTTTAGATAATAGCTTCTGTAAAGAAAAGAGAAAAGAGAGAGAGAGAGAGAGTGGGAGACAAAGAAATGGAGAGGAAGTAAATAATTTGAAACAAGTTGTAAAGATTCTTATCGTACTGTGCCACTGAGTTGGTTTTACACTTCGCACAATTAATCGTATAATTCTTGAAATTGAACGGAAACACGAGGTTTCGCGTGATGAGTCAGTATGTAGGTTACGCTACGATACGTGAAAATTATTCAACGAGTTTAATTATAGCAGTTCGTTCTTTGGGGACTGAAGGAATCTTATATCGACTTTTCCCCCTTCTTCTCTTTTTTCCTGTTTCTATGATACGGAAAATTACTCGCATCTATTCGAACCGTGAATCGAGTTAATTATAGACACCTGTTCCGGGAATACGGGCATATTTAAGGATATACGGAAGTATTCTTAGGATTTCCCGGTTCTGAAGGCTACCCGAAATAATATCTAACCATCTATTATATTAAATTATCATATAGTTTTTATATGATAATTTCTCTATCTACTCTAACTCCTTTCTACAATCTTTTTCCTACTTTCACTTTCTACTTATACTCTGTATAATTCTACATTGTATCGTGCGGTTTAATAATTACCATTTAATTACAAACAAGAGTTTTTATCGATTATTAAATTTATCGAATTCGTAGTTAAAAATATGCTCAACGTTCACCAGATAAGAATAAAATAATGTTACTATTTTTTCGACAGACTATCGATAAATTCGATCTTTATAGAAAGATTATAGAAAGTCAGAAATACACACTTCACTTCGATCATCAACCATTTTTCTTCTTGTATCATCATCGTCGGTAATCTAAATCGTTCAATCAAATTTTTTAATTTGTCTATATTCAAACTTATATGAAATTTCCCTTTGTCACGTCAACGAATTATAAGTAATTGTTAATATAATTAATAATAGTCATTCCTCGTTTGTTTTGTAGTCGTCAGAGACGTGTATCGGATCAGAGACTCGCTGAAATAGAGACACTTTTGGGGTTGGAGAATGTGAGGGGAAAAGTAGTGACGGTTCCAGTTGCATTCGGCGTGTTGGATCCAGATAAGATGTGAGTAATTACTTTTATAGCCTGTAATTATTTAAACTCGTCTTTTATCTCTGCTGATTTATTCTTATCAAGCCAAAGTTACTAATAATAACATTCTTTCCTATTACGTCTGCAAAACGACTAGATAAGCAAAGAGTCGCGCATCTCTGTTCCAAAATTCGAAGTCTTTCCAGCTTGACTCTTAAATTTCGATCGTTTTTCGTTTCTTCTTCTCATCTTGTATTATAAATTTTAATTTCGTCTTTACCATTTTGATAGAAAAAAAGTAAATTTGTATATTGGAAATAAAAAGATGAAGGAAATTGTATGGATAGGTCAGTACGATTGAACAGTTCAACAAAAAAATAACAAAAGTATAGCTTTTTTCTAGAGAACAATTTATAAGATGCTACTATTCTTTTAAAGGATCTCGTCGTTAATTTTCCAACTCTTTACGTTTAGTAATGTATTTTAATATTTAGGAACGTACTGAGTTATTAAATATTAACTGAGTTAGTACTGAATTATATTAAAGTTTAGCACGATCAACGATTCTATTCTAAAATTAAAGATTCATTTACAAGTCACTCGTATCAAATTTTCTCCGAGCTGCTCGATAATAATCGTGAAACTCCCAGATAATGTATCAGGTCATTTTATAAGTTCAACAAAACAAGCAAGAAGAAACGAAGTTGAAGTTTGGTGTTTCAATCGGCAATGCATTCGCCGTTATTTTAAAGAATATCCCTGCCATTTTCAATTCTTCAATTCCACCTTGCAAATCATAATTTCAATATCAGATGTAACTTCTGAATTGCATCTTCAAGATTACAATTTAAATGTAAGAAGTGACTTTAAATACTATCCTCTGTGTCGCAATTTACATATAAGGAGTTACAATTTCGTCTTCAAAATTAAAATTTCAGTATGAGAAATCAAAATTAACGATTTATCGCGCGATTGGTCGCAGTTGATCGATATACAATTCATTATCAAACATCGAATTTTGTTTAGTTCGTTCAAGAATCCTTCGCTCACCGTGAAAATTAGATCATGCCATATATATATATATATATATATATATATATATCACAAACGAGTCACTCTAAAATGTGTTTTATGTGAACGATAACCTCGAAGAGAAAGAACCACGACTCGATTTTACATAACGATCGCCATTCGAGTTCAACGTGATCGTTAACCACGAGATACGAAAAGAATCTTTCTTTTTATCATCGAGTGACAATACCATGAATCACGAATTCTTTTCCATCTCTCCTCCGCTTCCCTTTCCTCCTCTTCCCCCCAAAAAGACAAAGAGAAAAAAGCAACAGTGACTATGATTACGAATGAATCGTACGACGCGAAACGAATGAATTTTGCTAATTCTTCGAGCAGAAGCAAGACAGAACCGCCCCTGTTGTATTATCGTCTACACAGACGTGCCAAAAATATCAATCTATTTAAAAAAAAAAAAAAGGAAAAGAACGCGAAAAAAGTAAAGAAGAAATAACTATTCTGGTGGTGCAACGTGTCTGGCTTTAGGTTCAGGAATCTCCGAATGGAAAACACGTCGCTTGCCAAGCATCCTTTATTTTCAATCCCTTAGGTACACGGGTACATTTTCACAAATTTTTACGTTCCATTCAAATACAAAAAATATGGTATAAATACAGGGTGTCCGAAAAGGTCGGGATAAAACTTATACTGCGTATCAATCAATAGGGTCTAGTGAGTAAAAGAAAGTTCGTATAAATTTAAAATCGTACGCATAAAATTGTTTTGCCAGTTATAAAAGATAAATGTTCGAAAGTTTCTTTCTTCTGCAAAAATACAGACTTCTTCCATTCGTCGAATTAACGATTGTCGAACAAAGCTGATCTCTTCTGTTTCTATCACGATTTTCGTGAAACACGAATTCGCGTGTCTTCACTGTATATAATATAATATAAAGTAACGTCAATTAACGTAAATAAGTAAATTATATTAATTTTAGAGAACAAAATTATCCACCACGCGACGATATTTTGACATGAATATTTTAATATCTTCGGAAACACAAATGATATTGTCAATAAGCAATTCCTGCATATTTCACGAAATTTTCATTTCGTCGTCTATTCGATGCAACTACCGAATTGTCGGATAATTCTTAAACGTTTCTGTTCTGTAGATTACGTTTTTGTTCAGAAACCACAGAAATCCTACACGGTTGAAATAATGGCACCAGCCGATAGATGGTAGAAGATTAAATAGAATGCGTATTCGGTATAATTGTATTATTACAAACTGTTGGGACAAAGTTTATAAATCGTATCTAGAAGAGATATTCATTCTATAATATTCGATCAAAAATAAATAGTTGGGCTACAAACTTAAAGTATTAGTTGGAAACTAACTAAAATATTTAAACGGCTAGGGACGCGCTTTTAAATTTCTCTCGATGCGAATTTCCATGTCAAATAATTGATTGATTCGTGAGGGTAAATACGAATGAAAGAAAGAGGAAAAATACGCGGGAAATGTATGGCACGTTCGGCATTGAAATTCAACTTGTTGCTTCGTGTTCGCGTGACGAGGGCGGAAACCACCCTCGAACGAGACCTTCGAACGTGTAGACTGATAGAGGGTTGGGCGAGTCACGTAAGATAAGAAAGAACGGCCTACTAACGTCAAAAGACATGTCGTCAGTAAGTCTTCGTAGGACACTGGTTGTTTCTCGAGACGTTATTAACTTTGCACCACCGTTCTTAAGAAAAATGATTTTCGTTTCGCCGGGTGGTGGTGTGGAATATTACACCGCGCGAAATAATAGAAACATACGGATGATTTGATTATTTTATTTGATGTTACTTTTTGTTACTAATAATGTTGCTATTACCGATGTTATTGACGTTATTACTACACGAAGTGATATTTTTATATTTTTTTTCATGGGGTGCGGATTCAATTTTGATAGTTTTGATATTTGACGTTAAATTTTTCTCTAGAAATGTCGTGTAATATAAAGGTACGCAGAGATCTACTCGAATGGACGTTGTACGAAAATGTTTCTACTTGCACCAATCGCTTTGGACAGGTGTTGAAAATCGAATACAAAGAAAGCGTTTGTTATCGTTCTAAGAATGGACTCCCCGTTGGTATTTTGCAAGAATAAAGTTCGAAAATAAACGATTGTTAAAAAAAGACCACTGTGCGTTAAAAACAGCAACGCAAATATCGAAAGTAATATTGAGACTGAAATGAAAGATGGAATAACAGAGAAAGAATTCGCTTAACGGTTTATTCTTCTCGCGTGTTCTCTTTCGGATTAACCAGCATCTTCTCTTGTATATCAGACATTACTTTCCAAGCAATATCCACAGTCCTATGTAAACTGATACCGTATCAAATTTATGTAAAATTATGTAGCTATGGGGTATTATATTGCACCATACTATAACCTAACCAAGCTCAGGTAGAACAGCTCTGTTTCAGAAGAAGACAGAATAGAATATGACCAAAGAAAAGTTAGGATAATAGATTACTATAATTTTATTGTACAAAGTAGTATCGCAAGAGTGTAAATTGGAACGTCTACTTGAGCTTGTTGGAAAAAGTTGGAATGAAAGCAGTAATATTATTCCAGTCAAAAGAAATAATTCTTAAGTAAAAGTAGTATAAACAGTTACCATTGAAAAGTTTTATGCCCGTGTTGTATGTGTTGGATAAAATATTTTGAAACTTCATTAGCACTGTAATGAGACACGAATGCAATGATTGTATTGGTCAACTTTGAAACCAATTTAAAAATGTATATATAAAATACAAGATATTCATTGCGAATATATATTTAATAAAAGATTACTATATTTAGTCATCTTAAGCATATAAAGACTTGAGATTTATTAATATGATGAATAATTGTCTGTTTAAATATTTGCACTAAGTATCTTATAATAAATTATCTAAGTATATATTTCTTCAGATCTGTTTCAAATTCTAGTTTATTACAGAAGAATCGTAATAGCTAAGCCCGATGAAAATTCTAGTGAAATTTCAAAATTTATCGTTTAATACACATAGTATATTAATAAAAGGTGTCTAAAAGTGGCCAAATACTTTCGTGAGTCTGTATATTTGCTCCCATACGTAGGCGGAATAGTACGATCGAAGAGATTCTCGTAGAGGAAGAACGAAGAAAAGCGACGACGGAAAAGGAAACGATAATAGAATGTCTAACCCTGCTACCTTACTCCGAATGCCTTCCGAATAAATTCTTATTCAGACGTGAACACGACCGACTTCGGGCAAATTCGCTTTAAAGTTAAAACGAACAGCTCTTCCCTTTTTACTAATTTCGTAACGTCAACATCCGCACTCTGAACGAATGTGTCCATAGAAATTTCCCTCGTTCTCTTCTACTTGTCATTTCATTTAACATTCGCGTGTAAACGTGAAGAAATACACGAAAAGATAGAAATTTCCAAACAATGGGCCGACCATGTCAAATCTCTTTTCTCCTTTAACGAACCATTGAAATTCGAAAAGATTTCTCCACGTCGAAATGGAAAGAAAAGAGAAAGGATGATAGAACGAAGGAGCAAGTCCTATTGCGTTGGCGTTCGTTCTTCGACTGCAAGCTCGTTGCAACGTGAACCAGAGGTTCTAACCGCGTTTATATTCTTAGATCCAGAGAGTTCGTGCCACGCGAATCGAGAGAAATTCGCGATGCAAATTCGATTGGACTCGCGTGTTTCTCGGTTTCGTGACTAGCCAATGGGCTTCTTCTAATCTGGCTCGCCGCGTGTAGAATTATTCATCGTCGAAATTCGTGACGAAAGCCACGGAGAAGCTCGAGTGGTTGAAAGAACGCGGATGAGACCGCTATCAGTATTCGGAAATTACGTGCTCAGTGCGAATTTAGACGGATTTAGAGAGAATTTAGGAATCTCTCGCTCCTGTTGCTTTATATGCTCTTTCGAGAGCGCTTAAACATTTAGCACCGAATCGTAGGTATCGAGATCAATATTTTACAGGTCGATTCTACATTCTAGATTCTACGTATGTTATACATAATACATTTTGAATTAGAAATGTTACGTGGAATATCTGATTAGATGTTACGCGCAGATCCACGGATATACGTATATCTATGATCTTTGATATTATTATGCTACAGGAGAATTTCATCTTGCCATTATAATTAGAATTTCGATAGTTGTAGCTTGACGGCTTCTTCTATTTTCTTTCTTTTTTTTTTATTTTTTAATGCCCAATGTATCCATGGCAAATCCAAAGGCGCGGAAATGTGCAAAAGACACGAGAAAATACACGAGTAAAATAAAGCAAAATAGATGAAACGAATTTGGAATGTAGGTTTCGTTTTGTTAATTACCTTAATAAAAATAAGAATTTACATAAACATTGTGAATGTAGTAATCATCGTTGAAATCTTAACTTTCGCAGACCAGTTTGATGATCGAGCGTTAATTATGTGGCACTGCGTTGTTGCATTTTATTATCGAGGCTTGCATCATTCCCACGACTTATCGAGAGTCCCGACGATAAGAATAATTCGTAATTCGTATGATGATGAATGATTCTCCACGAATGCATGCTCGGCAATTTATTCCATCAGCACGTGTCACTCTCTTTTTTACTTTCAACCACGTGTGAAACGCGTGATCGCGTGAAATTCCAAGCGCTTATTCTTCGAACAGGAGAAAAGAAAAGGACGAAAAAACGACGGAGAAAAAACGAAATACGAAGCAAGAAGGAATCGTGTAGAAGAAAGGCGTGAATATTCCGTTCGAACACATGGCGGGAACGTTGAACCGCGCGTAATCTTCCATTGAATCTCGAAAATTTTTTATCGGACTGTCATTTTAGTGGGTCATCCGGTTATTACGATCTTCCGCTGATCATTATAATTTCTAATTATAGACACGACAGATCCATACAAATTGAAATTATCAAAGCTAAACTTCCATCAAAATCAATGGAACTTGTATCACGTTTTCTTTAGTACAAATTTTCATTTTGATTATAACATTTTTTCTAATTTCCCGTTCTATTTCTCATTGCAGAGGTCGTAGACGAAGATCCGCCACGAATAACAGACTCGAAACTCTGCAACGTATAATGAAGATTATCGCTAACAGTCCTGACACGCTTAATGAAAACATGCTCGGAGAAAGGATGCTCTCTTTGCCAGTGGTAAGTTCGAAATAATCGAATCTATGATTTAAAACGAAGGGAAAGAAATAATTTTCTATGAAAGTGTCTGATTTTCTATAAATCCTACAGATTACGTAGATTACGTATTTTTAGTACGTTAGGTATTTTAACATCGAGTATTCTGAATATTAATCGATCAATTCCGATATATATATATACAGATTAAATCTCTTAATTTTATGCCATTTTATGTTTCCCCAAAATAAAGGTAATACAGAGTGCGATTCTTGTCATTTAACTATGCGACACTTGTTCAGAATTGAAATAAGAAATATCCTATTTTCGAATAGAAATTCCAATAAATTTCATTTCATTCTGAAATCTTTTCGTTACATTTACGCCTCGAAATGACTAACAGTTTCATTAGATTATTGAAACATCGTGCAACACTATTTCCACATGGTTATGTAAGTTGCATAGTTCGTGTCATGAGGTAATCTATCGCGTTAGCAACGTAATTCCTATTTTTTCTAGATGGTATAAAATTAGTGATAATTTGCTGCGAAAGAAAAATGAAACGATTCGCTGGCACGCGCCTAAGTATCAGTCATGAAATTTATTGTAAAACGTGCTGCGCTCTCGTGATAGTTTCTTCGGCATGTATAATCGTTTTCTTTTAATGTTTGTTTTATCGTCGATTTGCATTTCATAAAATGGTAATCGTTCGTGGTCAAAGACGAATATTCATAGTCGTTAAATTGATCGTGCCTCAGATTAGAACGTAGTTAACCGGTTTATTAACTGTCACATAGATAACGTCAAAGTATCGCAATACATTATGGACATCTATATCGTCACTGTTTTATTGTCGCCCGAAGCTAATTATGGAAATATACATGCAAGAGAATACTTATGTTTTTTAATCTTGCACTTGTAATAATTGAATTATTGAATCGATGGCGTAAGAGTTACGCTATTAGTACTATACGCGTTATTGATTATCCAGAATTGATTTTAATCTATTAAGAACCATACGATGAAGTGTGCGAAAATTGTGTAGCGTAACGTTATTAAACATTATTGATCAAGGTACAAAAGAATGTATTAGAATGATAGATATCTCCACAGAAGTCCGTAAATAGAAAGCGCGAAAAGAAGTCCTATAATCGAAAAAAAAAGAAATAGTCTATTCTATCGGTAGAAAATACTTCGATTTCATCAAATTTCGTAAAGTTGTAGGATCCGGATAGGATTCAATAAAACCCGATAATCTGAATGAAATAAATCTAGAGATGAAACGTGGTCGTTGATGGGTTAATATTCAGAACCATAGTATCAAATAATAGTAACAAGAGTAGTTCCATTTTAAGAGTAACGAATCTTCATTTGCAAAGTGTAATTAGGAAAGGAAAGTTTAACGAGTCCCTATTTTTTTAATTATTAAAAATCATATTTCAAACTAACGTCCCTCGAGGTATTTACAAAATCGCCAGAATTATTATCTAAGGCCTGAATTAATCAAGAACGTTTTTTTGAATTTCAGAAGTTGAAAGAGAGCCGACTAGGCGTCGACGACGAATATTCGTATATATAATTCCATGGCACGAAGTCGCGCTAAAACACAGGGCGAACAAGAAGACAGAGTCGAGAGAACGAAAAGCATTCAAGCGTAAAAAATGAAAAATACAAAAAAAAAAGAGAAAAACAAGAATCGAAGACAAACATCAAGAAAAATCGCCGAAGGAATAAGAGACGAAGGAAAATTACAAAAAGAAAATATTATATACGATCTCTCGACCCTAAAATCCGCCTGAACAGTATTACGGACCGTCCTCCGTCCGAGCTTAAACTCTTTAAACGAACTTACACTATTAGATCACTAAGTAATTATAATCAAGGAGCAGAGGAAAAAGACAGCAACGATCATCCTTGTCTCGAAGAAGAAATCGAGGAGAAAATTTCGAAGAATTTCGCGGTTTCCTTCGATTTTCAATTTGTTCCTTAACGCGTGCGTCCTCCATGTTTCTTTCATTTATTTTTTATAATTTAGTAACGTAGTAATTTATGATATTTATTTAAGTAGCTTTATTTATTCTTTGTTGACCGTATTATTTGTAGACTGGTTTATTTGAATTTTTCTTTTATTCGTTTTTAAGAGTATTCTGCAAAGAGTATTCTGTATTGCGTGTAAGGAAAACGCGTCTATGGTCTCTCTTTTTCTCATTTTTGTTTTATATTTTAAGAATAATCTCTTTTTAAGAATAATTTCGCGTGGATGACAAGATACTGATGAGTGATTTTTGTACGGATTGCGAATGGATAATTACTGGCTTGCTTTCACGATCTCGCGATTTTTAAACGCGCCTTAATCTTAGGTTTCGTTAGATCTTTCGAATGTATACGGTGGATTAACGATCGTGATCTGTAAACCCCGGATATCCAATTTTTGCCTTAGCATTGAAATATGATTTTATAATAATCGAATAGAACTATGGTGATACGGGCCACCGTGAAAAATGTATTAGTTAGAAGGATAGATTATTTTCAAACGCGATTCATTGCGTTTCCATTTCGTATTAAGATGTGATTCATTTTATATATTGTTTTGTAAAGTTAGTTAATACGAATATTATTGTATTAATTTATTAGCGCACCTAAGAAGGAATAGAAACAAGAAAAAGAAAGAAATGTAATTAATGTTAACGATATCGTTCGTTAAAGTTAATAGTCTTCTCACGAAACAATCGAATTTTTTCGCTATATCCAAGCTCTATGTAATTATTGTATATGTGTTCGACGCTGTATATTTCCTATATGTTATTTATTTATTTATTTATTTATTTAGTTAAAGTCGTACGTAGGAGCCAACAAAGTATTAAAGACAATGTCGTGATAGTATCGCGATTTCGATCGATCAAAATCAAGATCGACACGTTCGAGACAATTTCACCGATCGTTCACTCTTTTATTGACTGTGCGTATTATTTTGTTTATTTAAATAGAATAAAAAGAATAGTAATCAGCTATACAAGAAAAATCGTCTCCTTCAATTTATTTCAGAATCTTCATCCTTCCTCTAAAGTATCTCTCCTTTTATGTATATAGTAAAATATCAAAAATTACTATTTCTATTTCACCTTGGTAAATTAATTAAAAATACGCATCTGAGCTCCCTCTGGAGAAACTTTAGGTGAATTATTCCATGCTGTCGGTAAACGAAGTTATTTCGACATTTATTCGAACTGTACGTCGAATGATTGTAAACAAATTCAGATTCATTAGTTGTATAATTCTAGAGGAAAATGAAAAATTTCTAGGAAGGAAGATTGGTAGAATTTCTACTAGAAAAGCTTTCACGAACGGTGTATTAAAACGAACTTCCGTAAATAGTAATAAAAATTAAATACTTCGTAAGTTAATTACCTCGTAATATTAAAATGCCATAGTTTAATTAAACTTTACAATTTAATTAAAGAGAAAAAGTATAAAAAACCGTTTAACGTAATTAGGAGCCGTGTGCAAAACAGTAATTCCACGGAAATTGTACATTTCACCGGCTACGCTACTTCGCGACGATTTCAACACGACGCTTATTAAAAACTAATAACGTTAAATATTTTTTAAATTATTATATATTTGCACGGGGGACTTTGTACGATTAATCTTAACGTTCTAAACTTTATTATCGCGCAGAAGATTATTTAGATGCACCTGCTTTATTTTAGGAATATTTCCTGTTCGATGGTCTGACTAAAGACGACTCGTACTACTGACAGTGGAGCTAGTGGAATAAGTCTATCTGTTCTAAGCAGATCTGATCGGGACCCTTGTTTCTCTCAAAAATCCACTTTTGTCAACCTTCTAGAATAAACCAGTAGGTGAAATATTGCTTCAAATAGTAGAAACTAAACTCTGGAAATTCAAATGTTGGGAAGTAAGTTTAGGAATCGTAATTTTCTTTAAACATAGAAGAATGGAAAGAATCATATATATACTTTTTATAATTCGAATATTTATTAAATTCGCACAGAAGAGGGAAGATTTATAATTCTGTTTAATTTCAGTGTACTTTACTAGAAAAAAGTCGTTACTAGATATCTTTCCATTTTCCTTCCATTTTCCATTAAACTTTGTTCAAATTACCTGAAGTGAATCCATCAGTGAATCTGTCATTTTCCTGGCTTGAAATATTTTTTCAAATTTCGACATTCGTCCTTACTATTCAAGTCATTTGCCTTCGAATACGTAATTTCCTTAACTTCAGAATTCAGAAAAAATTCAGAATTTAAATACTTACTTACTTAAAGATATAGCTTTATAACCTGTCGACAGTTACGACCTCAATTACGATCTGACAAAATCTCGTAAGCTTTCCAATTAAAAGTCCCAACTACTTCCACAATGCTAATTATTTTATTTAACTAAAGAAATCGATCGAAGAAAGAAACTCTCTCTGCGCGTGACTCACGAAACTCAGTTGATCGTGAAACGAAACAAGGAAAACTCTCCCTATCACGAGTCAACGCGCGATTGCTCCGTCACGTCTTCATGAAGCGAGACCGTTCGTGTCAAAGAAACGTTCGTATCAAACGATCGCGGAAACGGAAGTTTCGCGAAAGGAAAGCGAAACATAGGACAAGTCATTGGATTGCAGTTGTCGACCATCGTTCTCATTGGCTTCGTATGGTCGCTCTTCGTGCAGCAGTTCATCCGTGGCGAGCGTGATTGGCACGATAGATATGAAATTATTTCATAAATACGCACATACAGACCGCGTGGGTGGCTGATTTCGCAACTTCGTTTTACTGCGCAGTACAGCAAACACTTTAGCTCACAAAAGTATTTGAACACGTGCCATAGAAAATTTTTGTAAATATGTTACGCGTATTTCGTACGAATCTCATAACGAGATAGCGAGTGGCATGATCATATCGGAAAAATTTGAAACCAGTCTGGAAATGTATATAGAAGTTACAAGATATTTATTACAAACATATATATTTCATAAGAAATTAAATATATAATAAATGTTAAGAATGATCCTACTGTGTATAACCGTATAATATCGAATATAATATTGAATATGAGTAACGTGATTCGTTAATACGATGGCTAATTAATTGTTCAAATACTTTGACGATCTCTCGCACTAGATATCACACAATAGCTTTTACGTACATCTTCAAACTTTTTTCAAACTTTACCGATATTATCACCATATACGAGTTTCATCGCAACGCTAATGAAAATTCCAAATGTTCCCTATAAAACGTGATATATTTACAAAAAATGCTTCAACAGTTTCTCTAGCGAGGCATCGAAGGTAGTCGTATTAATCGTCTCTTACGTAACTGAAAACCTTCATGCACGCATTGCATGTGTTACGTAAAACATTTTGAAATTTCATTGGCGCTGTAACGAGACTCGACTATCGTCGTTGTGTTAGTGGAGTATGAAGCAAATTTGAAGATGTACATTATATATGCGTATATGTCATTGATGTATTACACGTTGGCGAGGAACGGGCCTCCAAAGTTGCACAATCAAACAGAATTTTTGATTAGTCTGGCTATGTGTTGCCTCTCGTTATCTCGCTACGTAAAACCGACGACCGATTTCGTTCGACGCACGACTCCTCCGCCCTATCTTCAAAGGGGAGGAGACTGAATTGCGAAAAACGTCCACGTCGCTATCGCTCCGACACTTTCAAATGTTTGGCCCGAAACTTTGTTTTCACCGAGCGTTCTCTTCTATTTTTGCCCGGACGGATGATGCAGCCCGAGCAATGGGGTAGATCAGCGTTCGTTGATCTCGTCCCTGTTATTTCTGTCTCTTTTGCTGTTTGGCAGTTGTCAGTGGATAAAATGCTGAGAGCATGCGTTCGGAAGTCGAACGAGGCGCAATGCTCTTCTTCTTTTTCTTCGAGATTCTTTCCAAGTTTCGAGGTTTGGGTAATGAGAGCTTATATGCCGAATGCGGAGAAAAAAGAGTTCGAGAAAAGAGAGCTTTCGTGTATTGGGCAGGTTCGAGAGGGTGGTGATGGGTTTAGTGGATCGAGAATGCAGAGATAAGAATCAATAGACAGCGGATCCTGCATTAACGAGAACTTCAAAGAAATACATTTACGTATAAATAAATTGAAAGTATAGTACGAATTACAATGAACAATGTAAATGAAACAAATATCTGGTTGCAGGCCACTTCTTTGGTGAGCTTCGTAGAAATATAAATTCGTGCAAATGACTGCAGTCTAATAATCAGAGAACAAGATAGTAGATCGTAAATAATACGAATAAATAATAAGAGAGATCGTTTATGAAATATCAAGAAATGTTTGAGGTACGAAGAAATGACGAGGAATAGAGATCGAAAGGAAATCATGGAAGAATCCAAGGAGAGGTAATCGAAATTTTCGTTTTAATCTCATTCCTGTTTTCTTGGTATTCTTCGCGCGTGCATTGAACAGGAAAAGTTCAACAGTCGAGTATTTTTAAAAACATATGAAAAAAGACAACAAGGATAAAAGAGTCTTAACGAGAAAAATTAACGAGTCAAAATTATCAACGTTTTTAATTCGGTTCTTATACCGAGAAACGAAAGAGAAGAAGTAGTCTTATATTGAAAGAATTATAATCACGGTTTAGAAAACACGATCGTGGCTACCTCCAAAAAGTCAGCAAATAATCTAGAAGAAGCACAACGATGAGCAATAATATTTACGTTGACGTAATAACTGAATAATTTTTATTTGTTCATATTTCGTAACTTTTTATCGCCCAGCTGGACCATTTGTAGAAGAAACATGTACGAAATAATTCGTTATCTGGACTCGGTGCGCGTATACTTTGATTACATTTTACAATGTTACATTTGGCAAGACTGGCGCGTGCGATGAATGGTCGAGGACATCGCGTCGTGATCATCTGATCCGATGTTCGTTTAATTAGTATACTCGCTATCTCTCTTCCGTTTCTTTCGTATCGTACGGATACAAATCTCAAATCTACATATTCTAAGTCACGTAAGAAATTTCTTTAAATTTCTGCTGGCTTTTGCTAATCGTAACTTCACAATTGATATTCACCAGCTTTTTTCTTCTTTTTTTTTTATAAATTATAATTTGATTTTATCTCTCCTTTGAATATTTCTAGTCCTGCTATGTACGATCGTCAGTCAGGTTGCCAATATGTGTGTTTCTGCATCTCGAAATTTCCCATAAATACATAAACATCCATAGTGTGGCAAACTGCAAATTTTGTATGTAGATTGACAAAATTGTAAAATCAAAAATTCCAAAATTTGGAATGTAATTGTAATTCGGTTAACTCCGGATCTTTGCTATATTGATTTGGGATGATCGGTGGAACATATTGAATATATGTGTATTTTCCAAAGATGTAGGAAAATCCGTTGAATAAATCGGATAAGTCCCCCGGATAGATTGCTCGAATCGATTAGATTCGAATGATGAAATACAACGTGGTAATTAGATCATGCTTTATCGTATTTTCGTTTTTATTTAGATTTATCTAAATTGTTCCAGCAGAGAGATTACAATTTCAACGAATTTCATTTTTTTAATTTTGTACAATTTCATTTTTGTAAATTTCGCTTCATCCTCGAATCTCCACTCTCTTCGATGTATGTGTAATATTTAATACACATACGTACAAATTTTTAAAATAGCATCTAGCAAACGAATCGATTTTCCTTTCTCATTGAAAAACTATATTTCCTATGCCATTGCTCTCTGCGCTGTTAAATATTCGTTGTAACACAATTCTTAAATTTACTCGCAACTTTTCAGTCTCTGCATTCGCTGTTTCTTTGGATTCATAGTCAAGTGGTTTATGCTTGTGCTACTACCATCTCTTATTTTCTCCTCATGTATGGCAACAAGATCGAACATAAAAGAAACAAATAAAAATAGTTTCTCCGATTTCCCAAGAATGATCAATTTTCCTTGTGAACCTTCTCTTGTGCACGAAGCATGCAAAATTCTCCTGACATGCACGTGGAAGGAGATAGGAAGTAAAACGCGAATGACGAAACTGGCAATCTAAATACGCTGAAACGTTTATTCATGTCAGAAATTCTCCGTACGTCTTGCGTTGTAAGGAAGAAACTTTCATGCGCATCATTACGTCGTATAAAATGTTGCAAAAAAAAAGAAGGAGAAAAGTCGTGAAAAAAAGCTACTATCGAGACAAGTAAGCATTTTCTTTCTGTCGCGTGCCGCCTGATAGCTATATTATTATATTTTATGATGAAAGCAACGACGTTAACTCCTTCCATTTCCACTTTCGTAACTGTATGTAAACATTCGTCCATATCCATTTCATTGAACACGAGAAATCCTCCATATTCCAGCGAAATAATAATATTCGTTTAAATAAAGCAATGAGAAAATCGACGTATTTTCGTGTAAAATTTTAATTAACCGGCCCTATTTTTTCGATCGAACAGAGATCGACCAAATTCCAAATATAAGACATTGTCGTTAAAGCAAATATAACAAGATGATAAAGAGAAGAAATCACTGAAACGTAAGATGAACGTGACCTTCTGTAGGGAGATTTTTTGATCGATGAACTCGCATCGGCTTATCCTTACATAAAGTATCCGAAATAGCCACTTTCTATCATCGAAAATTCCACCACTCTTCGTTATCGTTTCATCGATATACGCGAGATTCAAACACGTCATAAATAAAAAGAAACTGTAATCAATCTCAATTAAGACACCAACGCTCTTATTTTTTGTGCCGAAAAGAAGTCACAAGACAAAACGTACAGTATCGTGCAACAGTTTTCGGCTACTTATCTTTTCAGGAAGCGCTTCTGAGCATCGAAGAGTATCGAAAGTGTGACGATCGAAGTTTGAAATCGACGAACGATAGAAAGCGCAGAATGTATTTATCGGGAGTTTTATTATTTTAAAGCACCCTCGAGAGGAAAAACTCGGATTTTCGATACGAACAGGTCATACGAAATTACCGATCGCTTGAAATTCATCGATATCACTCAACGATACGTTTACAAGTTCTTATCGGTCGTAGATTTCTCGCTGGGACATTAATTTTGAATTTTTCAATAATCTAGGGACGATTTGTTGGACTATTTTGAATACTCCGTGGTGCGCCTACGTATCATGAGATTCTCTTCTATTTTATTATTATTTTCTATATTTTTATATAATATTATTTTCTATATAATATTTTCTATATTATTTTCTATTTTATTCTATATTATTATTATTTATTATTTTCTAGCGTAGCTAATTTCACGATTACACGATACAGGCTGACAGTTGTTGCACAATTAATTAAAAATATTAATTATACGACTATCGGTAAAAGAAAGCACCGCTGCAGTTTTTCAATTGCAAACAGATAGTTTCAGGCTTTCACTCGTTATCGTACAGGCAATTAAGAAATCATCCGCGTGTTCTTGTACACTGACACCGTATTAAGGCTGGCTATTTTTTGAGACGCTTGCCACCGGCGATAGGAGACACCGAAAACCGACCAAAGGGGGGACATTTCTGAAAATCAATTACCGATACCGATTTATCGTACGAAAGGAACGATAACCACGAAAGGGGGTGTAACCACGTCAATGGCTTTTTAAGTAGAGGGGGAAGATGTTCCTCGAGCAAGAGGATATATAGGCGCACCAGAGGCTCGTAACGTTACAGTTTCAAGCAAAAACCGGACGATTCGGGCGACCTGTGGTCGATTCTACTTGTAAAATTTGGACGAGAAAGTTTTGCGGACACATATTGAAAATTTCGCGAAAATTTCGAACTTCTTCTCGAACTTTTCTTCTTTCTACGTTTTCTTTCGTTTTATTCGTTTTACCTAGACGCGAACAATGAATAGTAGCGCGAGCAGAAATATTTCCGGCAACTATTGGATCACAGTCGCTGTTGCACTTTTTGCCTCGCTTTGTCTCGGTGAAATCGTATCCGCACAACCTGGATATGACAGGTAAATGTTGTATTATATTTTATTATTTTTTAAGAGGATTCTTTCGATAATCTATTGTCTCTTTCTTTTCCTCTATGACTGTTTGTCTTGCGATTATTCTAATGTTTATTCGCACGATCGTTAGCCACTTAGTTAATAATTTGTATTTCGCAACTTGGAATTATAATTGAAACCTTTTCTTCCCATTTTTTTACAAAAATTTGATCTGTAGCGTGTCGTAATTATAATTTATAACGCGTATGTGACAAGATGTTACACGGAGCAAGGGGTTGACGATGATTAAGATAACAAATCTTTTGTTAACAATTTCGAACATTTTGAAAAACAAAGTTTAAGCTCAAGCTTCTAGGAAACAAAGTCCAAGCTGTAGTACGATTAAGTAGACTTTCTCAAAGTGATTTTTAGCCTATTTGAACGGCGTTTGCGCGATATTTGTGCTTCAAAATTGTCGTTTGGGAGTATTCGTGAATAAAGTGGTGTAATAATTTCGAAAAAGCAATAATTTCCTTATCGTTATTTATTTTCCAACAGAGTTGCGCGTGAGAACACGGTCGACATCTACGACACTCTGTTAAATTTTGCGAAAATGGGAGAGAAAGGTATGGCGGATGAAATGAGGGCTGAAATATCAGGAATGACTAAAGAGTGAGTAACCTTTCATCACGCTTCTCAACTTTCCAACATAGATTCCACTCTAAAAATATTTATTGAACAAGACATCTAAACCGATGAAGACTAGATTCTAATTTTCAATAGAAATTTCCAACTCGCCGCAAATTATTTTCCTCTCCGAATCGATAGAAATTGTCGAAACGAAGGTTTTTTGAGTTAAAAATTTCGTTAACGAAACTACTAAGATCATAGCGGAGCGACTAAAAAATCTCAGTTTCAACGATAAAGAGGCTTCGAAAAAAGATTGACCCTATCCGAATGGCAGACTTTCTCTTTTTTCAACAAATTTTGTATCACACACAGACGGCACAAACGATTATCGGATCAAAGGCGAGCAGAGCTAGAGACCCTGATGGCACTCTCGAAAATGACGGGGAAATTGGTGAACGTGATCAGGGGAGGACGTCAACTGCAACCAACCAAGACGTGAGTAGTGTAAATGACAAATTTTCTAACTTACAACTTTCGTCCTCTATATTTTGTCTTCTATCAAATTTTCTAATTTTCCGCTTTATCGTCAGTGACAGGAAAAAACGTTCGGTCTTCGACATAAACGTGAAGAATCTACAAAGACTGTTCCGACTGTCGCAGAAATTGGGATACAAAGGAAACGCGGCATATCCGGTTGTTAGGTAAGCAACTGATATCGCATATTCGTTCAACTTGAAAACGTATGATCAATTTTCTGAATAAAATCCAGAGTTACCATTGCCACTGACGAATATGAGACACTCTACAGCCGTTAAATATCGATATGTTCTTGTAATAGAAGATGTTACTGCGGCTGATTCGACCAATCGAATTCTTTTTATTTACGCAAGATTCTATTTATTCTATTTATTATATAAGATTTCTATTTATTTACGTAATAACCCTGCTGCGTTGTTTTGGTCATCTTCGACCCAGTTGTTTACCTTTGTAAAAAAAATTTCTTTCTTTAAATTTGTCGAATTCGAGCAATGTACGAAATAATGGTAATCGATATGCATAATTTCTTGTCTCGATTCTATATTGAATATACGTGTTCTTGGATCGCGAAGAGATTGTTTGTTTATTAAAAGATTGTGATATAAAAATTCAGGAATCACAGCAGGATTAACGTAATTAACGGTATCGATAAAGCACTTGAAAAGTTTACTAATCAACTCGACTAGTCACTTCTACAGAGTTCGCTAATCTTGACGACCTTTGTTTAATAATAAATGAAACGTACAGATACTCGTACAACGTTTAAAAAGTAAGTCGTAAAGCTTACGATCGGCATCTTCGAGGAACGTCAGTGATTTATCTTCGGAATGAAGTGCACAAATCTCTTCAGAATCGTTCGAAATTTCTAACAATGAAATTCAAGTAAAACTAATTCGTGCTCCACGCTCACACGTTTTATCGTCTTTGAAACCGCACTCGGTACGTATACTGCGCGTAAACGATCGATGTAAAATCGACGGATCGAAACTCCCCGAGACTTGATCTTCGAAAAAAGATATCGCGTAGAACGAACTGCGCCATGGTTTTTCCTTCTACTTCTTCTTCTCTGCTTTGCTTCATTTTTTTCTTCCTCGATAAGATCACGTTCGCGTATTCGAAATTCGCAATGCGAAACGCGTGCATATGTAACGAGAATCGGAAACGTGATGTAAGACGAGCGTAGTGTTAGTCCAGATAAATCCTTGTCGAACCGAGACGAACTCGCGGCATCTTATCTGTCTTTGATATGTCGCAATCGGTCCGATTCGCATCAAAAATAATTCAACGATAGCGCGTCTAACGACACGAGATACTCTTGGCACGCGAAATCGTTTCGATCTTACTTAACCCTCCCTTTCTTTCAACCATTTAACAGCATAGCCCAAGGGAAACTCTATATCGAGTTATTTTCACAGTTTCACAGGCTGCGCGACTCTTGAATTTTTTATGCTTCGGTCTCGTTTTCATCTCAATGGCGAGAAGATACCTTTGACGTTTTCGAAATATTTTCTGCATAAAATTGAATCAAGAAATGAATCAGATATATCAGTAAAGCTTTTCCTACGATACTCGTGTACTTTCCTTAAACTTGTAAAATTTTCTAACGATAGAAAAATACAATTTAGTGTGAAAAATGATCCGAATAGGACACACGAGAGTCGAATATCATCGTAGGTAAAGCAATTATTAATTTCTGTTTTCTATGCAAAGTTGGAAGCGTGTACGTCTGCTGTTTATCTATACATGTGAAAACCAGGAACGCAAGAAATCTCGTACATGACCAGGATCACCAGACCTGTAGAGATGATCAATTTTATTTTTTATAACGTTCATAGTGAATTGCTCGATAAAGTGGTTAAACGATATACAAGCCAAATCGAGTAGGATTGGTGAAAATATTTTCAATGTCGAATATTTCGTAGTATTCTGGACTTCATTCAGAAAATTGCGTATACGGTAGAATTTGTAGCTAGCCTCGTGAGATAAACTCGATGACCCGGATATCTTTGTAGTATTTTAAATACGGCCAAATAGTACATACTTACTACTCTTCTCGCGGTGACTGAGTTGCCTTTTCATTGATATTTCATTCTCGATAACATTGTTGAATAGAAATAACAGAATGGCACATTGTTTTTCATACTGATCGCGAAAGTTAGACAAAAGAAATCGGTTAAATTAACTAACAATGCTACTTACCTTCTTTCAGCATCATATAATTCGTCTCTTATTCTTATCTTTTTCATTCTCTCTTCTCGGATTTTCTTCTCTTTCCCTGTTAGAAAATATAACCTATAAAATATACGTTAAATCTTAAACATATGTATGATTTGCGAGACGTTTATTAAGTATATGCATGATACTATAGTTCTGAAAAATATTGATCATTCGTCTGAAATAATTAAGCGCCTGTTAAGAAAATACCGTTAACATATCGTTTCTTATTTACTTACAGTTGAAGCCACAGAATCGTGCAGAATGTATTGGCGTGAATTTATTTATCCATGAAAGTGCATCGAACCAAAAAAGGATGACCCTGGCACAAAAGAAATTTCGTGTATCGATTCGTCTGCGAAACCATTGACGAATCACGAATTAGGCGTTTCATAAGAAATTATTATCATCTCCTATGTATTTTGCAGGAATAATAGAAATTCCAATTGCTGAACAACTGTTTATTTATTATACCTAATGGGAAACTGATATGAATCCACTTGTGAGATATTTCTTAATGTATTCTTTCTTATACTCTGATAATAAATTTGTATAATATAATATACATATATCATTATATATTTGTTTACCTATGATCACTAGAAATTTGTATGGTGGTAATTCGTGCACAATTAAATCTCCCATTTGCAATTTCAAATACGTAGTTTAATTTTATAATTGACATTTGATCGGCATTATATAAATATGTGTTTTTTTATTTATGGTAGAAATATCACGTCAGATATAAAAATATAATAATAACATTATAAATTTCGAATTTCAAAAGAATGTACATTAATCATTACCTTGCTGCCATCTAGCGACCATTACTTTAAGTGTCTGCAGCATAGTATCAACGGAGGGGCTAACATTGAATCGGTAACGTCAGGAACGATAATAAAATGGTAAGAAGGTCAAGTGACTCCCAAAACATAAAACGCGAAACACTTGGGACACAAGAAACACGAGATAGCATCGTTGAATAGCAGTCTTATTCTATATCTCATCCTAGTCAACGTTAGTACATATATATTCTGATTTTACTTACCATCGCTGTCTCTAATTTTTTGGACCGTCGGTATTGCAGAACATGGGACATGAATGGATTTCTATATGGTCACGAAAACAAACGATTGCAAGGTTACATTATATCGTTCGTTTATATATTCTATTTTTCATATTCACTTAAAAATTCACATTCTAAAGGAGATGTTTAAATCAAACAATACTTTTATCGAACACTCGTGATGTCCACCGCTGTTATTAAATGATACAATTATAAGCGAGATTCATCTCCTATATTTATTTTATGTCATCCATTGTTTCGTTGTAAGTAACACAAGCAATATTCTTATTATATTTCCCAAAGTATAACACCGAGAAATAAATTTATTATCTATTACACGACATAATAGCAAAGCTTTCACACATGAATCGCCATTACGAATTTCAAAAATATCTCGAAAAGAGGGTCGATATATCGAACAAAGCTTGATATATCGAACTCGGTACTCTCGAAGTGGACGTAACAATCGCAGTTATCGATCGATGCGAGTCGCGCAATGGTATCCTTTGGTAGTAGTGGTGCTCGCGCTAGGTTCTGACAAAAATTTGCGTTAAAAACGGTGTATAAAATGCAGAAACGGTCTAACTCGGGAACTCTTGGGTTAGCTTGGAAGATGCTTCCTATGATAAGTGAAAGAAGCATCCAGATCCCAGGGGGATATCACCGAGTGGCTTAGCTGTCGCATTTATCCAACAGAGATGTCTGCGCCCTGAGAAACGGACTGGCGGACAGACAGACGTCTCTGTCAACTTTTTCTGTGTTCTGATTTCCGATACGAAATGCTGTTTGGAAAATTCGGCAACTCTCCGGAGCGTATTCTCTAGGTATATAGTCAACACGGCCAGAGTTGATATATGTGAGTGGTGGGGATTTGCTCTCGATCACTTTGCTCCCGATGTGTGTCCCGTTTTCGCTTTCTTCGTCCCGTTCTCGCGATGCTTACATGATACACACAGTGGCTCGCCAAAGCATTTCAACACTTGCCGTAAAAAACTTTTGTCTGCATACTATGTGTTTTATGTAGAACATATTTTTTTGAAATTTTATTAGTATTACTATGAGACATGACTGTCATGATTATATTAGTGAAATTTCAAGCCAATCTGAAAATATGTATACAAGTTACAAAACATTGACTGCAAACGTATATTTAGTAACAAATTAGTATACAGTGTGAACAGCCATTTTAAACATCTAATAAATGTTAAAGATGGTGCTATTGAATATTGTGATTTATTAATATAATGGACTGTTTCAATACTTTTGCGATCCCAACGAAATATATACCTACAGTATGTATCATGTAGTTTTTCATGTACGTTTTCAGTTCCGTTTCAAATTTGATCGATATTCACGATAGTCGTGTCACGACACAGTGCTGATGAAATTTCAAAATGTGGGAATATAACACATATTATATTCATAAAAGATTTGTATAAATGTTCGGATACTTTCACGAACTACTATACCTTGTAACTTAGACATACATATAAGCAATTTCAAACTCGACCAAGATAGTCACGATAATCGTGTCTACGTGACAGTGCTAATGAAATTGCCAAAATGTGGAAGCACAACACGCGTAATATATTCGTAAAATGTTTCTACGAGTGTCTGAATACTTTCATGAGCCACCGTACATACGATTTTGTAGATGTGACACTCCCGACCAATAACGAAAATTTCTTTCTATCTTCTATCATTTTACACGATTGTACGATGGAAATATGAAAAAAGACGTATGATAGAATTATGAAGGAAGTCTGTAAATGTGTTTCTGTTTTGAAAAAAGGCGTGAACTAATTTCCACCGCTAGGAAAAACCACCGAGTTTGATAGGTGGTAAAAATCACATATCAATTCTGGCCGTACCGACTTTAGTGCGCGTTATTCTGTCGGGTGCGTGATAGCCTGTACCAGTACGTAGAGATGTTTTCGTCGCCGGCGTCAGTGGTGGGCGAGCCGTCAGGCTACGACTTTCAGAAAGAGGAGAACGCCGCTAAGTGGAAGGGGGTGTTTGTCAACTCCCTACGCAAGGTATACTTTCCGAATCACTTATTATAGAATTTATAATGATTCCTTGTGAATTGATCTCGCTTTAAGCGAGATTTTGATGCTATCCGGATCGACATTCGTCGATTCTGTTGTCATTGCCACTAATATGCCACTGTTTTATGCCCTTTTCAACTCCAACTGTGTTTGTTCCCTCTAACAACATAACAAAAATAATAATAATATCTCATAATATATACGTTATAATTAACAATCATGTATTATCATACAATGATCGGTAGCTTTCTTGAAAACTGTCTTTGCATCTGAATAAAGGATATCTTCTTCGTATATTGAACAATTCATAGAATAATGACAGAATGTTATGTTGCTTGTCCTCGCTGTTTATAAGAATAAACCTATGTGAATGAGAAATTTAATTTTCTTACTATTCTTGTTCCATACACTGAATATATTAAAGTTTGTGGAATTTTAGCCGGAGCTTCTTTCACAATGGATAAAATAGGATAAATATTTACATATTATATAACAAAAATATAAGTTGCAAACATAAAAAAAGCTATTCTAAAATGTCACTGCTAATGAAATATTTTATTTATAAAAAATTCTTTTCTTAGATCACTAATTATCAATTATGCTTCTTAAACAGTATGCTTGTAAGAATATTATATCTTTTACTTAAACGGAAATGTAGGTCATATTGGCTATCAAATAGATGTTCTGTTTGTAAGCAATATCTGCTGACCATGTCAATGTAAAATACATTAAAAATAAACAAAAGAAACTAATTTTGTATCCCATATATTTGATTTATTCATTTTTTTCCTAAAACATGTTTTTCCCCTAAATAATAGTCTTCTCTGTTTAATGGACGTTTTATGTAAAACAGGTACTAGAACAAGTACATCCTAGTCTTGAAGCACGACAAGATGCCTTAGACTACGTTGAGAGCTTAATCTTAAGGCTGTTGGGAATGCTTTGTGGTCATCCTCCACCACACACACCTCAAGATGTGGAAGAAAGAGTAAGGCGTACTTTTCCCACTCCCATTGACAGATGGGCACTTAGAGATGCAAGAGATGCCTTGGAAAAAGGAAAAAAGAAATCACCACTAGTTCTTCCAGTTGACAAAATTCATCAACTATTACAAAAAGTAATTAGGAAATTAAATTTATTTTATGTCTTATTTTTATATATTTATTCGCAGATATTATAATCTTGTATTTTTACATTGACAGGAAGTATTACAACAAAAAATTGATTTACAAGTTAGTCTTTTTGTAGTAGGAGTCTTGGAATATATTTCAGCAGATATTTTGAAGGTTGGTAAAAGCTATTATCATTTATTTTTATCAATATTCTGTTTTGTATAACTCTTTTATACGTTATTCGTTAACACTAATTCCTGAAAATGTTTAAGACTATTTTCTTTTCAGCTAGCTGGAAACTATGTCAAGAATATACGTCATGTAGAGATATCTTGTGAAGATATAAGGGTTGCAATGTGTGCAGATATGGTAACATTTTTAAAAAGCATGATATTTGTGCTACGTTTGTATACTAAATGTATCAATAATCGCGCGATGGATGTTGAGTAATTTAGTGATCTATTAATAGGTATTAATGGACTTATTTTATCAAGATGATTATGCAGAGGGTCCACAAAGTGGTTTAGGTGCAGTGGTTTCTCAGACTTATGAAGAATCTGTTCGAGATCTCATACACGACGAACGTCATTATTTACGTGATCTCCATATGATCATTAAGGTGAAATATCTTATTAGTTGGTGAAACGTAATTGTTAATCCACGAAAAATGAAATTATTCCACTTTTCAAATAGGTTTTTCGGGAAGAAATCGCTAAATTAGCACAAGATAGAACTGAGATTGAAACCCTTTTCAGTAACATTATGGACATTTACGAAGTTACTGTAACGTTACTTGGTAGTTTAGAAGATATAATGGAAATTACTGAAGAGAAACAAACACCTACTGTTGGGTCATGTTTTGAAGAACTGGCAGAAGCAGCAGAATTTGATGTTTATATAAAGTATGTAAAAAGAAATTACTGGTTTTAATAACTATAATTATATATATTTCTTTTGAATCATAAATGAAAATGTTAATATTAGGTATGCAAAAGACATTAATAGTCTAGCTAGTCGAGAAGTTTTAACAAATTTATTATCAAGGCCTGAAGCTAATGCTGCGTTAAGAGCAGCAGGTCATGGTTTTAAAGAAGCTGTCAAATATTATTTGCCAAAACTTTTATTACAACCAATATGGCATTGTTTTTTGTACTTCCATTACATAAAGGTACATTTTAAATCATTTTATATATACATATCATTGTACATATTATTCTAACAATCGAATAATATTTTGATAATATTTCATCTAGGTATTACAAAAACGTACACCAAATATAGAAGATGGTGAAACATTGGAACAAGTACAAGGTCTTTTAAATCCACTGCAGATGGAATTATTGCAATCTATGGCGAGTCTTCCAAAAAAAGATACAGGTCTGCGAATGCAGAGTAGAGCAAGGAGACAAGCTGCACTAGAGAAAACTAGTGAATTACAAAAAACTGTTGATGGTTGGGATCAGAGAGACGTCGGACAATGTTGTAATGAATTTATACGTGGTATGAAAAAAAATACACGTTATTATTTTATTACTTTTTACATAAGTTATATGAAAGTATATTTCCGCTATTTATTATGTATAGAGGATATGTTGTGGAAAGTAAGTAATGGAAGGAGGCTAACGGAACGAAGGGCTCTTCTTTTCGATGGTTTATTAGTTCTTTGTAAACCAAGTGGTGGCAAAAGAGTTAGCGTTACAGTTGCAGCGGTTGGTGTGGTGGGTCATCCACCTCATCAAGGCGAACTTCGTTTAAAAGAAAGATTTTTTATTAGAAAAGTTGATATTATCGATAAAGAGGATACTGAAGGTAAATTTTAAAAAGTAATAATCTTAATATTAAATATTTGTATTGTATAACTAGATTACATGTAATTATTTTTGTAGAATTAAAAAATGCCTTTGAAATTGCACCAAGGGACCACCCTAATGTTATTCTTGTTGCCAAATCCGTCGAAGATAAAAATAGTTGGATGGCGGATCTTGTAATGTTGAATACAAAGAGTATGTTAGAAAGAACTTTGGACAGTATCCTTTTGGATGAGGAAAGGAAACATCCCTTAAGGTTACCTCCACCACATTTATATAAATTTGCCGAACAAGATAGCCCAGAAAATATTGTTTTGGAAGCAAGAGAAAATGGAGGTGTTCCATTAATTAAGGGCGCAACTTTGGTTAAATTGGTAGAAAGATTAACTTATCATATATATGCTGATCCAGCTTTTGTACGAACATTCCTTACTACTTATAGGTATGTGGATTTATACCTTTGCGATTTGTGTATGTATAAAAATGAATTCTTTAACGAATGAATTGTGCTCCCTTTTTTGTAGGAGTTTTTGCTCACCTCAAGAACTGTTGACATTGTTAATCGAAAGATTCGACATACCAGATCCTTCTTTAGTTTATGGCGAGGAAGAAAAATCTTCTGGTTGTAAAACAAGTGCTAGGGAAGATTGGAAAAGATATAGAAAAGAATTTTGTCAACCTGTTCAATTTAGAGTTTTAAATGTTTTAAGACATTGGGTTAGTAATATTTAAATATATTTACTCTAAATTATTATATTACATTTTTTAAGTGATCATAATATCTTTTTGAATGTTTCCCACACTAGGTTGATCATCATTTTTATGATTTTGAACGCGATAGAAATCTTTTGGAAAGATTGCAGTTGTTCTTAGACACAGTAAGTGGAAAATCAATGAGAAAATGGGTAGATTCAGTAATAAAAATTGTGCAAAGGAAATGCGAACCTTCAGAACAACGACCTATTACATTTAGCTTCGAACGATCTCCACCACCAATTGAGTGGCATCTAAAAGTTCCTGAAGAAGAATGGGGAATATTAACGGTAATACATTAACAATGTAAAACTGGTAATACTGTAACATTAACATAATCATAACTAATATGTTATTTGTATTATGTAGACAAGTAAATTATTTTCCAATAATTACAGTTACATCCAATTGAATTAGCGAGGCAATTAACTCTACTAGAGTTCGAATTGTATAGAACTGTAAAGCCTTCAGAATTAGTTGGGTCAGTATGGACTAAGAAAGATAAAGAAAAGACATCACCAAATTTACTGAAAATGATAAAGCACACAACAAACGTAAGTTACCTACATTATGTTCTATATTAGTTTTTATTTTGTATATTCTGAATTTAATAAATTAAATCACTTCTTTACTCTGTAGTTTACACGGTGGCTTGAAAAAACCATAGTAGAAGCTGAAAATTTAGAGGAGAGGGTTGCAATTGTATCACGAACAATTGAAATTATGATGGTGCTTCAAGATCTTAATAACTTTAATGGCGTATTAGCAATTGTTAGCGCAATGGGATCTGCGTCCGTTTTTAGGTTAAAATTTACATTTCAAGTATGTTCTTTTGTTATTTAATGTTATCGATTAACTTGAACCAAGCAGAATACACATTTTGTTGTATTTACAGCAAATACCAGCACGACTGGAAAAGGCTCTAGAAGAAGCAAGAGAACTAAACAACGGTCATTTCCGGAAGTATCAAGAAAAATTGCGATCCATTAATCCACCTTGTGTACCATTTTTTGGTAAATCATAGAGAATAAAATATTATTGATTTAAATTATTAAATCAATTTTCATTAATACATATTCTTTTCGTAGGCATGTACCTGACCAATATCCTACACATTGAAGAAGGGAATCCGGATTATTTGCGAGGAAGTCCAGAACTTATAAACTTTAGCAAACGACGGAAAGTGGCGGAGATAACCGGAGAAATTCAGCAGTACCAAAATCAACCTTATTGTCTTTCAGTGGAACCTAGAATAAGACATTTCATTGAAAATTTATCACCATTCGATCCTAACATGAAAGAGGCCGATATAAGCAATTATTTGTACAATAAAAGCCTAGAAGTAGAACCCAGAGGTTGTAGACAACCACCTAGAGTCGTAAGTGAATAGAAATTATAAAACACACGTATAATAATACTGTTTATACTAGTTATTATTGTTCTTGTAGTCTCGTAAATGGCCGGACTTAAATTTAAAATCGCCGGGCATTAAAGCTAGAAGTTTGAGCGGCAAATTACCAGCTCCATTGCAAGCTGTAGCCTCCAGTGTAAGATTACACGATCCTCCACCGGAGGCCCCGCCGCCAGAATTACCAGAAACCCCTCCGCATGCTTCACATATTACAGTTTCTCACATAGGGGACCACACTGTCTTTGCACCTGTTTTACTAGGAGGTTTGTAGTCCAGAATATTGAATGTTAGCATGTGCTTATCAGTCGCTTTTTACAATTCTTATTCATTCTACAGAAACAAGAATCGTTCTTATTTTGTTGCATAGTATGCTTGGATAGGTAGTAGATGTACTTTACTGTTAATACAGGTACAGCTCAACCTCCAGGTTCACCAGGTCCTCTTAGCATGTCAGGACTTTCGATCAGCTCTCCGGGTAGCAGCCCGCAACTAGGATCACCTGGTCATTTGCCTATCCCACATCATCAACCGCAAAATAGTCACTTTGGCTTTAATTCTGGTACGATTGGTGTAATGGGAGCCTTGACTGGTATGCCATCGTCGGGTGGAAGTCCTGGTGCTGCGATACCACCTCCTCCGTCTCCTAGCCATGTACCTCCCTGTCAACCTCCGCCCCCTTTGCCACCAAGATCTCATAGGAAACGAGAGAGTTCCATAAGCGAGTCGCCGCAACAGGTAAATTGTCAAAAAAGATTTGAGTTATTTTCTCTTTAAATTTCGTAGTTTATAATATCGTGTGATTTATATTATTTATCACAGGCGAGACAAGCTCCAAATGCACCCATACTTCCTCCACGGGATGGTACGTCTCCACCACCATTGCCACCACGAAGAGATTTGCCTCCGGTGACGTTACCGCCTCGCCTTCCTACAACGTTGAATCCGAGCTGTTCGGCGCTACTCGCAAGGCGGAATTCCACGTTGGAGAACACATGTTCCAGTGTTGTTCATACAAGAAGACACATGTCTTTCAATGGGCCCAGTCCTACGAAACTTCCACCTACGCAACCTAATGGTAAAAATATTAATATCAGAAAGTTTATCATAATTGTGTATTCTCGTGTCACGTCTACAATGCTTTTGTCCAATTGTTTATCAATCCATTTGTTGCAATCTATTTTAGGATCGGTAACTCCAAGGCTACCACCAAAACCGATGCCGGGACGTCCACCAACCACCATGTTTAATTTCAATGCTCCTCCTGGATCTAGTTAAGTGTTACATCTTCCTACCTCTTACCTAAATTAAAACGCATCATTTGGAAATCGAGATTTAGTCCACTCAGAAGGATTAGTCGAGTCGGATATTTTGCTTGTTCGATATGTTTGACAATGTAAACTTCATGCTGTTTACGTAACATTTTCACAGGAAACTTCGTAGGAGCACAAGATTTATTCAATTTATCTGTATTAATGTATCTACCGGGATTTCTTAGCCAGATACTTGAAACATAGTCGGTAAATGCATTAATGCAAGACAAAGAAATTCAACGAAAATTTTCTTGCGACACGGCCCATACGTGATGAGATGCTGTTACATTCCTTTTTACGATTTCTCTTTTTAATACGTGTGACACAATTTTTATTGAAAGTTTATTTTTCGAGAGAATATAGAATGTTTTATCGCATATAGTATATTTTTAGAGGTTTTTTTACCAAGTGAATATATATAATCAGTAAATGTAAGGCTTTATATCCTGTTCGATTGAATGAACTCAGTTGAAGCTATTTATCCTTGAGAGATACCCAAAGAAATGAAATTTGTACAGCTCGCCTAATTAAAAGAATTGTATCAACCTCTGTTATTCGAATCTACAGAATATTTTTATAAATAAACGAAATGGAGTTTCTTTGATAACTTTGCATATCTGGGTCTCGTATAGTAGCATAACGCATGTTAGTTCTAATACACGTATAGATAAAAATAAGCGAAGGAAAGCCAAAATTATTTCTGCAATAATGTAACAGCAGGAAATTTATTAAATAAAAACATTTTGTCTAACACTCAAGTTTGTGAATCACGTGTACGCGCGCGCGCACACACACATACGCATATACATTGTATTAGAAAAAGTACTATGCTGCAAAGAGCATAAAAATGTGCGAGATTTTTTCTACGAGATTCCCTTAAAAAAGAAAAAAAAAAAATTATCAACGTAACTTTAGCACAAAAGCAATAATATTACAAGAGTACATGTTACTGTAGGACGGATTGCTACAAATGATTTTACCTGCAAACGATTTAGGATAAAAGAAAAACAAGTAAGGAAACATGGAGATTTTTTCTCTATTTCAAAAATTTCACATGAATTATATTTTTATGATTTGTCATTTAGGACACATATAACACACGGCATATGTTTCGAAATGATGTGTGTAGATCGTTTTATAAATAAGATAAATACCGCTTTTACAGACTATTAGGAATGTAGGGTACATTTCATCGCAGCCGTTTATCGGAGCTATGGCTAATGAATTTTGAGTTAATGCGTCCATCAGATCCGAGGAGATCTGACTGAATGGACTATGTATCGATTTCGGTTGTCCGAACGGTCTCCTTTTCTTTAAAACAAGAAAAAAAGCAAAAAAGATCCCTATCTATCCCTCAACACAACTGTGATACACTTTTAGATTTAAAAAAGGACGCAGAAGACGCAAGAAAGTGCAGTATGGATTGAATCATAGGCCAATAAGCATAGAATTATACATATAAGTCGAGAATCAATAGCAAAAAGAAAGAAGTAAATATGTACATGTATATTATTATAAATATATTCTATAGTAATTATTGTAATAATGTTAAGCGTAAGACGGAGAATGAAATATTGAAATTATATACAATAAAGAGTATATTGTGTAGATCTTGAGAGAATTTTTTTACTTTTCCGTGTTTTCAGGAATTTTAGCAACTAAACGATAGTAGCGTCCTTAATATAGAAACACAAACGTGACACTATTCAATTCGATCATCATGTCGCTTTTTTATATGGTACAAGTATACAAGTATGTTTTATAAATTATTTAAAAATGCTTGTCACCGGTAACCGGTGATTATGATCTAAAACTATTTTAATGAAATATAATTTTAGAAAATAGAGTATCTGGTTTAAATATTCTAAAAGAGGTAATTCTGTGTAAGTTAATACTGATAGTATTTATGTTAAAAATCACACATATGTTATTGATCTCGTGATCATACGTTAAAAATTTGTTAAATAAATTTTCAATGAATCTTTAAAAAGTGTCGATATACTTTTGGCATTTGTATATTATCTCATCACATGTTGGTTTGATTGTTTTTCATTTACTCGTGTTTGCGTATTTTACACGATTTTCTAAAATATCACAATTACCATTTCATTTGTTTGTACTTGATATTTCGATATTTACTTATGTAGAACTTCGCTCAAATATAATTTACAACGATAGAATTAGATAATTTTGATACAAATGAGAATGGTATTTTTAAAATGTTCTTAAGTACAGATGTACTCCTCGAGGAGAAAATATGATCGACACTTTTCAAAATCATGTCACTTCCCATACAGTTGAACCATCACTGTTTCTGTTATGCCTGGAAGTTACGTCGACGTGGGCATCTAAGCCGTCGCTCAATTTGCTGAAACGCCTTGCCCAGCTACCTCTACCACCGCCTGCAGCTCTTCCTCCAATACTACCTGCTTCTCTAAGCACCGATAAAATATCATCTTCGTCTTCTCTACTCTTTATACCTTTCTCATACTTGGCTTCTTGAGCTAATAAACGCTCTCGTTGCAATTGAGTCGCCAGAGAACGAGGTACAGCTGGTATCACGTAACTCATAATGCCAGTTAGGGCGAAAACCTAATTAAAATTTCAGTTTTTATATTTTACTGATAGCTTTTTAAAGTGTGAATTTTATAGATAAGATGTATGGAGAGCCATAGTAGTGTCATAACCAGACATATAGAAGATAAAGTAAAGTGAAACTTACGATATGTTCAAAAACAACGACAAAGGCCAAACGGGCTGCGAAAACATGCCAATATTGCGGGCTGAGTCCGTATGGATCGTTTGAATGATCCGGTCCATTTCTGTAACCTCTATACTGACAAGTTACCGGATGATTTTTATCCATATCGCTTTTCATGTCATCTCTATAATCTGATGTGTTGAATTCCGATAGAGAACTGTCGATATAACCCACTAGATCCTCCGTGGGAGAGTAAACGATAGCATAAACGCTACGGGGGATAAAATCTGACGTGTATGCGATGACGAACGCCTATGTATGATACAAGCAGATTGTTGTTAAATTTTGTAATATAATTTGCAAGTTTGAATCGTGAACTTTTATTATTACGTATACGTACGTTCGACACTACGGCAACGTAAGTTACTCCACGTAGTATACCATACCAAGCTCCTATATCTTCCACTCTCTCTGCTAATGGTCTTCTCGCCTCTCTTACCATTTTGTATGCATCAAGCCGTATCTCAGCTATATTGTTTAATAACGCGAACAATGGTGCTAATGGGAATGCAGCGACGAACAAGGTCACGAATCCGTACTGTAAAACTATAAAACAAGTACATGAAGAAGTTAATTGACAATTATATTTTAAATTAATTAAATTTTTACTCATGAGTAATTTAAATATATTTACTCATTTCCAAATATTCGTCAAAGAGTGCTAGTCTTCCAGGATCCTGCAACTGATAATCCTTTTCCCAATAAGTATACGGTCTGCCATGATCTTTCGTAGCCGCAACGTGGTTTCTTTTACGCCACCAATTCCACAGTTTTGGTGACAGTATCTCAACAAAATTATTGAAGCACTGCTTGCCCACCATTATAATAGCGAGCTGTATACAAACTTCCGACAGGCATCCAGCTGGATCGCACACGTCCGTTTTTATACGAAAGAATTCAGAAGATCGTGCGTCTGCGTCTCCGGGATGAACAAAAAACCTACCCTGTAAATCGCCATTCTTCAATAAATTTGTTTCGCTTCATACGAGCAGCAAATAGAATGTTACCAACTTTAAAGAAGGCTATATAGATGAGAGATGAATAAAAATTGACAAACTCGAAGAGAAATATCTTGAATGTGAAACTGGATTCGTACTCAGTCTGCGTTCTGGGATTCTCCATGTTCACCATCCATCGTGCTAAACGATGATACACTCGTGTAAGAATCATGATTATAATTAAATTAATTAAAGCGGCAGTCATGGAGGTAAAAATTTTCGCGTGCTTCTTTAAAAATGGACCTCCGCCGCCATAAAATACGGCTACCAGCGATATTCGAGAAATAATGGTTCCCAGAACAGCACCCAAAACTACACATATCTGAATACAAATTTACCAATAAAATTTATCATCAACAAAACAAATTTATTTGATTGAATTTGACGAGAATTCTTTTAATTACCATAAAAAATACCATGGAACTGGTGGCACAAGAACGTACAGCCTTAGACCATACTGGTAGGTAAGGCTCTCTTTCCCTGGTCACAGGATTTATTCGAAACGTTTTCACTGTAGTTTCAAACTCCGGTCGAGGTTCTTCGTCACTTTCAACGTTCTGGAGATCCCATTCCCAAATTATTACAGCTTGCCTTCGTTTCCATAATTCAAGAAATGTCGTGGCTGAAAGATCGAATAAGTAGATAGGAGATATGCGCTAAAATATTAAATTATGTTTATAGCATACCCCAAAAGGACATGAAGATAGCAAAGAAGACAGTGGCAGGGTTGTCGAACAAGTAACTTAGTTTTGAGAATATGCAAGACTCGCCGAGCTTTTGATAAGTACATGCTTTATCGCAGAGAGGGCATAATGTAATATTTCCTAGAAAAGTTATTTAGTAAAGCGGAAGAACGAAAAAAATAAAATAAAAATTGTATGCAACAAAAATACCTGCTACATTATAGTCACATATTTCTTTACTGGGTATATTATCAGGCCCATCCATGCTTCCTACACCATACATAAAGCACAAAAGGCCAACAATCGCTGGAGCGTACAAACATTTTGTGTAAAATCCAAGCCATGCAAAGTAAAGACCCACTTTTTCACCGAAATATCGTCTAATCAACCAGAGGGGCTGCCTTTTGTACCTAAAAATACAGAATTAAATGTTTAATTTAGAAAAAGTAAAAGTGCTAGTGAAATTACCATTGCGAAGGTCTAGCCCATATCAAGTACAGTAAATATCTGTCGAGAATTTCGCCATTGAATCCGGGTCTATTATATGGGCCCTCGTGCAGAGAAAAGCAGTCGAGATAAGTGCCATCCGCCAAAAGTCTACGGATACCTGCTTTCTCGTGATTTTCGTCGTACCGTGCCCTCGATAATATTTGCATTACTATCAAAGACCTTTGTGCAGGTGTATAAGCTGTATCTCTATCCTTCACTACGAATCTATAAAAAAAGAAACAAAAATATCGAATAATTAACTTATAACATATAATAACATATAATATAATCAGCTTATACATTTTTAATTTATTTTATCTTGTACAGTTAAATTTGTACCTCTCTTCTCGATCGCCAGAATCAATGCTGTCATAAAAGCTAGGCTCTTCCGGATACTTTTTCGTATCCCAAGTATGTATCTTTTTTACCCATTGTATCCATTTCTCCCAAAATTTCGGGCTTTCTTTCACGTCTTCGTTACCTTGCTAATAACAAAATAACATAAATTAATAATAAAGTGAAGGATTATTCTATGTTGAATTTACTTACTAAATACTACAATGTTAATTAGAAGCAGGAACACCGAACACGTATACTTTTCATTTTGAGAAATTTCATGAACCTACCCAAGCCTTAACAGAAATAGTAATGAACCTTTTGGTGGGTAATTTCAAGTTCATCACTTCAGCGTATTGAACTTTAATTTTCCATGGAATGTGCAACTTCAAGAAGTAAGTTTTCCCATCGAAGGAGTTTTCTTTTGGTTCCAGTTCCAACTGTAAACCCTCTTTTAATAGATTCTGCTGGAAAACGCGTCTTTGTTCTTTTCGACGTGCCTCTAATTCCGTCATCACTCCAGTGTACTCCTCCTGGTACACTAACACCATATCAATGCGTCTACGGCCATCTCTGCAAATATTTAGTATACGATATTGCATATTATTTAATAAGTTATAATGCAAATAGTAATTGGCTGATTGACCACTTCTTCAGATCAATAATGATTTTATATGACGACTGATTTACTCACGCTCCGTCAATAATATAAACATACAGAACACTGATCCATTCTAGCGATTGTCAGTAAATGTGCCGAGACACATTGAATACAACCAATTAAAAAAAAGTAATTAATTGTACTAAACGCACTGTACTAAATTGTACTAAAGCATTCATAAAGCAGATATAAAAAAAGAGGAATACATAATTTATTAAAATTTTAGGGTAATTTTTCGAGATCATTTCAAGATTATTGCAAGACTATTTCAAAGTCAATTCAAGAACATTTAAAAGTTGGCCAGTGTCATTCCAAGATCTCTTCAAATTCATTTCAGATCAATTACCATTCAGTATTGACTCAAGGTTACAAGACATTATTTTAAGGTTATTTCAAAGTCGTTCAATTTTTATTTAAAAATCTGATTTATTTGACAATGTAATTGAAAAATAATAGGGCTTATTTAGGAAATATACATACTGAATAATTTACAGGGTGTCTTTCGGGATGACCTAATAGAAAAGCAAACAGCACGACCATAACGAAACCTAGTCTAAAATTAAACCAGACATGAACGGAAGAAGTCACGACTGACGTAAAGTTATTATGGGATAAAATCGCAATATGTAATATGCTGGCAGGGGCCACGCGATGAGAAAATTAATTATGTAAACGTTCTTTTTTTATGTGCTCTGGGTTTTGTAATATTGCACACTGGCTAATTATACGAACGTTCTTGATGAACTGACTCTCTGTGGATTATTTTTGCCCACTATGCATGATTAATATCTACATGAACAAGGAATTCTTTTCAATTTGTTGTTCATTTTTCTTAGATTAATCGAAACAGTAAAGTACCGGAATAAAAGATAGAACAATGTACAATACATTTTATTCTGTACGTACTAAAATTTTTGTAATATAGGTACTTTCTGTTTAAAAATATGATTAATACATTTAATATATTTTGGAAAAGAAGTTAACACACCGGAAGTAAAGTGTTTCGGGATCCACTTCCCCCTCTGAGGACGAATCCTTGTGCAATAAAGAATTTCTCGGTATATCTTCAGAAATTATTGGTGTTTCTGGTAACGGTGGAGTGTCTTCCGGTGTCGCTGGTATTGTAAGCTTGGGACCTATGAAAAATAAAAATATGTTCGAATTAATTTGAGGCTTCAAACTCCAAAGTTAAAATCATCATACTAATATCATTTTCGACTAATATAGTTATTCAAAGTCTTCGATAGATCGGTAAATAATTGACTACGAATGTATAAAATAAACACTCTGCGGTAATGCTAGAGTGGTCAGTTAGTTGCGCTTCTTTAATGTATTTCTTCGTATTATTCTTTTGGAGTGAATATACTCATTTGATTTATATGTATAATATGTCATTATATAGCCCAGGAATAATGCCTTGAATCTTTTAATGAGCATTTAATTGTACTGTATCTCGTTATTTGTTTGGAAAGGAATATGAAAAAATTAGAAATTCGTGTATTTTAATGTCACTACTGGGAGCAGAACTTCAAAGCACTATATTTTTTCTCAAAATACTAAATTTTCTTCGCTGCTTCTATCACTTTGAAGTTCTGCTTCCAGTAGTGACATAAAGTTTTTGATATCCCTTTCTAAACAAATAATCAGATAGAGTACAAGGAATTAATCGAATTAAATATATGTTATCAAAGGTTTCAAGGCATCATTCAGGAGCTACGTAATGACACATTATACATATGAATCAAATGAGTATATTCATGCTAAAAGAATAATACAAAGATTCTTCTGTATTTAATATTTATATTAAAAAACACAGAAATTTATGGACTACCCTAGCAGCTTCCTATTGACCATACTTATACATGCAAATAGGATATACTCAGCACCTGTTGCGTGAAATTGTATTCTGTTACTATGTCTTTAGTGAATTGATTGTACATACGACGAACTATGCAAAATCCATTGACCTTGAAGGTCCATATAGAAAAAGAAACGTATAAAGTCATGTATCTTGTACGATCATTAAAGTACCATTATAAAATAGGAGGTATTATTATCGTTATCAAAAGTTTCACATTCTGTGAAAGAAGGAGGATAATAATGTGAGACACGTATTAGCTCGATAATGGTTCGATAGTTATAGAGTTTTTACGGTTCCGCTGAAGTTATAGTCTTATTATTAATATCCATTATTCGTGTCACGCTGACATTCATATGCATATTGATCGTAGTTTATTGACTTAGGCCTATTTCAACCATTGCAAGGCTAACGTGCCATTACGAATACTCACGCTATATACGTATGATATACATATCTCGATTATTCAAATTAGATCGAGAGTTCCTTCCCTTTTTCTTCTTTAAAGTCAGGAAGTGAAAAGAAAAAATCGTAAAAGACATAAAAAGTGAAAGAAAAATGATTTATTGGAATCCTACCAAAAGCGTCCCGAGCAGTCAGATTTGTTCCCGAGGGATAAACGCTGCTTCTGGATAATTTTTTATTCGTTATCGGCGATCCATTCAATTGAATACCATTTTTATCCATTTTGTAAATTATTTCCTTGCTATTTTCAACTCTCATGTTTTCATTCACACTGGGAGAATTCGATTTTGCGGAATTCGTAGCGGTTCTTCGGGGTGAGGAACTTGTTGATGACGCTTTTGATGGCGAATTCTCCGTACCCACCGCATTCACGTTCGTTTGAGATTCATTTGTGCTTGATTCGGTAACATTTGAGTTGCTTATGGATATACTCGGTCGTCTGCTATGGGTATTCTAGAAGGATCAAATTTGTTTCTTCGTCAGTGTAAAAAGTTTGTTTCAGAGCTAGCAGAACTATTTATTATTACGGACATTTCACTACATGTCGATAGTAATTTTCATAGTAACGTAAAACGTAACAATACCGAGGCTTATTGTTAATTTAGATATTTCGATTGATTGTATACTTTAACGCGTCGCGCATATTTCATCGAACTTTATTTTTTGTAATTTCAATGCCCAGAGGGATCGTTGAAGTACGGGACACTTATTGTTAGCAGCGAAAGTTTACCGTGTAAACGTTTCATAATTTTCAGGATAATTTAGCAACGAGACTTTCGTTTATATACCTGGCATGCAATTAAGTGAATAATCTAGATCATTTGTGACTAGTTTAGATGGATTATTTAGATACATTATATGGATGAGATTCGTCGATTAGATACAGCTAAAACGAGTACGATGCAATTTTTTAAAATATTCACCAGTTTTGTCTGTAGTGCGCCATTAAAAAGAATATGTAATGTACATATTCATTTGTACACATTTATTCTATTGCTGACCGATTCTTACGTACAGATCGTAAAACAAAATCACAAAATTTATTGACTAGAAGAACAAAGAAAAGGATATATGTATATGATACCTGTGTTTCATCCTCGACTCGAAGTTCGCTGTTATCCATTGCGCTCAAAAATGCTTGATAAACAATGTCGAGAAGAATTCCCTGTCGCCGGTGACAGCTAAGAAAAATACAAGTTCCGCGGCAATCTTGATCAATCCTGACATTCTGTAAATCGGAACGATAATAAAATGCTGTCTTTTTTAGCGAGAAGCAAGTTCGATCTGTCTATTTTCATGATAACGATTCGCATTAAATGGATGCACCGTACAACACGCTAATCTTCGTCAAATTATTATCATTACTCGCACGAAAATCCCAAAGCGACGCAATTTCCTACAAAGGTATCATATCATCGGGGTCGAATATCGTTGAGTTTATAAATTCTTCTATTGGTCACGGTGGTAATTACAGATTGGTAAAAAGAGAAGAGATCCGCTGAATCATTATATGTATCGTAAATATTAGTGACAATAAACTCTTGATAGTTCTGTCAAGAAGATCACTTCTTTCGTGTAATTCAAAGCAGGAAAATCGGTCGATAAGTGTCTTCGTAACTTTATTTCAGTCGTTAATCGATCGATAATGTATTACATGAAATGAAAACGGATCGACAAAAATTCCGATTCCAATGTTACATTCATATGTAACATACATACAATACATTCATATGTATGTAAAATTCGCAGCAATCACGGAAGATCATTTATTGCCAAGTCAACTGAGGCGGTGATTTAGCCTTGCTTTGATTTTCTTTCTCAATTATGAATGGAATAACAGCTGGATAGTCTATAGTTATCACCTTTCCCAATCTGAAGAGGTTCAAATGCCCTTGGCCCATCAACAAATATGCTAACAGTCTTTCCTATCAGATCTAAGACGGATCTATAAATTTACGGCACGAAACGGGATGTCTTTGGACAATCAATCGCGACCTTTGTAATTGATGCTTCAAAATGCATGTGGATACTTTGCTGTATGCTTTTAGTCAGAACATTTTACTTCATACTCGTGACCTCCTCTTTCTGTTTTCTTTTAAACTTCCATTTTGTTCTTATATTTAATTGCCAATTATTATTTACGTGATTTCATCGTGGCCTATGATTCCTTTTCTTTTGACTTGTAATTTCAAATGTCATTATTGATATTCTGTACACTTGCGAACTGTACAGCAGTGCATTATTGAACAAGACGACCTAATTTCACAATAGCAATTTTTAACAAGTATCGTAGAAATATATTCAGAAAATTGTCAGAAAATGGAGTGTATATTGACAAGACATGGATCATATATCTGAATACCTAATTAGTATGATCGTATTTCGTTCGGAAGACAAACAACGGTGCTTGAACCTCCGAAATAGTTTAGAAATTTTTCTTCGTCAATTCTTCGATCTTCCTTCACTTTGAGTAATTGTTTAAAAAAGAAGAAGCACTTTCATGTGGATAAATTATTTTTTCGTAACTGATAACATTAGAGAGCATCAAAACATGTTGGCCACAATCACCAGACAGTAATTGCAGTCAATGCTATTTCTTTGAATCGTTAATTCTTGATGTATCTAACTGTATAGTGTACACTTCCTTCAAATTTTGGTAAGATACCCTCAACTGTCAAACACTGCGCTCATGCTTGTCAGGTGACCGCGCCGGTAACTTCCACCGCAATACTGTGACACATACTGACTTCCTCGTGGTAGGATGATAGTGCTTATATATTGCACACATGACCATGCGTGTGTTATTTACGAATGGTAGCTATACACATGCCTTTGCACGAATAGAACACACATGTAATTGCGAGCTTGGTTCGTGTTTTGATATTCTTTTACATGCATATATTTACGTACACTAGTACGATCTACTTAGCGTATATATCATTTTACTCGTAAGCGTAACGGATGACTACGAATGTTTCTTTCAAAGATTTGTCATCATGTCGAAGTATCACGGTTCTTAGCACCTAGAACAGTTACAACAGTTACGCTTTTTTAAAATCATGTCTCTCCTTTAAATATTTCTTTGTTCGTGACTATTTTTTTTTCTTTTTGTTTTTGTATTAATACTTATAAGTACTTTTGTAAATATTCACACACGTATAAACACATTATACTCGGTATATATCCTGTACATTGCACGAAATGTGCATTACTTGTATTTACTATATGGAATGGTATATGTTTCATATACGTAAAAATCTATCAAGGATTTTAACCCTCATGTAGGTACACGAGACAATGAGGTTTTCGAATCGCTATGGTTACCGAATGAACACAACATATGTTACGTATCATGTCTGTATAGCATGCATATTATAGAGTGGTTCTTTCATGAAGTTGAAATACCAACGGAGGGATAGATATAAGTTTGCACGCAACATCGTCACTTAAGAATAATGAACGTGTTACGCTCCTCTTTAACCGTTATACGTAATAAAAGGTTTTACTGTTTCGACTTTTTAAAGTATCATATCTATTTTTGTATTAGAAATGTTTTATGCAAAAATAATTTACACTAGAAAAGTATAATGATATAATTGAAAGATATACATACTTTCATTCTCGGTGTAATCTGATTTCTATTTCAAATATTAGTAAGATATCGTTACAGCAAAAATTTGTCTTGAACTAGTTACGTGGTTTAATAGTGTTCGCTTTTCCTGAAATAGTACAGAACTAGATTCTTGACATTGTCCATAACTTAAATAACGTAACCTTCGTACCTAAGCGAAACCTTAGTAAAAGATAATCAATAGAAAATGTCTGTTAACTGTATAATACTTTGACATTTTAGTATAATTGTTAATATCTACTTACGTAATTTTGTCTGGTATTTCGATTCACCCTTATAACAAGGAAAAGTATGGAAGGAAAGTTCCTTATAAAGAAAAATAAAGAAGAGAAGTGCAATAGTAGCAAACTAATAATATTATTCTTTCAAACGTGACTCTTAAACGTATTTAAAAAATATAAGAACAATTATGTTAATCCTTGTTCAAAACTTACTGACGTTGAACCTATGTATATATCATTATTCTTATGCACTTTCTTGAGGAAACTTTCCATTACTACGTTTAATAAGAAGGAAAACAGAATCCTTTTCCTGAAATCTTCTTTTTGATCTTTTTAATAAAAAATTTTTGATAAAATATTTTAATAAAACATTTTCTTTTTATAAAAAATATAACAGAAGAAATTTACTGGGATTTATCATTTTATACGTACTTTAATATGACTGCATTAGAAATTTTTGAATCAACATATAAATCATGTGTGCAACTATTAACTTAATTAAAATTGTTACTATTCGTGATAGAAGATTGTATATAAAAAATAAGGTAAGAATAAAATAAAATATTTAAACAGCTGCTATAAATATGTAAAAATTGATATCTTTAATTCATATTATACGTTCTAAATCTTTCGGTTACAGTATTTCGTTTGATTAGAGATATAGCGTCATTCGCCATATTTATTTTCGATCAACAGACACCTGTACTGTGAGTATTACTCCGTTCCATTATTATACACTTCTACTGTGTGACAGCATCGACAACGATATCTAATGTTATAAATGCTACTAACATAGGTTAGTAGGTGGAAATAATATTGGTGAAGAAAGGTGAAGATTATTATTATTCCAGCGTTATTGGAACATTACAACAGGGGTGTGTCATAATGAAGACTTTTTATACATTTTTGGCGTTCGCCTTTTTATATGCAGGTAAAGAACAAAGAGATTTATTTGCAGTGCTATTTTTTATGTACAGTTTTTTAATATAAATGTTTTGCTTCTTTAAATTTTTTCTTATCTACAAAATGAAGCGAATTTCCGTTGACCCTTATGCAAAATTCAATGTTTACAGAACACCTTTACACGCAATTAGTTTAATTTGATACTTATACAAAATTACAGAATGTATAGCATGTTACATCTCTATGTGTGCTTGGTATTTTGATATTAGGATATAGAATATTATGATGTTATTATATTTAATTAAATTAACATCTTTAACTAGAAACATTACTATCACATTTTCAGTTAAAAGTCAACGTACACCGACAATATCTTATATTTCCCAAGAGCAAATTAAAGATATTGGTGAAACTGTAGAGTTCCGTTGCTCAGTTTTATATGCACCTGACTTTCCAGTTGTATGGACAAAAATTAATAAAAACGTTGCTAATGACCAATTACCACTTTCGCATGGTAGTACTTTAATTATAAGAGATACTAGATTTACCCTCAAATATGATGATGCCCTATCTACCTTTAGATTGCAGGTATTATGTTTAATACATATTGTGCTTTTATTGTTTAATAGTGTAATTTAAATATTAATATAATGCATACTTCAGATAAAAGATATTCAAGAGACTGATGCTGGATTTTATCAATGTAAAATTTTGATATCTTTGAATAATTATGTATCCGCAAATGTTGAATTGCAAGTTCGTAGACCACCTATTATTAGTGATAATTCAACCAGAGCTCTGGTTGTCACTGAAGGGCAGCCTGTGCAGCTTGACTGTTATGCTGGTGGTTTTCCTACACCTAGAATCTCATGGCGTAGAGAAAATAATGCCATCTTACCAACTGGTGGATCAATTTATCGGTAGGTTTGTTACCTCTTGTTCTTTAGACATTTATAAGAGTTCTGTTCTGACAAGTTGAAATATTACAGTGGCAACACATTGAAAATTTCTACAATTCGTAAGGAAGATCGTGGAACATATTATTGTGTAGCTGAAAATGGAGTAGGTCGTGGGGCTAGACGTAATATTAATGTTGAAGTTGAATTTGCTCCTGTCATCACAGCACCAAGACCACGACTTGGTCAAGCCTTACAATATGATATGGATCTAGAGTGCCATGTGGAAGCTTATCCTCCACCAGCTATCGTTTGGTTGAAAGATGATGTTCAGTTGTCTAATAATCAGCATTATAGTATATCACATTTTGCAACCGCGGATCAATATACTGATACAACGATTAGAGTGATCACAATTGAAAAAAGACAATATGGAGAGTATGTGTGCAGAGCTGCTAATAAATTGGGAACTGCAGAAACAAGTGTTGAATTATTTGGTATGTATTCTGAAATACGTATATACATATGTACGATTTTAATAATATAAATCATCCATGAAATGTTGCTTCCATTTTTCTAACTGTAATTATGGTTACATCAAATTGTAGAATTGATAAACATGTACGCATTTATAGATTGTGCATGATACTTTAATCTGATAACATTTATTTGATATTCTTATATAATTCTGTGTATAGTTTATTTCATCCTCTTATGTTCTTTTTTTTTATTTAATTTACAGTGCATTCATTTGTTAAGTTTAGTAGTTAGCATGCTCTAGATGTTTCCTTGTTTTTTGCGCAGAAACTACTGTCCCTGTGTGTCCGCCAGCTTGTGGTCAAGCCCTTTATTATGGGGCTGGAGTAGTACCAGTTTCTTCAGGGCCTTTGGTAGTCTTAGTTTTATTTATTACAGTTGTTATGAGGTATGTTAATTTTTGGAGACAACTTGTTCTCGCTTTTGCACATTAGCATTCACAGTTCCAATGTAATATAAATCCACCCTATTTCATGTATGAACAAATTTTATAAATTTGCAGAAATTTCTACGCCAAATATTAATTATCCTGGACTTCAGTGGGCGGCAGGAAGTCAATGCAACTTATCGAAATGGTTGCTAATAGCACTATGGTTCACCATTGTGAATAGATATTAGAAACATTACTTATACAACAACTTTAGGGGCCTAATTTGTTTTTAACTCCTTTTAGATGATTATTTTTGTAGTTGTGAATAATGAAATTGAATAATTATTAGAGAATAAAAGTTTTAGGGGCCAACAATATAGTAGATGTTGGCAAGGTACAAACTAACATTCCAGAAAAAACATAGTGATACATAGCGAAAAAATTAATGATATTACTAATAGTTTGAGATTGATATATATAAATATATATATAGCCTTTTTTCATATATCAGCATATCTGATATATACGAAAAAGTGATTGATGATAATGTTACGAACATATATCAGCCTTTAACATAGTTTGTAGGAGTTCAATTCATACAATTCATACAATTTGACACATTCGAGACTGATGTATTTTGACAAGACCGTCCTTAGTGGCAGCTAACATTTTTGCAATTATAATAAGAAATTAAATAGCGTAAGAACAAGATAAACAGATTTTAAGATTATTTTCGTCTAAAAAACGTTACGACCCATATAGCGGGTCAATAGTTATTGAAATCTTTTTCATACTAGATAGGTTATTGAATCATCACGTAAGTCGTAAGCGTAGAATAACAGTTGTTAACCCTCTGCATTCGAGCTTTTTGTCGGTTAAATAACAACGCCAAATATTATCTGTGCCTGGAAGAGGTACTTCCAGTACAAAGGGTTAATACTCCAAAAAAATGAGCACAATTAATGTAAAGATAATTATGAAATCATGAACATAAATATTGTTATTCCTGTTTTATGTTTGTGAAAGTATGAAGAATCTACAACAAAATAACTTTGCTAAAGCACATATATAATATAAGGAAATTATCTGTAAGTACTACATATAATAAATTTTTTCAGTATTCCTTAAGAAAACCGTCTAAACATAAACCTGGTTCATCCTCATAGTCTGTATACTAGTATATTGCATGATTCATTAACATGACATCGTCTGCACTTTTTTACTCTATCTTATTCTTTATGCTTCCCAGTAACACTTCAGATACTCTTTTATGTCTATAATATACCTGGTGGGCGAGAAAAAGAGCATAAGTTAGAATAATTAGTTTTCCAGCTTCTCAGCTTCACTTATAATATGTAATGTATCATATAAAATCAGGTAATGTAGAAAATATTAGCATTATGTTGACAAAAATTTGACTTATACTCTTTTGCCTGCCAGATATATATATATATATATATATATATATATATATATATATATATATATATGCAATCAATTTTGTTCAAACTATAAAATCTTCACTTCTTTGATTCACTTCCTTTCACTCTGACATGTTAATAGCCGTGGTTGTAGATTATTCATCCTTCACTCGATCTTAAAATTAAACACATTCTTTAAAGTGTGCTCTTCTAACACGACGCTAACTGACTGGTCTCATAGGTTCTTAGTCTCGAGTGTGTTGAACACTTGTTAACGCGCTATTTAGATGAACTCGAACAATAACAATACTCTATAGCTGCCTTGTTACACAATGTTTGGCAATAGAAAAAAATTATTATAATGTTAATACCTTAATCGTGATACAAAGCATGTAAAAATTTGTTCTAGATCTAGTTCAACGATTGTATATTGTAGATGAAATTATTTATAATGATCGCTACTAAGATATTTCTTATTGTGTTAACAAACTCATAAAGACTGCATACTCATAACAGGGATCGTTTCTCGTCTTTTTTGGACTAACTTAAAGTATTTATAACGTCCCTCGGAACTGCGGTCGCCCCGAAAACGTTGGTGTTGGTCGCCCTCGCTTCCGCTTCCGCCAACCGTTAAGGTTCGAAAAATTTACGAGGTTTCTCTACTTGGAACCGCAGTCAGATCCTCGTTATTAAAGCTATAGTACATAGCGCATTTTTGCTCTGTATAAATGTATGGGACGGGAGAATATTTGACGAAATTTATATACGAAGAAACAAAGATTGGCGTTTGCAAGAAACGAGGATTTTTATCGATGCCGGGGTGAATTATTGGCAATTCACACATCCGGGGGCGTGACATGAAGAGTAAGGGGAAATAATAAAGAATGTCGCAAAACAGCTTCATTGAGAAAATCAATTTTGATTATTTCAGTCTATCACTAAAGAAACAAGATTTAATGAATTTATCTAATTAGGCATCTAAGAAAATCTCTATAAACAGATATTCCTTATTTTACCTTTTACTCTCCACATATCACAAGTGCAGAGCTACTTAGAATCTCAAAATAAGTAAGATTTTTTATGACCTTTTTACGAGTTTGCAATTTTATATTTACTTCTAGACTAATATGAATTTTAATAAACGAGAATTGCGTGGAAACCATGTTCCTTTATATCAATATTTATCCTTTCATATTTATATTTCAGGGCAAAGAATAATGAAACGCATTTAAACATTGTCAAAAAATAGGACTCCATTTTATTGATTTCATAATCATCCGAACCTTTCAATTATTTTTCAAGCTTACAATTTGAACACTGCTTTACTAATCTCGCCTTTCTTCAAACTGTCCAAGGCTTCGCGATACTGCGACAACGAGAATACTTTAATACCTAAATAATCGTAATTAAGATATCTATCGGCCATTGCACGCAACAAGCCCAACCCTTTAGGGAACGAGAAAGGGTTTATGTTTACACCTAAAACTGTCAGCTCCTTCAGGTAGATCTGTCGAGAAGCAAATTAAAATTAACTACTTATGCTTACCTGTTCCTGACGTTGTATGAATAAAGAATTAGTGGAAAAATAATGAGTCAGGAACATGGAAGCACAATGATACACAGTTCTGATTAACTTACCTGGAATGGCTCGATACTGAATTTCGCGTTGGGATTAGCGACTCCGAATATGCATAAGCGGCCACCTGATCCCAATAATGGAATCGCTGCTTGCACAGCTGCAGCCGAACCGCTACAGTCCACCACCACGTCGAATGTTTCCTTTAATTGTTCCGGGCTCTTTGCTTCGAAATCAAGATCTGGCAAATATAAATATAAATAATAAAATCAAACTGTTTTTTACAGCATAATTTTTGTTATGAAGTTTGTTATTCAAAATCTCACGAAAGTATTTATATATATATGTAAAATTGTGTGTATGTCACAAAAATATTTTGAAATTTCATTATAACGAAATTTGACTGTTATATTGGTAAAATCATTAAATTATTATAACGTTAGTAATACATTAATTAATGTCAGTATAAATTAATCTATTATATCAATGAAATTTGAAATCAATGACTAATCAATGGTGCTATTTATCTATTGATTAAGATTGAAGATAATTTTGTAACTAGAAACTAAGAAATTATGTTGTTGTTACCAAGCTTGTTTAGTAGTTTCCGCCGTTTCTCTTGAGGCTCGCTGACCGTCACGGATTTCCTAAGACCGTGTAAGTGCAACATGCAGGCCCACAAAAGGCCAATGATTCCGGCGCCAATTACGAGCACGTTACTACCAACGTTAACGCCGTTAAGTCTCTTCCATCCATGGGCCAAACACGAGAGAGGTTCGAGAAGGACAGCTTGCTGCAGGTCGACGCTATCGGGTATTACGTGAACCTGAAAAAAATTAAAAAATGAACAACAACGATAAGGAATAATAATAATTCGAAATTCGTGCAACTTTATAATTCCTTTTACGCTTCTTTCTATACATTTATATATCTATTGGGTTGTTCAGAAAATACATAACGAAAGTTAAAAAGGATTTAACCTATTTAAATAACCTACAATTAAACATTTTTTTGCCATCTAGAATTTCACCAGCTTCTTCTTGTACGATTTTTCGTTTTCTTCGCCGTGTGAAATTGTAAAATATCGTACGTTAAAAAGACCAAGAATAGCAAAATTAAAAAAAGCTAGGAAAATCCCAATTTTATTAGTAGCCTTCGTTTCTCTCATAGGTGGAAGTCATGCGAGAAAAATAGAGGACAAAGTTTCATTATTTTTTATATGCAATATGGTCTAACGATTTTCCAAAGGATTTGATTAAACCCGTAGAAGGCTTAATGAAAACGTAAACGGACCTGGGTTTCTGGTACGATAGCGTGCGTGGAAAATCCACCGTCTTTGTAGATTCCTATCGTGCTGTTTATGCCACCGGTTTTACAGTGCTGATAAGAGCCATCGTGACAATGGCTGCAAGTATTACAACCGGTGTTAGGGTCGACAGCCACCCTCTGGCCGACTTTAAAGCATTTTACCAAGGAACCAACCGCGTCGACAGTCCCCGAGAATTCATGGCCAAGAGTCAGGAAGCCTTCCTTCTTGCATGGAAATGATCCCTGAAAGATAGAATTTTTATTTTATTATTATACCTTAGAATCAATGCAAAAATATTATAAGATTATAAAGTTATAACAATTGACTGTTTAGAGTAAAAGAACGTGGATATATGGTTGATGAATCAAATATCAAAACATGTTCATTGCTTGATAATGGAAACAGTTTAAACATATTTTTCCTTTTTCTTTTCTTTATTCCTCAAAGATAAAATTGTTTAAATTATGGTAATATATGACAGCATGTAACGATATTGAAGTTACTAAGGAAGCTTTCTATAAAGCTTCCCGCAAAAAGAAAATATCAACGATAATACTGCTTATAAAAGTACAAGCTTTTTATTTGCATTTTATTAAGATTTAAAGAAACAAACGCAGGAAATTGCTTTCTTTGGGCTATTTTCTCTATTAACCGTTTTGTACTGTAAATTGACATATCACGAGAGATCACCTGGAAAAGAACGAGAATTATTGTCATGCTCGTGGTAATATTCCAATCAGTATAATGAGATTAAATACACGGCAACGCGTGTGATCGATAAAGTGCATAGTGTACAGTTGCTATCGTGTTTGGTGAATATTTGTCAAAAGCGAGCGTTATATCACGCGGCCATAACCTCTATCTCTTGAAATACTTGTACGTGTTAAGAAATTATGCGACATTCTCGTGGCGCGACTATAGAATGCAACCGCGCACGAGACTCGTAGCGAAGTCTGTTCTACGAAGTAAAGAAAAAGAAGAAGAAGAAAAAAAAACGTTCTTTTGTCAAATATGTGAAGAAAGAGATTACTATTGCCACGTAACGACAATATATCTCGCGTCCATATTCGATTAGCGTCTGCGAAAGCGATTTCTTATTCGCTTTTTCTTAAAAGTGCATCGTCTGTTTGTTTAAATACGTATACCCGGTGAAACAGAATTAAAGCAATACGATAAAAAGAAACAAGTATTTGCAATCAAGTTTCTGCTTCGATAAAAGTAAATTGTTAATATCGACAAGAACACTTGCATTTCGTGGTAATTGCAAACATAAAACATCTGATAGCGATCGTTTTAACTGGACTGCTGGTTCTAGCGTTAAATAAAACAAAGGTATTTCGATACAAGAAATTTTAATGCATTAAATACAACTCAATTTAAAGTTGAATTAATCAGAATCCTGATAGAATAATACAGTCAACACTCTGCTCAACAAAAAATGACATTTCACGTGCAACGACGTAATACGTCCTTACATAATAAATCATTTTTCCGTATACTGTATCTAATAGGTCCTTATATAATAGATGACTTTTCCGATAAGCTCGTGTACACGTGAGGTCGTACAACGAAACGTGATACGTGATTAGACTGCTGATTTTTATGCATTTAGAGAAAATTTGAGGATTCAGGAATGTACAGAATGCACCAAGTGAGGCACACGTTAGAGTAAATAAGACATTAACTGAGACTTAACAATGGAACTACCACGCCAGTCAAATTGACTGGTTCTACAATTTTATAAATTTGTCAACCCTCGTTTAGGGATCCCAGATGGATTAATAATAGCAAAAATGTACTACATAACATGGAATTCTGTAGAAACTTCTGTAAGAAAGTAATAAATCAATAAATATACAAATATTCTGTTATTACGTATTTTTTTAAAGACCAATCGTTTCAACTAGTTTTGGTAAAAATAGCTTCGTGTTAGCTATCGGTAGTTGTTGTGTTAAATAAGACTTCGTATATAACGATATAAATTTGTATAAAGAAATTGTTAAACATTTTTACATATTGTCGTTTGCGAGAGACGTAGATTTTAAGTGCGAATCAAAGAGTTTAAAGTAAGTACGATAGAACTCGATTTATCTGTGTTCGACGGGAGACAAGCAGTTTATATAATTGCAGTTCATATAATAGAAGCTCGCCAATCATCCCTGCAATTACGTTTTGCTCGCATAACAGAAGCTCGCGTTCAGATGAACGAATCGAAGCAGAAAAAGTTAATCGTAGTAACGAAGCAGTGGTAAGTGAAACTTTGTTTCCACGGAAGAATCATCGAAGATAGTAAAACGTATGGAAGCATTTACAAAGAAAATCGCAACGTATCATATAAAATTACGATAACATAAACTCACTGCATAAATTAATCTCTAACTTTAATGATTTGTAGACAAGCCAAGAGTTGAACCGTAAAGAAGCAAGCTGCGATAACCAAGATAGGATCGGGGCATACTCAACTGACACGTATGTACATACTGGAAAACAGTCCTCCTGTTAAATGTGACATCCGCAGTGTGAGACTATTGATCAACCATGCAATCATAGAGCGTTCTATATGGAACAATTCAAGGAGAAAAACATAATGTCATCCTTGTTATCAACCTCTGTAAAGAAATTAAGATATTGAACAGAATTTGATAAGTCAGCGTTCGTAAAAATAGTCGCCAATGATCGTAGTAGTAATCGATGCAACTTTAAGTTAAATAAATAAGAATAATGATAAAGCTTCGTTCAGGTGAACGATAGTTCAGCTGTTTGTCGAAACTCGTGAAAGAAAGGCTATGTAGTAAAAAATAATAAATGAACGAATAATATGAAACTTGTATAAGCGTTTTCAGACTTGTGACAATGAAGAGATAGAGAAAGCATAAGGATGACGACGTACTTCCAGTATATGAAGGTCGGTGCCGCAAATCCCGGAATAAGCGACCCTGATTCGAACTTCGTTCGGCCCTGGCGTCGGTATTTCCGCCCTTCGCAACGCAAGGGTTCGGTTCTTCACGTCGAAGCTAAGGAATTCCATGATCTCACTCGTGCTGTCGCCTATCGTACTATAAAGCGTCACGATATCTCTATCCAACATTTATATATACGTGTTGCGACATGTTTATGTTTATATGTTGGTGCCGTGCGCCGATATTTAATCGCCAAATACTGTCGCATGTGTAAGTATGTAACGCGTCAGTCGTCGAGACGATCACACCAAATGGAAAATTAAGGAATCAGATTTAAAACGTTCGCGACGGATGCGTAAGTCGATTGGAAATGGAATTAAAAGGACGTGTCCAAGGTGAAGCAGATACCGTTTGGTGCTTCGGTTCGGTTGTTTTATTTATGAGTAGATATTCACGAGAGATTGATTTGTGCAACGTGTTTATCAACTGGTATTATGGCTTTCTTCGGTGTACAGTAGCCGATGAAAGTGTTTAAACGCTTGTAGAAATCCTTTATGAATATATTACGTGCATTGTACGAGACATTTTGGGATTTCTTTGCCGCTGTAACGAGACCGGGATCATCGTTATGTCGTCAAGAATCGAAACGAATTTGAAAATTAAATCAGAAATAGTACGATAGCTCACGAAAAATATTCCAACATCTGCACAAATCTTTTATGAATATATTACGCGTGTTACAGAAAACATATTAAAATTTCATTGGCACTGTAACAAACTTGTACGTATCTAGAAGTTATTTCATAGTGATCACAAAAGTTTGAGATAGTGAATTGTCTACATATTGTTATTTATTATTTGGAATCATTTTTAACACACGTTACATGTTTAAGATATTTTTAGTACAGTTGCTTTTTACTAAATATATGTTTGCCGGAAATATCTTGTAATTTTTATACAGATTGTCAGATTATGTAGATTGTAAATTTTATCGATATAATCGTGACAGTCGCGTCTCGTTACAATAGCGGTGAATCTTCAGAACGTTTCGCGTAACACGGAAAGTTTTCCTATTAAAGGATCGAGGTAATATTCATGAAAGAAACGATAAATCTTGATAAGTATACAGACACTATTTCCAGCATCTGGTAAAACGGTGTTTATATCTAAACCATGACGTGTTTCACTAGTGCTCCAATTTTCTCGCATGGCGAAACACATCCTTCATCTTATTTCCACAACAGAATACTCCGGAATATTTAAAATCAGTATCGTTCACATTTCCAAGGATACTAACTATTTCACTAATCTATTTCTCTCATCTTAATTTTATCTATTAGCAAAATAACGATCAAAAAATTGGAATACCGTATCTTACATCGATTTAATTATTCTTTCCATAGATTCTTGTCGCATTTCAACTTGGATCAAAGAACGATTTACTTCAAACTTCAACTCCAATAAAAATTCACCTTTTTAAATTGGATCGAAAAAAAACTGATCGAATACTAGAAAAACGAAATCGGTTGAAAAGATCAACCGTAACGCTAACAATTTTCAACGTACCAACTTTTCCAACGTCTTCCTAATCGTTTTAACATTGGTATTTTCTTGAAAATATCCAGGTAGTCTGCAGTATTCTTTCGTCAATTCCTTTGTGCCGCTCGTGTCGTCTTTCGTTTACGATTATTCATGCAAAGCAAAAAGTTCAATGAAGCTTGGAATCGAGGCAGGACTGCCAGTAAAATTACGAGCAGTCGAAGAACTACGGGATATTCGTAACGCGTATCAATCGCTGCGTGAAATTTCTGAATCTTATGGCTAGGGCTCGTAAATTTTTCGAAGACAACTCCACGTGTCCTTGAAAAGTTTCCATTCTCAAGATCGACAATGCCCTGTAGAGCGCCTGTCCCAGGAGAGGAATCCTTGTGTTCGATTTTGTATGCTGGTGATTTGTGGACTCCGCTCGTGTACCTGCGGTCGACACCTGAACCATTTGGTAGAATGAATGGTTCAGCAGGTACTCTGGCGATTCATGGTGTAAATTTCATCGAACAATCGGCTTCATTAACAAACAAAGCCTCGAAACGACTCAGCTTGACTCGAACGTAGGCTTCTGACTAACAAGTTGCAAACCTGTGACACGACGATGTAGTAAAATTGGTCTTTTCCAACTTGTGTATCTGATACACCGAGATATGGGAGATACAAGAGAAAGATAAGTACATCTTTGTTGACTTTCTGATTTTAATGTTTTATGATTAAACGAGAGAATTATAACATACAATTAAGAACGAAGATAATCTGTTTTGTTTGAAGATGAAAGAGTTTTAAAAGTGGCTGATAAGTTGACCAAGTTTTGAGCAATATTTAAAGATTTTCAATATTGCGATGTTATAGCGAGCGAGTATTTATCGTGAAAATTTAGCGTGGAAGTTGAGAACTTTTATAGAGCTTCCAAGATTTATTATTATACTCGCCGTTTCATTTTTAATTTTGTGGAACTTCTAACATGTATGCTGTTTTAAAGCTTCGTTTTAGATCGCTCGTACACTGTGATTTCACTGTATGTGAATTTTACTTATTGCTGTTTTATCACGGTTATTATTACAACCGGATATTTATATCTGTTCGATTGTAATTACACAATAAATCTCAACGATACATCTCATTAATCTCGATTACGCGTATCGGCGTTCGAGATCTATTGCAAATTCCATTTATCATTCGTTATGTCTTTCTAGGGAATTCCTTTCATAAGACGCGATAAATTGCGAAACGTTGATTAATATGTTAAAGTCGTTAGATCGAATCGTTTGAATTTTTACGAGTTAAGAAATTTAAATTTCTTAATCCTTAAATGTCTAAATTCAAGATATTTTAATGGAAGGAAGAAGCGTCGCAAAAGAGTTTGGAAATGTTTAGGAATTTTTGTCACATGTTCTGGCTACGACAGTGAAAGGAAGATTTCGTTTAATTTACAGCATGACAGCTGTAAATCTTTGGTTGTAAAGCGATCCCCGTGGACAAAAAGGCATCACATTACAATGTAAATCCGTTGAGGAAGGTTGAAATTTTGAAAGTGAGATCCTTCCAGAGGATTATACGATAGCTCCAACAGCGCTACATACTTTTTCTGCGTTTCTAAATTACATTTTCAGAGACTTTCTCAACAAGATGGCAAAAATATTATTTTTATCCTAATAGTCTACAGTTTTGGACAGTGGAATAAAAAAGTATGATAAACTGCGTTTCAGATCGGTTGAAAATTATATTGCAATTAGTAAGTTACGGTGTAATTAGTAACAAATAACTGTAAATCAGTTCATTGCTACGTTTCATAAAATAGCGTTCTGCTTTCGTCCTACGTTCCATCTTTCATCGTTGTGCAAAATTCATTATATTTCGCTAAATTGTTACCACGCTAAAGTTACAATTTCATTGATCATGAAACTAAGATAACGATATTTTCGAGATTTGAAATACGTGACTAAATTGAAATTCAGAAAATCAGAGCTTACGTTATTATGATTCTTAATCCGCCGTATGCTACTTCGTCTTATCACAGAGACATACTTTAAAATCTACGATGGAATAATAAATTCCAGATATTTTTCCTATCTATGTTTAAAACAGGGAAAGAATCGCCAGTGGCACAGTGAACGTTAAAATAAGCTGATAAGTCGGCTTATTAATGTGGCTTTGCTTATCGGAGGAGATTAATAAAAGTCGGTTTTTTGGAGAAAACAAACTGGAATAAATATACGAGTTTTCAGATGATTTCGTTCGTTGATAGAGAGGTTGGAGAACTCTTTCGAGATTATAATTAAAAGCGGTGTAATTAAACGCGTACGGTGCTCCGTTAATGCTTAATTAAACAGGAATATGTTTCAGTCGGTGGGAATAAGTTAATTATAGTAAGTTAATAAGGAAGTTTGCAAGACGAATATAATAAATAGACGGAAATTTATTAAGGTTACACGTTCACGTTATTCGCGTCTGTGTATTCCGAAACTCGATGAAAAATTGCCAACTCTTAACGAACTGGAACCTATTTAACACCCGGTACCTTTTAGAAGATCTTTTTACTCCAGCCGCGTTCACGTTCCGTTTAAAAGAGTTTCGTAACTTCGGGAGAAACGAGTATCTGCTTTTAAAAAATTTCCGATCTATTAAAATTTATTAAATGCGAAGAAATAATTGACAAAATAATATGACGTCACTGGTTCACTCGTTATTAGCAACCGTGTCAGCCGATATGGCATAAAATCCGAAAATAAAAAAGGAAAACCTTCGACGTAATATTAAAGCGAAAAATGTGTCGTAATAAATATAAAACAGCGCGAATTTATGTTACAACCCAATAATTCGCCAAGAATAAATTTCAAAAACTGCTTCATTATTTCAATCCTACTAAAAAATTCTATCTTTCGCAAACATCTTCGTAAAACGACCAAAATTACGTACGTATCCAAACACAGTACGTCTGTATTATCCAATAAATTTGTGATCTTTATTTTGCAAAGAATCACCAACCCATAGGACGACTCTTATATTGTACAATTATTAAAACTACCAAACCCTAGTTCCATTTTAGGCTCACAGTTATCTTGCAGAAGCCTCCCAAGGCACGTACTAATTATACTACTCGCTATTACGTAAGTAAGTAATTATTATAATTAATAATTATAGTACTCGCTATTAAGCAAGCCATCGAGAAACATCGTAAACGACAAAAAGAAATGAAATATACCCAACAGAAGTAAAGCTCCTTTCCCTTTTTAAATCAAAATCTTCAAACTAAATCTACTCAATTTTAGCTCGTCGAGGGTTGGTAGCTTTCTGTATAACTTGGCTCGATTAAACTTAACGAAAAAAAAGCTGAAAAATCATCGTCACGCAATTAAACTCGATGAAGATAAATCTCTCCAGACGTCCTCTTACTCTCTTGACAAAAATTTCTATCAAAACACTCCGAAATAAGTAAAGTAAAACACATGGTGAAAAGTAAACGAGACGACTCTACCTCTTCCATCAATTAACGATTAACCCTTTGTCTTCGGATGTAGCATTTAAGATTTGTCTTCGAAGTAATTCAAGGCCGAATTTCGCCACGCCAACGACATTTAAAAATTTGTCGCCAGCCTTCTCGGTACCCGGAAATCGATATATCGACTCCGCGGTTTTCCCGAGCCAATATTTCGACTAGAGATGAGTTTTCGTAATAGAAGATATTTCTACCCAACAGGTATACGCACACGAGTTTTACTGACTGCACTTACCTTCGTTATTAAGAAGAATACGTTAATTTTACTAAACGTTTTGGAAAGTTCATATTTTCCAGGATATTTCCGCGCGGTACATAGAAAAGTCGCATGGCAGTACAAGCGTTCAAGTTGAATAGCGTCATTACCTCATACGCGCCGTAAATATTTATTGTTTCGACTGGAAGTGTCATCAGGAAGATATGCCAATCGCAAAGTTTTCAATTCGCCAGAAATAAACTTGAAGATTCATCTTCGCCTCGTTCTATTAACAAAAAAAAAAAATTCCGCTACCAAAACACATCCGAACCAACAACAAGATGACAAAGGAAATCAACGAGATACCTGTACGATTTCTGTCGACAATTTTTGACCAGTTAAATTCACCATGAACGGAGAGTATATCTCCTTGGTGAACGGATGCTCGTGAAGGATCCGGTGAATCGATGCCTGGTGAAGAGTTCCATGCGCGTGAGTTTCCTCGGCTAGAGTATCATTTCTACGAGATCTCGATCGAGGGGGAAGGGGGTAAGTTGACCCGGTGACCCAGTTTATTCCCGGGGGTTGAATGAACGGCACTGAACGCGATGACGTCATTCCCGACCTCATTTCCGGTTCCCGGTGCAGCCAGCTCTCCCAGCTCCGTCCCGTTGACCCGAAATTTCTCGTGAATCGAAGGACGCTCGTTCATCCCGAGCCATTCTACCGACTATGAATGAATTTTCTGCATACGCGTTGCGCGACACTGAAAAAAATTCTGAACACCGTACGAAACACGCTGCGCTCTTTCTACGCCAGTTTCTTTGATTTCCGGGGGTCGGTTAATATTATTTAATTACGGAGAAAGTTTTAATTGAGTTAGAGTTAAGTTTTTAACGAATCTACTAACCCTCGACTGGTATTAGGGAATCATAGATAACTATGACGTTAGATAAATAATAGGCAACGATTTATTATCTTCTCTTTAATTAAAAATAACGATATTACGTTAGACGGATACTATTTAACGATTATAGTTGAATTAGGTTGCTTAGTTTTAAAGCGTCTAATTTTAATTTGTATTTTCTCGCCGCGATGCTTTTCTATTCAATTTTATTTCAAATGCTAATTAAAAGAGAGTGTCTCAAAATTAAGTAATTGAACGCGAGCTGTCGTTAGTCGATGCTGACATATTAAACATTTCAGTAAACTGCGTCAAGTATTCATTTGCGTTAATTTATTATCGAATTATAGATTATATGGCTGATATAAAAAGATGGAGCAAGTTTATCGTACATTTATGATGAGTTAGGTAAACGACCGTTATAGCTATTCATACGATACAGAGAGTAGCTAGATCCTATTCTATCAGTTTGAGATTAATCATTCAGCAAGAAACAAGCTTCGATCATGGAACAAAGAAAGGAAGGTAATGTTTCTGCATAATAAACGAGAGATGAATTTTACATTTCGTGCGTCATTGAATTCAAATTGCGATATTACCATTTAATGACTGCGTATTACTCATAAGTAATTGGAAAAATCTACTCAAATGGCTTCGTCGTTTCGTTAGAACTATATCCGTGATCAACAATTTTAATTGATTGATTATATGATGTGTCTTCCAAATTGGTATCCTCGCACGTATAGCGCACGTACTTTAGTTTTAAGGTCAATGCTGAATTATGTATTAATCGTTAAAGAGCTTCTTTTATTATTCTTGTATCATTTTCTTATAAGGGAAAGAACGTTAAGATATTGTAATCAACATAATGAATTCTCTAAACGCCCTACGCTCTATTTTTCAATGTTACTCTATCATCTCCTCAAAACAGGAAACAATAGAATATTCTCATCAGTTTAATAGATTTTATTTTGGAAAGTTCATATTTTCCAGGATATTTTAGCTTCCATTCCTTCTGGACCAAGGAAAATGGACCAAGTAACTTAAATATTTTCTAACTTATTTGTTTCACCATCTCCCTAAGAAGCTAAAAAAGAAAATCGAACAAAATTAAATTAATTATTCAGGCACTTTATTCTTCACTTTGTTTTGACGAGGGAAGGTCTTTGTTTGAAACAAGAAGAAGGTATTGTCGATATCAGATACTAAATAGAACCTAGTTATTTAAAAAAAAAACGAAGAAAATTGCCGATGAACTTGCTAAATCATTTAAACACTCCATCTTCTACTCTGCTTCGAGCACAAAAGATAGGATGAAAATATTACCAGCCAAAGACTTCCGTATCTCGCAATTACAATTTAATTATCTTATCGTGTCTGTAAAAAAGAAACAAACAAAGAAAATTACTTATGAACTTATTAAATCATTTAAACACTTCACTTTCTATCCTGTCACGAGCGAGAAAAATCGGAAGAAACTAAGAAGAAAATACTCATATCGTGCGAGATGCACGTGATGTGTAACCTGGAATGGAAAAGTACTAAGTACTCGTGTGGCGAAGTGTGTTTCAAGTTCGCGGTAAGTGACTTACGTAACTATTTTCTTAGCCGTGTGTTGTCATGATCGCCAGGGATCAACAGTTTCATCGGGGTTAATGCAAACGTCAACGACTCGATTAGACGTTTGCAATCTTCGTCACCGTTGTCCGATACGGAACAACACAATGGCTTTTATGGCGAATAGTAGAAGAATCGACAGGGAACAGATGTTAGCCAGACGGAAGAAGCGTGAAAGAAGCAGAGGACGAGACAGGAAGGCGTGGGCGGTTTAGCCGCGAATTAATCCTCCGAGAAAGGGAGCAGGTGTCGGCCGCATTTCCGGATGTAGCGCGACGTTCGACTCTTCTTTCGTGGAAGAGTTCGAAACAGCTTCCTTTGTCCACCACCCACGTGTTCTCCCACGAGCAAACCGTACATGGGATTTCAACGATTGTTCATTACGTTCATTCCATACATCGATACGTTATAATTGGATTTGTCTCTTCGTTTTTATGAAACCTATTTTTCGAAATATTTTTGGCTCGTAGCTGGGATGCGTCGGCTTTCAACGTGATAAGTTAATATTTAGGGAATTGTTTATTTTTACAAGCATGATCAATCTTTTATTAAATTCGCCCCAATTTATTTTTCTTTTCATTAATTCGTTACCGTTTGATCGGTGTTTTATTCGAATTACACGAATCGATTGGCGTTTATTAATATTTAAGTAGCATACTTATAGAAAGCTTCTAATTAAGAAGTAACCTAGTTCACGGCTTGAGATTGAGAGTAACGAAATTTATTCTTACGGTTATTCGATTTTTCATCGACGAAGAAATTAGTCGAAAGTAGGAATAGATGATTATGATGCCGTACTATATTCTATGAATAGAACGAATGCAATTGAACGTTCCAGCTATAGTCTAACGTCTTCTGAAGAAACGAAGACTCTTTAATCGATCGATTTCTTTCGCGAACCAGGAATGATATTTGCCTTAAACTTAGCTTCTTAATTCTTGGCAAAAATCTTCTTTCAATCGTAACAAGTGTAACGTTGAATATATCTGCAGAGGATAATTGGTCGTGAGGTTTAAATGACGAGATAACTCGATGTTGAAACCGTCAAATATATTTTTAAAAATAATTAATAAATACAGAGTCAACTGTAGATTGCTCGCTACGGGTCGTTCAAATTGTGGTGGACGGTGTAACGTATTGTTGGTTAAATCAATAATGAGACGAGCTAATTTAATTAACTACACTTACAGATATTTTAAACTGTAGAATACAAAATTAGTCGCAAGCGTCGTTCGCTTGATGTTACTCGTTATAAGATTGATTCGTGATACTACTTCGCTCTGACTGACTTACTGACTCGATACTGATATTCATTCGCACTATTAATGATTTACTGACTCGATACTGATGTTCGTTCGTGCGACTGACTGTGTCTTGAGGACATAGTCGTCTATTTATACAGGTCAAGGGGGGTACCGAAAGGTTTGAACCTTGTCGCAGGTTGTAGGTTGCACGTAGCAGCGAAATTGCTTTGTCCAGATTTTGTTGATTACATTATGTGCGTCGTACAATGTTAATCGTCTGTGGCAAAACCATTACGTGAGGTGTCTTCGAATCGAAACGTCCTAAGACGCATATGCCGCTAGAAAATAATGTTCGCTAAGACGCTTGGTTCTAACTGATTCGCTAAAGATCGCTCGAGACTGAGACTGAGAAAACTGAAGAACCTTACGATCGTGTTCGTTTATTTAGCGTGTAGCGACGACATTATTTTGCCCGGAGTTTATTTATTATTATATTAAGTAAGTCCTAACGATGTTGATACTCCGAGGCAAAACAACAACATTGAAATTGCTCTGTAGCTCATGTGCCGCTATATATCTTGTTAAAAATGTTCTTTTTTATTTGGAAGAATTCACGATCAATTCAATTGAGAATTATAAGTAAAGTTTTCTGGCATGGTTCTATGTCGTGTAATTAAAAATGTTAAGAATTGGTCGACCAATGTGGAGGTTGAAGAATTTGAAAATTGTAGAGGTGTTTCCTGGAAGGAGAAAGCGGCGATCGTGAACGAATGTTTGTGTTTCTATTCTCGTAATCCTGGTCCTTTTCCCCTTTTCCGCAGGAAAGAAAAGAAGCCACGCGTTTCCGGTTTTCTCGGGAAGATTCTTAACACTAAACCTACCGGCGCGATCAAATTGACCGCTCTCGGAACTTCTACACAAATTTAATCATATTTAAACTTTAACATAATTTCTAACTTTTCCTAAAATATGCATACAATATATTTTTCGGTATTTAGTTTGCTCTTTTATTTCCTGAGAAAAATTTGTACTCTGCCTTGTTTACCGTGAGCGGTCATTTTGACCGCCCGACAAAATATGTTAGTTATTCTTAAAAATAAATGCAATCAGTACAAAAAAAAGGCTATCTCAAGGTCAGATGACAAACAAAATCAGTAATAACAAATAACAACAGCTGTTACACCCGTAAACTTGTCATAAAACAATCCATCCCTCGATTAAGATAGCCACCAGCTGTCAAGACATATCAACTCAGGCCCATGATAATCCTAAGGAACCGCCACAAAATTTAGCATTTTTTACAGTCCATTGCTACAAACATTTTAAAAGTCGAGAAGTTTCTTAGGGTTATTGCTCATTGCTATGAAACACGGGAAGAGCTTTCCCAACTCCACCCTCTAGTAACCGTTGGTGGAGAACGGTCAATACTCATCAATATTTTCGTATAAATATTGCCGTCACAGATCATATTTTTATTTGCTATTGTCTTTTCGACTAGAATACATCTGGGTTTGTTGGTCAATTAGTCGACATCTAAACTTTGTATCTCTAAAACTCAGACAGAAAGCATCTCAGAGCGTTTTGTGTAAAGTTGTTATAAAAGGAAAAGTAAAGCATATGAAATTTGACAATAATTTTGTATTCCGTACATGGTATTATTCTGTGATAAATATTTACCCTAGAAATGTTAAAATTTAAAAAAAAATTATAAAAAGAAAATAACGAACATAGAAGAAGACTGCTCAGTGTGCGATGAAGAAGAAACTTCAGCAACTGAAAACGGCATAGAAACACATGAAAAGCTATTTACAACCGAATCAGAGTTGAATATTATAAATAAGCATTTACGTAAGGGCAAAAAGGAAAGAAATTATAATTGACAGCAGAGAGTGAAACTGGTCCCGATGGAACAGTTTGGAAAGAAATAGATGCAAGTTCCAAACCTGGCAGGACATCGGTTTATGATATTTTTAGGGATATGCTGAACGACATATAACGAAAGGACAAGTAAAGACGGCATTTTATCTTGTCAAAAGTAAATTTGGACGAAATTTTATGAAAGTTCATTTTATATACATTTAATTATAAATTAACCATTATCTAAGTTAAATCATAAAAACTATTCTTCTTTAATCACCGGTCATTTTGACCGTACATGGTAGGAACAGGTATACACGAAGTGTCGGTAGGTTTAGTGTTAAAGGACGAACCGCTCCTTTTACGCGTTGCGTCGCGTCAGCATCGTCGTACAACTACGTGGAATAAAACTCGCGGACGTACGAGCCGCTCGAATTCTTCGCGAGTCGTTGTCTCGCCTCGGTGACACCGTGTGAAAGGCATGTTCGACTCGTTGAACGTATGAGATAGTAATTTTTTAAACGATGTTGAAGAAAAGTGCCTCGTTATTTCGAGCGTTGCTATTTTAATCGAGAGAAAAAGGTGGCTGATAAATCGAATACTTTGATAATTGTATTGTCAAGTTATCGAATAGTACAATTTAAAATTGAATATTTTCTTTACCGTTTGTTTCGCAATTTCAAAAATCGAGAACCTTCGACAGGCGCTTGAAGAAGCTCGTACAGGTTTCTTTGAGAAGGCAAAGCTACCCGATACACGAAGTAAAGAAAATTCACTAAAATATCAATTCTATGAAACGCGTCGCTTTTCAATTTTCTTTAAATCTCGCCGATGTTTAATTAAAAAATTTATCATATTTTTCTCGTATATTCTTCATATCTGTACGTACGTATATATTCGTGTAGTTGTAACACGTGTATACCGACGAGATTTTTACTTGATTTTAAAACGTTATTAATTTTAAAAGGTTTCCGTGAAATAAAAACGGATGTTTTCGCTATTTTATAATTTCCATCAATTACGTGGCTGTAAAAAAAAAAAAAAGTATAGCCGGAGGTCTACTTCATTTTGAAATATTTTTAAAAGTTATTAATTTCGAAAGATCTCGGCGATATTAAAAAAACGGATATTTTCATTTATTCAAACATTTCCATCGGTGATGTGAAAAAAGGTCCGCAGCGATTGTTATTAGTACGATTTTACGTATATTATTGAAAAAATATTTCGTCGCGATGGATGTATGAAATTTCGTAATACAGTTTTATAAATAAGCAGATACGATTTTACGAGTTGTCGATTAGTTAATTTTCTTTCCATTTGATATAATTATCGAGGCTTGCTGATGACGAAACTCGAAAGTCTACTTTCGTAATGACTGCATGTTGCTTAGCCACCGATTCTTGGAAAAATAACTGACGCTGGCGCGCTATTATCGCGTTTACGGGTCAGAATGTGATTTTTTAAATTTACAAATAAATTATTTCGTTCTTTCCAAATTCTTCGTACATTCGTATCTTAACCTTGTTGTTCTCATTTTACAAAACCATTTAAAGGATATATATATTATTAAATTGCTAATCTATCCGAGCCCTTGCTTCTCTTCATATAAAATCGAATATATATTATTAGATGTAAAATTTGTATAATTGCATTCGTGATTATAATATTACCATGTTGCGTTTATGGGAAATTTTAAGGTGCAAAATACACAGGATACGTACAATATAGGAAAACATATAAAATATCTAAACCAGAACGGTCCTTCTTATTCTATTTAACAAGCCAAACAAATTTCTCCTTAATCTCTATTTCTCTATTCTATTTTTTAACGATTGTTCATCACAACGAAGCTTAAAGATTAATAACAATCTTCGTTACAAACGTGTACGTTTCACATAATTTTCATTGCGTTTGGATCCACGTTACCACTGCATCGTTGTTTTCTACCTCGTATTGCTACTAATTGTCATAACGTAGCGTAATATTCCAATATGAAACAACGAAATATCGCGTAACCGTTTCTTTAAAATATCTTACATAACCATTTTTTTTACCGAACATAATTTCTAAATAATTACTATTACACGCTTTCACACCGGATCCAAACTTTACCAACATAATCGCGATATACTCAACCATCGTAACAATCCTAACAAGATTTCAAACTGTCCCGAATAACACACGTAATATATTCGTCCAGAAAGTTTCCGCGAGCGTTCGAATAATTCCATGGACACGAGTAGGTGAAACATGGAAAATCAATCGAAATGAAATGAAAAGTCGAAGTAAAATTCGTACTATCGTTCGGTGATAACGAGGCTGGTCTGGACGCGTGATCCAGCGGCGAGTCTGAGAAGGAAGTCGCGGGCTTTTTATCGGGGCGATCGCTCTTAGATGCGAGACTCTATTTTTACGGCATCCAAGGATGCTGAAAGGGATGCATTATACGAGGATGACCCAGTTCTGTGGCGTCGGCAGCGGTGGAAGCAGCGGCGGCGGCGGTGGCGTCGGCGACGGCGGTGGCGGTGGCGGCACGGTGTTCCCGGCTGAACTGGCTGGTTGAATGGTCTCGTCGACGTCACTATTCGCGAACTAGGTCGCCATAGAATTTCCGTATCCCCTGTATTGTAGCGGTCTCCAGTCAGAAAAAAAGCGGGTCGCTTGTTGCGGAAACCGTTTGTCTAACAAAGCGATTCCCGCGAAATCGAATTAACCGAAATGGCGATTGTTTCGCTAACCGGGAGAGAATCGTCGATTAACACGACTTACGAGGGATGCTCGGTTCTCGTTCAATTATTGATGATTAAAGTATTCTTTATACGTATCGTATCCTATTGTATTTGTTTATCGTATCGAGACTAATGTCAATTGCAATCTTTTCGTCTATGCGCTTGCTCGATACGTCCTGCTTTTATCGTAGTTTATTCCTCGAAGCTAAATCTTGATGTTTTATCTGTCTAAGGTATATCTGTATCGTATTTTACTGTACAAGTTGCTATAAATTTGTTTATGTATCTGCTACGGTTCATTCATGGGCCAGGTTTTAGCAGCTATATGAGTTTAGCGATTTTCAAGTGCTAATATTCGATCGCAGTCTGCTCGACTGCAGTCTGTTTTGTTAGGGAACAAGGAAAGATTTTTAAAACGCGATGCCTTTTTTCTTTATTTATTTAACGGCTATAAGTTTATGTCTTTTTAGAACGACGTTCGAAAATATCGATTGTCACGGTGACGATCAGTTACCCGGATTCATATCTACATTTCTCAGGGCGGTTAACACTAGAACTACCGATGATTAACACGAAGCTATTTTTACCAAAACCAGTTGAAATGACTGGTCTTTAAAAAATACGTAAGAATAGAATATTTTTATATTTATCGATTTATGACTTTCTTATAGAAACAATTCCATGTTATGTAGTAGATTTTTGGTATTATTAATCCATCTGGGATCCCTGAACGAGGGTTGACGAATTTATAAAATTGTAGAACCAGTCGTTTTGACTGCTGTGGTATTTCTAGTGTTAGCATTAGCGATCTAGCGATCGAACCGGAATTTTCCTGATAACTGATATGAAACAAAACGAGGAAACTGGTTAATTGGGGTTCGATGAACAGATTGCAGGAAGGTGTTAAACTTTGACAAGTACCAGTCATTTTCACTGGTATTGGTATATGTAGCCCTGATACAAAATTATTTTGAATTTGACTACATAAAAAACGAAATAAAATTCATTATATTATTCTTTTAATTATCGTTGCGAATGTCATTACATCATTGCGGAAAAAAATATAACATGAAGTAGGAATTTTAAAATAAATTTGTAAAACCAGTCAATTTGACTAGCGTGATAGTTCTAGCGTTAAACTAACTTGAACTTTAAGTGATATAAACAATTTCTCATTCGGAGCGCTACTATGCTCTGCACATTCTTATTTCTCGACACGAGATGTAAACGTTTCGAGTAATATGTAACCTGAATAACGTTACATAAATAACGTAGCAGATTAAATTTAATTGAAATTTCCATATTCATGTCTCGATTAATTTGAATGATACTATATGAAACAAAATCAATAAATTATAACCAGACCTTGGGTATTTATGCAGATTCGTACTTTCGAAAATAGAATTAATAAGGTAGTACGTGAAGCTAAAAAATTCCTTTATTTACCAAGTATCGTACAAAACACTGTACTTTTCGATACTTAACATACTTTTTCCTATTACGTGCAAATAAAATAAAAACCCGCGGTGTAATCACAACCATCGATAAAATGTCAATGTAATTTTTAAAGATGATCGTTAATAACAATCGATGAGAACAACTTTCGAAAACATATCCAGCTATCGCAACTGATATCGTCGTCTACATGCATCGCACTTTTATTATTTTTCATTCTCTTGTCTGGCTTTCTTTCAATATTATCGGAGACCCGTACGAAGGATACAAGGACAAAGAGGGATGCGATTTATGCACGTCGGAGCTTCGATTTTCCGATCCGTGTACGAGGTCCTTTCACGAGATCCGCTGTCACGCGAAACGTTTCAAAGCTCGACGCTTATAAAAGAAGCCCCAGCATGAATGAACCCATCGACATTGCTCGCTCTCGAAATAGGTCACTGTAGTATCCGCGCTTCCGTTTCTCGTTTCGCTGTATGTATTTCGTTTCCATAAACAAAGCTACCTATCCGGGGGAATAAAACACGCGAGAATCGCTTTTTCATGGTCCAACGGAAACGAGCGTTCCCAGAATTTTCGCTAATCCATCGATTCTCTTTTACACGAGAGCGTTCCCGGTAACAGTATCGATGTTTAAAAGACGAGTTTTATGAAGTTTAAAAAAAGACTCGGCAAACATTTGCTTCTTCACGTTTAAAAAATTGTTTGCATTAGTCGCGGATGTTTGTTGAATCTAGTAGTGTACTAGATAAGATCCGTAAAAAATACGATTAGAATTGTTTGTACCAAGTTTTCTATAACTCGTTTCAACGAATAACGAATTTTCCTTTTATTTCATTCTCCCTGCGTCTTGTATTTTAAATGGCAGATTCGATGAGGACGAGGGCGTTTAACGATAAAATTCTTGAAACAACGTCTTTATTTTAAATTTTGAAACGCGATTAATTTTTTTTTCTTTTGTTAGACATATTTTTTAACGTATGTACTATAAATAGTAGGTAGATAACAGCGATCTGAGCGAATTATCGAATTTTTTTATCTTTATAAGTCATTTTCTATTATTCCGCGGGAAAACCGGACCAGCGATTCAGGAAGAGCTCGTTATCGAGTTCTCGCGAGGAACAAGCGACGGCGGCGTCGTTTCTGAAAGAAACGCGAGGTGAATGGACCAGTCGACGTCACCGCTTTCGAACTAGGTCAGCCCCGGAAATTTTACTTCGTGTTAGCCTTGCGCCACCCCTGGCACAGCGGTGGTTCATTGAAAAGTCGAAAAATGTTAATTCTGTAGATTGATTGTCATAGGTCAAGTGCTACTACATTTCGAGTCCTTGATTCGCTGCCTTCGCGAACTTATCGAATTAACAGAAGCAAGGATTTTTCCAACGCGAATATTGAATTTAAATAGGAAAACAGTCTGACAAGTAATTGAAATGAAATATTTGTTTTGAGGCGAAAAGCGTCGTACGTGCGCTTAATTTGTTAATTGTCAGGTTCGATCGTTTTTTACGAACGAACAGAAGTTTTTAAATTAATAAAATTTATATTTATCGAGTCGATAGCTTTCTCGAAACGTGCGCAGCTATCAAAATGCTTGAACCTTTCAATACAAACGAGTTTAATAAGTCTTGCGCTTAGCAAATTGAATTTTCATCCCTCGCTGATCTTTCGTTTTCGCTCACCTAAATCTTTCTATCGTATTATCGCAACGAAATATCACGAATTCGACAATTTCGCAAAACCAAGGGCCGAAACGCTGCTTGGTAACTTTTCCAGCTTATCTTCTCACGTTGTAACCTTTTTCTCTATTACTTAACCTTTATTATTTATTATACGAATTTACGAACATATTTCGCCATTCCTTCGAACCAGTAATATTCATACAATTTCTCAAGTGTTTTATCTCAATCCAAGTGCATAATTGACCGATGCACATGATTAATAACAGACCATCTAAAACGTCTTGGGACAATAGGCAAGCAAAGAGTTCTGCCTTTTCTTTGTATTTTACGATGAAGGGTACCGGATCGTAATTCGCGATATCTTCCGCGAGCTCATCATTTTGCAATTTAGTAACGATTTCTGAAATTTGAGGATCACGACGTTGTTTCACTAATAGCCAATCTTCTGAAATTTCGGCCAGATTAATTTCTTTTTCTTTAACTTTGTTAATTATACACTGACCAATGTCTATGGGATTCCGCGAAAAGAAATCTTCGTGTGCCATTCGTTTACCTTCTCGATACATAATATCAAAATTGAGAGTTTAATTATTAATACAACGTGTGTCCCATTATATTGACACCTCTGAGGTGAAACCACACGTGGCTAGATTTGTTCTTGTTACAACTATATTTTTAGAGATCCTTAATAGATGCATCTTGGTATGTTACCAACGAAACAATACATCGCGACCTCGAGATACCAACAGTCAAAGAAGAAATAGCAAAATGTAGTAATAGATATATCATAAGAGTTAACAACCATCGAAACCCCCTAGTTACTCAACTGCTTGACACGTCGGATCAGATTAAAAGCAGGTTAAAAAGACAATATCCTCTAGAATTAAGCACTAGATTCAATTAGAATCAAACACACTTTATACTTTTAATCATGTCATAGTACCACGCCAGAAAATTTACTAAAAATTCTCAATGAGAATTGATTGTAAAGTACTCCTAAATAAAATAAAAAAAAAAATCTTTTTAGAGAGAACTATACAACTACTCCATACCTCTGTTGGGTAAAACGTCCATCCCGTGACCGTGGCTACGTTCGGCGACCAGTTGTGTCACCTCGAGTCCAAACTCATTATCATAAATCTCGGACAAATATGATCGGATTAAATCATAAACAAATAATAAATTCACATTTTTCGTTTCATATTATTTTATCGAATTACGTATGATCGATTTTGTTCTATCAAGATAAAAATCACAACGTTTGACAGACTAGGTTTCATGTTTGTCTAAAAACTTACTTAAAATTCTCAAGAGAATTGATTGTAAGACACTTTCAAATAAAATAAAAAAAAAGAAAATAAATGTTTGTATAAAGGTGCATCGTTGTTAAAGACGTGTCTGTAAAAGAAAGACACTTTTCGGACGACCTAATAATATTAACAGTAGACGTAGTACAGCAGAATTGCATTAAAGGCAGAGACAAGAAAATTCTGGTTCCTCGAACGATATCCGTAGAACTCGAATACAAGAGATCGCTTAAGGCTGTATATCCGGCGCAGCTCGTAAAAGCCTGAATATAGCGGTGAAATTATTTATAACCGTTCGGTTACGGTCAAGCCGGGCTCGTAAAGAGGGTGAACAGCCGTAAACGAGACCGTCGATAATCAGCCGAGTCGCGGATAAAGTCGCGCCTCGAAGGACGAACGATTTACGTCTTTGTGAATCGAACGTATCTTACAAAGCGGCTGCTTTTCTCTTATAATTTTTCCTTAGAATTCTTCGGAAGGTTAAACCATCGGCCACATTGGTATTTCCGAATATAAGAGAAAAATGGAATAGAAACAAAAAATTGTTCTATCTATTAAATATCATCGATCTATCAATCGATTTACTCAATTTTTCCAGAAACATAATTAAGTATCACACCAGTCAAAATTTTTTTTTATTTTATTTGGGAGTATTTCACAATCAATTCTCATTGAGAATTTTTAGTAAATAACCAGTCATTTTGACTGGTTTTATTTTAAAATTCCTTTTAAAATTCGTGTTACATTTTTATCCGCAGTGATGTAATTTAATTTATTTATATTGCTTATCTTTATTTATTCAAAATAATTCTATACCATGGCTACTTACATCAATACCAGTCAAAATAACAGATACTTGTCAAAGCGTAAAAGGGTCCCATAATCTGTTTACCCGAATTAACCAGTTTCCTTGTTTAGTACAACTTCTCAGGTGCTTTTAGAATTTCCAGGAAGTTTAGAATTATCAGGAAAAACTCCGGATCGATCACGATGCTTCCACCAATCCACATAGTCTCGAAGGTATAAAGAGTACGAATTCGCGATAATATAATGAGAATTCTATTCAGATGGCGACAAATATTCGATTCTTCCGAGTCCTAATTTCGCGCGATAAGCAAACTGTATAAAAACTTCAAACTCAATTTTCTCAGTGTAAAAGCTATTGTAGAGACAGAGCGACGATTTACAAACGGGACTATACTAAGGATATCTTGCACACGCTTGCACGTTATATTTTCCCAAAATTTTCCACAAAGACGTAAAAATCGAAGCTCTATAAATTATTTAACTGGAATAATCCTATCTCGCTCTGTGTTGGTGTGTTTCAACAGTCGGAAGAAGGATGGTTGGAAAAGGCTTGACAAGGGTGGAAGGGTCAGTGAATGGAATTCACGTTGCTAAGTCGATATCGACGAGGACTCGCACACGATCGTGTAGACGAGAAGGACGAAGTAAAAGGGGGGCGGTTTTAGGGGCGGCGGCGGCGGCGACGACGACGACGACTGGTGGCGGTGGTAGTAGTGGTGGTTGGAAAGCTTTCTCTCGTGAATCGTTCTTTCTCGAGTTTGTAATTACCAGGCAGGGTTGTTGCTAGGGGCACGAGAGCGCAGCAGACTCGCAGAGAAATAAAAGGGCGACGATAAATTCCCAACGGTGAGAAATAAACGTCGAGGTCGCGAGCAAGCCTCTGTCTCCTCCCTTCGTCTCTCTTCTTGCCTATCCAGCGTTTCTCTTTCAACGATCAATTTTCTGTCCTGTATTCTATCGGGCGTCGTAGCATCGGCGAGGAAAGAAAATGACGAGACCGGAACCGGTTTTCGCGACGTATAAAATGAAATCCGAGGGAACTTGTCGTTTTAACGTTCTTTTTATTATCGTGAATGCCATAGACTATACGAGCTGATACAAATGGCTACTGTTTTACAATGTTTCTGATAAAAACAAGTGGCAAGTGTAGTAATCTGGTAAACGAGCGTTCTGTAAATAAATGTTATAAATAACGTAAGTGGCCGCTATTAGGTAGGTGGTAGTTAGATAAATGGAAATTTAATTAAGCAAGTGCGAGATTAAGCGCATAGATAAATATAAATTTAATTAGCTGTATGAATTGAAGCTAAGCGGGTATTTAAGGACAGGAAACAAAGATCATTAAGATAGAAGAAAATGTAAACTAGCCAGCAATATCGCGTATAGTTGACGAATTGTAATGGATGATAATCTACGCTACAATAAAGAGTATATTCGCTAGAATATACGTGTTATCGAGATGAAAGAAAATTGCAAGAAAGTATCAAGTTTCGTGTAAAAATGTCTTGAATACGATCAGGAAGGTGGAGAAACAAAGTTCTTGCGAGACTAAAGAATGTGGCCAAAGATACCTCGAGATCAAAGGACCAAGAAAGAGGACGAAAGAATACGATGAAGCGTATAATTGTAAAAAATGAAATTGTAATTGACAAGAGATGAAAATTTTCTGATATAAAAATTGCTAATGCTTATACATATGCGCAGCTATGAAATCTTAAATTTAGTTTCTTGGCCATTGTAGGTACAATATGTGTGTTAGATCACGATATACTTCGAAAATGAGAAATCACTGTGTGAATTAAGGCAGAACCTTCTAAAGACCGTGGAATTCATCTGGAGGATGATAGATTCCGATCAGAGTGTGCAAGAGATAGAAAAATTCCAGACGAGAGTGTGGAAGAATTCGCATCGGTCGAACCGGAGATCGAGTGTACTTGAAAAATATTCAAACTCGATTTTCTAGAAAACTAAACCTAAAATAAAGAAGTTTTACTGCGCATTTTCCTCTTATTTCTCCACAAGGAATCACCTCGTGAATCACCTTGTACGTGTTATCCGACCGCACCCTGTATACCTCGAGCCAAATCTCCAGATCTTCGCTCATGCAAACTCCAACCTTCGTCAAGCTCGCGAGCAACAAAGTCCCTTCCTGTTCCTGCCAGAGGCTGCGAATCTCTCAATCTGCCCGAGTCTCTCAATTAACAGGCAACCGATGTTGCATGCAGATTAGCAAAGTTAACGTGACACGTCCGTCGTCGACGACGAAATCTCGCGTCTCTGTTGCTCTTCTTCGAGGATCCGACTTCTTCGTTGAATCGAGAAACGAAGAGAGGAGATCAACGACGAGAGCAGAGGAATAGGAGAGGAATGGAGAAAGATAAAGAGAGAAAGAGAGACAGAGACAGAGAAGAAGAGAGAGAGAGAGAGAGGGTGACGCATGAACGAAAAGCGGAAGCGACGGAGCCGCTCAATGAAAGAGCTCTACCCCTGCAGCGGATGCGAATGGGCAACCGACCCATTGAAGATACCTCGGATATTCGCAATGCGTATGCGCAGGGTTGACGTTTCTCTTTATCGAGCAGAGAGTCTCTCCCTTTTCCTCTCTTCCTCCCGTTTTCCTGCCTCTCACTCTTTCTCTGTCTCCCTCTCACTCTCTCTTTGTCTCTTGTTTTCCTTTATCCTCCCCTTCGTTCCCTGCTTCCATCCTCCCTTTACTCCACCGACAGGCGCGTCTCTCTCCCCGCCGTCTCTTTCATCCTTTTTCACTCCCTCACCCCGTCAAACAACGGCACCCGATTATTGTTTATTTCCATCTCGTGCTACTCTTTGCTGCTCCTATTTCCTGCCGAATTTTTTCGCTGCAAATTGCTCATCGTTGGCGAAACGCTGAAATTCGCCGGCGATATTTACCGACGTTTTGTCACGTCGACCCTTCGCAAGGTCCAGGTGAATGGAACACGACGGCCGTTGCGTTTCGCAACGATTCACAACACCCGAAACATATTTTTAGAGGATTCCGCGAAGGTATATGGAGCGTATTCCTGCAGCGTACGGTACCTTCGATGGTATCGTACGTTCGTTTCTTCTGCCTTTCGCGAGGTTTTATTTCGTGAAATAGAAATTGGAGAATGTAGGATGATTTGAAAAGGGAGCTGCAACGAACAGCCAGCTCTATTTTTAGGCAATTTAAAAATTCACGCTGTACATAGATTGTAGGAGCAGTGATAGTAATTTAAAGAGCACGAATTTAGAAACACGGAACAACAGTTATTCGTGTAATTAGTTTTACCACGGTTGTACAAATTCGAGGTTGGAATAATTTACGATGACAGGAGAAACTATTTGGATTGCTTTACCTTCTATTATTGCATTTATAATCAATTAAATCCAACTATTTTTAAAGTTTGTAACGTCATCTACAAATTTTCTATATATATACATATATATATATATTCATTTATTTATTTATCGTCGGCTTCATAGCTTGGAAAAGAATTTGATTTACGTATTTTCCAACACCCACTCATTCCCGTATTTTCATCGCTCTTCTTTAATGCACGTATCACACCCAAACAATCAAATGCCTACATATTTACTCTTCTATTTCCGATGTTCATACTAAACCTCAACTGTGAATCTTAAATCTATGTATATATTTATTTCTCTTAATATCTATATGCGATATTACGTATCTGCATTTCGCTTACGATTGGAATATCACTCAATAGTAAAAAAAAAAATAGTAAAAATTATAATGGTAAAAAATTGATAGCCTGGAAGTGAAACGTAGAATCGAATAAAAAAATCTCTTGATTGGAAAATAAAAGGAAAGGCTATGTGCAAATACTTTTCATAGCCGCTGTATTTTTTTTTTTTTTATTTTTTATTGTCAATTCTCATTGAGAATTACAAGTAAATTTTTCTGGCGTGGTTCTATGTCGTGATAGCCGCTACATGGTATCGCGTTAGATTAAACGAGTAGAACTGCAACAAAAACCATAGACGTCTATGTGAAAAAATTACCGGCCGGATCGATGAAGCGTATCCGGTTCTGGACGAAAAGTCCGTTTGACACGGTTCGTTTACGAGGTAATCGTTACGCCCGCTTTTGCTAATTAGTCACTAATTACGAATGCTGGGCGAGTAATCGGTGTGTCGATGGTATTACATCGTACGGAAGGAATAGCTTAATGAACGGAGCCTTCTGTTGGACGTGGGCTTACTTCCGCTTCACTTTGTGGATATAACACGATATCCGGGGGAAAAACGCATAATTGCTCGGAATAAAATTACTAACGATGAGTCATCCTCATCTTCTCGGATGGAGGAAAGTCACCAAGTCGAAAATGCGAGAGCTTCAGTCGACCTTTCAAATCCTGACTCAAACTCTATTTTTATTTTTATGTCTCCTAGTTTTCGTATTAAAAATGTATCATATCCAGCTTACGCTTTACCGCTAATCGATTTAACCAAAATTAAGTCACCTTTGTTAATTCAACTTCAAATTTCAGGTGATTTAAACATTTTATTTTTAGTTAGACCCGGTTATAATAAATTACCAATATGTAAACGTTATGTGCACGTTACGTTTGCAAAAGTTTGCAATCTGAAAAAGTTAGAGAAATTAGTACAAATTTTAAAAATGCATCACCTTAGAAACGATAGATTCGACTATCATGATCGTAATGGTGAAGTTCTAGTCAAATCAGAAAATTAATTCAGCGATAGTTATAGCATAAGAATTAACAACCACCAAAATTCTCTAGTTACTCAACACTTACTTGACACGTCGGCTCAGATCCGCAGGTTAAAAAGACAATATCCTTTAGAATTAAGCACTAGATTCAATTAGAATCGAACACACTGTATACTTTTAACCGCGCCATAGTACCACGCCAGAGAAACTTACTTAAAATTCTCAAGAGAATTGATTGTAAGACACATTCAAATAAAATAAAAAGAAGAAAATATCAGAAAATATACGTAATATAGAAATTACAGGATACATAGTATTTGGTACAAGTATACATCTTGCAAAAGTCACGAAAGTATTTAAACAATCGATTATCCATTATATTAATAAATCCACATACAGTGGGACAATATTTAACACTTGTTACATGCTTAATATGGACATTCACGCTATGTAATAATTTTTCTATTAAATACATGCTAATTTACTTAAAATTCTCAATGAGAATTGATTGTAAAATACTCCCAAATAAAATAAAATAAAAAAATTACATGTTTCCAGAAAAATCTCCTAATTTTTATATACATTTTCAAATTGGTTCCAAATAATTTCAATATTGTCACGATAGTCTTACAGTTAGAAAGCTAATAAAATTTCCAAATGCTTCATATAACACATGCGATATATTCGTTCCATTTGTACGGAAACTATTTAAATACTTTTACGAGCCAGCGTAGTATTTTCATGGTAAAAAAGTGTTGAGTTTTTCCATTAAAATTGAGGTGCTCTCGTGATATTTTCGACGTCGACTAATTTTCATTCCGCGATAATGGCGATTAAGATAAACGTCAAGGAGGATGTTCGTTACAGCGATGTTGAATTTACTTTTATTATGAACACTCCGGGATATCGGTTTTTCGTCGTTGCCGGATGTACGATATCTAATTCCTTCGTTAACGACGATTACCAATGGGATTAAACGAGGATAAAGATACTCGTTCTTGATTATCGTCGTAAATCGGCAGCGAGTAAATCTTTCGCTCGTTTACTGCAAAATTTACGCTTTCCGTGCTCGCCTAAACATATCATTCTAACAGACATCCGCTCTCTAAAATAAAATTACCGGATACCTTCGTTAACGGCAAGACAATGTTTTAATTATTCGCGTTAATAAATTTCAGCAATGGCTTTCGTGGATTCCAATTGAGAGCCACAGGGAAGTATACGATAAGTTTATATTTATACAAACGTTTCAATGTTTCATACGCTGTCGATCAACGTTGCTAAAATATTAAATAAAATGCAATTTTATTTAATAAAAAATAAATTAATAAAAAACAAATCAAAATATGTTCAAGCTAATAAAATAGTAACAAGGGAACTTAAAATATAAAACACATGTATTTAAAATCAAGTTCTAGAGAAGTCGAACGATCTCGTTATAAATAGTCTTATTATTAAAATTCTGATTAAACCATATTTTTCAAATCAAAGAGAAAGTTCTAAAGAAGCTAAACGTTTCTCTTTGATTTAAAAGAAAGAAAAATGGATTAATCAGAATTTAAAAAATCAGATACATAGTTCTATCTATGATTAGATTCTACGTCTCAGTAGGTATCGAAAGGATTATAGCGATTCGATAAAATGTTTAAAAATACTCCTGCGACCTATCGTACCATCCGTTTCATAAGGATACGCAACTCTTTAACCAGGTTTTTTATACCGACCAAGAAAAACTATTTTAACGGTCGAAGCTTGATCCTCTATTGAAAGACCAGCAGAGGATAGAAGTAACGACAAAAGATGAACGAATTCTGTGAAGCATTAGCAGGATAAAACGGTGGAAGGGCCTGTTTCCTTCGAATCATCGTTTAAAGGTTCATCCGGCTTGCCTCTTAGAACCCCTACGTCGTTGCTTCCGTTTCGACGCTACCTACCTCGTATTGTCTCCTTAGAGCAGTTTTGGAACGATCAACAGGAGGGAAGGAAACAGTCTTTCACGAGTCTCGTTCGCTACCGGAAATGAATTTTAACGGAGTTTCCTTCCACCTGACCGAGATTTCCAGAATGGAGATCCGTTGCCGATAATCGTCAACGCAATCGACGATCTCTCGTTGTTTCGACGGACCGACGAGCGAAATTGTTTAATCCTTCTATTTTTGGATATTCGAATATTTGAATTGATCCTAATTTCCCAATTAAAAAATATTCAAAGACACTTTATACCAAGGGTGAAGGAAGAAATCAGCAGGTACACAGAAAAATACAAAGAAAGAATGGCAACACATCGAAACCAGCTGGCTGCTGAGGCGAGAAAAACTCTTCTAGAAAGAAGACTAAAAAGAAAACACCCCGCTGACCTCGCTAAAGAAAATGAAAATAGTCAAACTGGAAGATGGTATCCCGCTGGGGATAGCTATCCACATGTTATTTAGCAGATAAGTTAGAAAAATTTACCAAATGACCAGCTGGATAAATTGTAAAGTACAAATTAAATAATAATAAAAAAGACACTTTAAGAGTTTCGGACGTGTCGATAAAACACTTCGTCACGGCCGAACGAAACGTAATATCGCATCGATTGAAAGCGAAACTCCTCTGCTAGCCGATCTAATTATATCGTCGATCTCTCTGGATCGGGTACCTAACAGCGACTATAAATCGCCGAGCTGGTGAACGAGACGGAGCTCTTCTTCGCGTTTGCGTCACCCGTTTCTCAAGCAAAACGAGACGGTCACGGTGTAAGTCAGGAATAAGCGTGTACAACGCCTGATGGGATCTCGGTGAAAATGCAATTAACGCGCGTGAGAAGCAGCGTTCCGATCGGCGAGTCGTCATTTGTGAGATTTGCCCCTCGTGAGAACCGTCGAAAAGCGCGGAACTCTATCTTTGTTCTTCTTTTTCTCTTCTTTCGTTTTTTTTTTTTTTTTTTTTAAGGAAGTCTACGTGTGAGACAGGAATCACGCGTCGGCGAGCCGCGGTAAAAGAAAAAGACGGGACACGTGTTTCTTCTGCCGGAATCCCTCGTAACGACCCGCCACGCTGTTTCCTCTCGCGCATAAATCATCGACACCTACAAATACACGTACACTACGGGCCAAAAATTTGGAATTTGTAATTATTAGTCCGCGGATGTACAGGCTATTTCACGTTTCCACGAACATCGATGATATCGCAGTAAGCGGTCTGCTTGGAATATTTCTGGAATCTTAAATTTCTCGAAAATGCAAGAACATCCGTAGTCGGATAATCGCGCTTTGGATGGCTGGCGAAAGTATTTCGACGTTTCTCGTTGCAGGAAACTTTTATGCGTAGATCGTGCGTGTTATATAAAACACTCTGAAATTTCGTTAGCACCGTAACGAAACGCGAGTATCGTGGTTACATTGGTAAATTTTGAAAGCTGTCTGAAAATGTAGACAAGTAAAAGTACGTCTATCGCAAACGTACGTTTAATCAGAAATTGATACACAACCGAAGCGATACTCTTTTTTCTATTTATTTTATTTGGTACAATTTTTACAATCAATTCTCATTGAAAATTTTAAATAAATGATCTTGAACGTACGCATAGCGTCGAACACGCTCCCACTAAATACTGTGACCTATGAGCGAATAATTGATCGTTCAAATACTGCGGTAATCTGTATCGAGTATATGCTAACGATAAATACCTTGTAACCTCTACGTACATTCTCAAATTCCTATCAAATTTGATCGATGTAACCACGATACTCGAGTCTCGTTACAATCGTAGCAAAATTCCCAAACAGTTTGCATAACACTCGTAATATATTTGCAAACCGATTCTACAAGTGTTGGGATACTTTCGCGAGTCTCTGTAAATACAAGTACGTGTTCGACAAACGGGCAAACAATTTACAAGAATGACTAATCTGGAAACAACAAAAGAGAACGACATGAGCAAGCATAAACGTGGATTGGAGATTACGCGAGCACGTACGCTACTCTACTATCGGTATAAAGACAAAAAGTATCGTACGAGCGATCGTTGGTTATCGTGAACGTAGTAAAACGCGATGGATTTCTATTGTGGAATGGCCTGACGCGATACGATTACTCTGGTTTCTCAAAGTGAAACGTAGGCGATCTCCTTTCCATCGCTTTCGCAATTACGCATTCCGTGTAGCTTGCGTTCCCGATTAATCGTCGATTGTTCGGTTACGCGAGCGGATTCGTGCCGTACACGTGACGAAGGACGCTTTTTCCATTCCGCGACCGGAAACCGGATGTGACGTTGCCGGTCATTCACGGTGATGCTGAGGAAGCCGCCTCGTTACTTTCAAACGGAGATCCATTTTAATTTTAACGGGTTCGCAAAATAAGCGCGCGTTATTTTTGTTAAGACAGCCTTTACGTTGATCCAATAATAAATGGAGATACAATTTTATATCGATCGGTAGATATTTGTTCATCGTATCGTTTATTTCGATTTTTTCCATCTCCCTTTATATTTCAATTTTGCCAGGCTTCTCTTGCACAACAATTCGATAACCGAGTAATAACAGCAGCAAATAATAGACGAGTTACAAATTGTAGGTTGCAGACTTTCCGTTTTCGATCTTGTTATTTTTCATCGAATGGAATAATTGGCTACGAACGAACAAAAAAAAAAAAAAGAAATACAATGGACGAAAAAAAACAAGCTTCTATCTGTACGTTTTACAAAAGATCACTCAAATTCTCAAAGAACGATCAAGAATAAATTCTATACAATTTCTATAAAATACGAATAAAATACAAATTAAAATCCTTTTAACTGCGATGGTAGTTCCAACGTTAAAAAGATGATTGGACTATCGTTCGTTCACCTAATGAAAATTTCATTTCTATCGGTTATAGTAAATTTTTAATCGTTCGTATAACATACGACTAATTCTAAAAGATATATCGAATATATTTTTCTGTCTGTTTACAAATTACACTAAAAATACGAGGGATAAATTGAGCAAAGAAATATAATGCAGCTGTTGAAAGTCGTTTGGTGAATTGACGAGACGTTGATCGTAAAAGTTTAGCCTGGGTTTTACATAAAAAATGCATAAAACCGGCGCTTTCCGAATAGCCAGGTATGTTGCACAGGGATTAATTAAATATTACCTGGTATCGTACGGTCGTTCGACCGAGTGAAATCGCGATGCTTCTATGTGCTCGTTACGTAAAAGCTATTTTCGAGGAAGGAATGTTATTAAGCGAACATATCAACGGTACTATTCTCCATTCATCCGCTCGGTTTTCACGCGCCTCCGCTTTCGGTGCTTACAATTACGGTTCATTGAATCGTTCCGAGAAAAATTGAGCAGCGTAGGTATCTGTTAGTATCTTCTGAAAGTCCGTAGTAAAAGAAGATTCTACGTGTTATCGTTTTATTAAATAATACACGCACTATCGATCTCGTTCACTTTTCTATTCTACAGTTACGTAATTTTATTTTTCAAACAATTTCTCTCTACGTTCTGTTTGAACAGTCTTTTTTACAAATACCTATCGATATCTACTTTTTTTTTGTTATTAATAAAGTTTCAGAAGGATCAGAGAACACGACGATCGAACGAATATCATTTTATCGAATACCATTCGAATTATGTTACGTATTATACCGGTAACACAAAGGTCGTTTAAAAAATTGAGAATTTATATTCTCGACGTACAATTATATTTTTCAGAATCGTGAAAAGGGAACGAAAGAGCGATTCTATTTGATTCGAATAAATCGTGGGAAACGCGTATTCGATAGAACTTCCATTTATATCTGCTAATTCATGGAACTTTATACGGAAACGTCGTATATTCGTGGTGAAATAAAATAACGAAATACCTGGCTTGGAGGCTGTTGTTGCCGCGTAAACCGATGTCCAACGAACGAATACGAACGTCGAGCTGAAATTCGCGCGCAAACAATTCGAACACGGAGAACTTATTGACGAGAACGATGGCCGTTAAACGTTACGCGTCCGATTAATCATTCAACGAGCGTCTGGAACCTGTTCCTGGAGGAAAGCGTTCGTGTCGAGTTGTGAAACTCGTCTGAAAAATTTCTGATTCTATGAACCTTGACCTTCGCTCGGTTGGAACGGATCTTTCGTGGAACCGTGAAGGTCGTGTCTGTTACCGGCACACGGCCGGAAGCGGATGTGACGCGATCGTGGATCGTTTAAAGTAACGAACGAAAGGAAAACATCGTGGATTTCGTTGGCGAACTAAGCATAATGGAGCGTTTATCACCACCTACGGCGTGTCGAGCGTGAAAATAGAAACATACCGGGGCCTTTAGACGTTTTGATTCACCAGCCAGCCGCGATTTTTTATCCGAATTTTTTCCTCTCTGTGGTTGCGAACGAATCGATTCGTCCTCTCTGTATATCGTATCTATATACAGTGGCTCACAAAAGTACGAGTATTTTATCGTACCATTTACGTTTCAATATTTTTCGGGTATAACGTACAGTACAGTCTAATAATATCCCAGCGGGATATTAGTAGAAATATGTGCGAGAAAAACACCATAGTTTTAGGCTCATCAAGGTATTCGAACACTTGTACATATCTTTTGTGAATACCGTGTATTGTGTATATTTCGTCATACGTAGCAGAGCGCCGATATTTGTAGAAATTCATATTTCTACGAATATCTAGAATTTAAGAGAAATTTGTATTACGTGCAATCCACGTATACTTTTTCATCTTAAGAATTTCCGTAAATGCGTAAAAATTCGCAGTCGAGCGTTATATGAGACATTTTGAAATTTCATCGACGCTCTAACGAGACACGAGTTTCGTGATCACATTGATAAAATTTGGAGCTGATCTGAAAGCGTACGCGTTACAGTTACAACATACATACTTGCTCGGAACGTATATTTATAAAATACGTAGTATACAGAGCGAATAGTTACCTTAGGCACATGCTAAATGTTAAAAATAATCGAAATCAAAAGTGAGATCTGTCAATGCGATGGATAATTAATTGTTTAAGTAGTTTTGTAATCTCTTCGAAATATACGAACCGTCCCGAAGATATTGATCCGTTTCGTAAATTGAAAAGTACAGAGAAGTGACAACGTTACAAATATACTTTAACAATTTACTTTAGAATTTATCATCATCTGAGAGATTTTCTTCCAATGAACAAACTTGTAGAAATAAATCACTTGTTCCTTAAGAACTGAATAATAATCGCGCACTTGCGTAACGAAATCAACGGATTACTAAAAAACCGAGTTGATCAGTTTGGTTTCCAAGAGACTTTGTTGTATATTCTCAGATCTGTTTCAAGTTTTATCAATATAATCGCCACAGTGATCATGATCAACCGTGTAATTACACGAAATACCCTGCAGCTTTTGTATAGGTTTTCGGGTTTGCTTCAAGCTTTGCCAATATGATCGCGACGATTGTGATTCGTCACAGCGCTAATGAAGTTTGAAAATGTTTTATACGAAACGCCCAATATATTCATAAATCGTTGCTGTTACGTATTGAAATACTTTGGCGAGCGACTGTATACGTAGAAGCGCGAAACTGGCAGCCGGAACAGGAAATGACGCGGTCAGATCGACTAACGGCTGAATAAAAACCACGGTATCGCGGCCGAACCGGAATCGTCCGGATCCCGGATGTTTTTTTTTAACTATCGAACTGCGAAATAACCGACAGATGAATGACAGCCTCCAATTGTAGTATCGAACGTGATGCGCGCGCGCGCGAATTACCGTGACGCTCGCATGGAATGCAACGTAATTGTACGTGTATCGTTTGAACGACTGATTGCCATTTCGCTATGGTATTTAATTTGTATGGAATTTTAGGAGAATTTAATATCGGCTATTATTTAAATTGTTAGCTGCGAATGGGTAAGTTGGTTGGTCACTTGGATCGACAATTCTGTTGGATACGATAATTTCTTTATTTGGCGATTCCTCGGTTTTGTATTGTTAATTTCAGTTCCTACTGATAATCTTGAAGTTTTGATAGAGTTTTAATAAATAATAATTTTAATAGTTGATCATTTTGAAAGGTCATTTTAATAAAGTGATACAAGATTGTAGCTAAACGAAGCATTGGAAAAGGAAGAGATACTGTTCAGAAAAGATAAGTTCACTGCTTTCGTCAAGTAGGTGTAGCATATTCAGTAATTTTTCTATATTCAACAAAATTCTATCTTTTCTGCAATTTGTTGGTATCCGTTGTTTTATGACCTCGTTGTAACCAGTCCAATTTGGATCGATCTATGAAAGCAAGCATATATATATTTTTTAGTCTCATTTTTCTTGGAGTTATTTTAGCCGATGGAAGCTACGATACTCGGAAAAACATGGAACAGTCTACGTCATCGATACTTGTCACATTCGGTACCATTTTTCTTGAAAGATCCGTATGTCTGTCCTTTTTAACACGTCGCGCTTGGTAGCAGCACACTTGCAATTTCACAGCAACCTCTTTCTTTCACCATTATGTTCTGTCCTTCCATGTCAAAGCACTTTGTCAATCACCTGTCCACTGCAGATGCGAGCATAGTTGGCGTCACCTAATCTCCAATCTCACGATCAGAAGGTCTTATTAAATTTACACCTGAGGCGATCGAAGGAAAAATACTCGAGTGAAATTAGTACATTTTATATAACAATAAATAAATTCGATTCGAATTTATGGTGGATAGTAAAATTTAATTACATTAACGATACACTTTTGTTGTATCGTATAAAATCGTATTCATCGTGTAAAAAGGCTAGCAAGACGTAAAAAATGATAATATGGATAATAATAACAATAGTAGTAGCAATAATAAGGAGAGAAAGGATATAAAGGTGGAAAATAAAAGTAAACGATATGGATGAGTAAGACTATAGGCTCAACCTAATTGCTGTTCGTAAACCGACTTCTTATATCCTCCATATAAGTTAAATTCTAAGATCGAATATGCACGCTACGCGTTATCTTTTATTTTATTTTGTAGAATTTTCAATTTTCATTGAGAATTTTTAAGTAAATTTTTCTGGCGTGGTTCTATAACTTGCGTTATCTTGAAACGAGAAATTCCCTAATATTCACTTTTCTGCTCTATAATATTCGAGTTATATTAATTTTTCCATATTGACGTCTTGATTAATCTTTCCATACTAATATCTCAATTTACCCTTTGCAAGATACAATTCGAACAAGATCATTGTTCACGGTAAAAATGCACCGAATAGAGTGTTAAATCCGGTACAAATGAAACAGTGAAATAAGGCGTAAAAGAAATGAATTAGAGAATTTGGAAATTCGAAGACCTGATTTGAAAGTTGGCAAGTTAAAAAGCTTAGAATTCTGAAAACAAAATGTTGCGCCCACGCAACGCTGTTCCTTATTGGGTCAATATTACACTTTCCCGAAATTAATTACGTTTAATTACAAATGAAACGCTTAGATACCGTTCCCGATTGCTCTTCGCCTCGATATCGCTTTGATAATAATTCACGAACGAAACCATAGAGAAAGGATAGATTCGCGATAATTCGATCGTTCGAAGATCTCGTTTCCTCCACGATAATAGATCGAGCCTAATGATACCGGAAACTCTTTCCTTCGGCATAAGCTTTCGATGTAATACAAGCTTTCCTACTCGTCTACCACGGGGAAATAAAATTAACTTGTCTTCCTACGTGTCGCAAGTTGTAGGTGTTCCTTCTGTATATGTGCGTGTATATATTTCACACGAACGCAACACATACACACATTGTACATATAAAAAACATTAATAGAACCGCGTACTTACGTTCCATTGTTGGAAATAAGGCGATCGTTTCTTCGATTAAAATGATAGCCAACCGGGAAGCAACCAAGTGATTACGTACTCGAAATGGAGAAATAAATACCAATGTTTCTTCAAAATACCTCGTTTCTTTTTCATATTCAGCCTCTGATCGTGAAATAAACGATATTAGAATCGTATTGAATCATTGTTGGAAAAAATAAATACCACGCTATTTATAATGTTCGCTCAGAAGCTTATAAACTCGCGTCTCGTTTCTCACATTCGAAGCAGCCTGCTGTATCCACTAAAAAAATAAAACTCAAGTCGCATTGTTCCGTCTATCGAAAAACGTGCGTCGATAGATACCACACTGTAGCGTGCTATTTACCGCTACATTTTCTCAGCGGTTGACTCGTTATCAATGTGAATTTAACGCTTCCCCTTTCACGGTTTATATCGAGTACGAATGGTAAATGCAACGTTTCAGAATCTATCTCTTTATTCGGTATATGTAACAACTAGCTTCTTTCATCCATACGTTTACATTTATCGCGAAAATCGATACGTACTCTCGAAAAGAAAAAAAAAAAGACGAGAACCAAGCAACAAAACGATTTACGTATATCAAGTACGAAGAATAAACGGAGCAGTGTCACCACGCGTTCCTTTTTTTTCGCCATACGTAAGAACTTTCTTGTCTCGTCCATTTATACCAGTACGTTCATCCATATCGTGAAAATCGACGTACATTCGCGAAGGAAGCAAAAAACAAAATAGAAACGACGACGACGAGAGAAAAGACTCAGGGCCTGGTTCTATTCTTCTTTTTTTCTCACTAACGGATTAGAAATTTGACGCGCGACTGGGTTCATCGCGCGGGATCGATAAAAGCCGGGCCAATTCGATTCGAGATCGTAACGAAATCAAAGGTAACATGGTAGGGGGTGGAGAAGTGGTTGTTCGCTGCGTGTGTATCGATTGGGGACGCGGTTCGCCCACGAGACTAGCCTACATTCGAGCTGCTGCTTGCTTCGCCCTTCTCTTGGCCAGCTTGTTTTCCTCTGTCTGACCCCTCTGCGACCAACTCCACTTCCCCCCTCCCGTCCCACTTTCCCCTTTTCCAACCCCGTTTTCCCTCTAAACCAGCTAGCTCTCGCCCCAACCTCGAGTCCTCATTCAACATTCCCTCCTCTCCACATTCTACTTCCCCAACGTCCCCTTTCTTCCTACCTTTCAATTGCTACTCGGACACGGATGAACGAAAAGAGGGGTAACGCAGACTTTGCGGGAGAGGTTCAACGGAACAGGAGGCAGAGGGAGGGAGAGGGAGGGTTGAAATTAAAGAATCAGTCGAGCCCCGGGATTCGGATAGAATAACTGAAAGAAGTATAAGCTCCTTTCATGGATCCGGCTGAATGAAGGGGGTTGAAACGCGAATTAGAACAAAGTAGGTCGATAACAGACGATTATGATCGATTTTATGGGACGAGGAACTCGATGTAACAAGCTTCGATCGAAGTTACCTGCTCGCGCGAACGAAAGGGCTTGAAAGATGAATTAGGACAAAGTAGATTGACGATAGAAAATTGTCATCGATTTTATGGCACGAGAAACTTGTCGCAACGCACTTGAATCGTAGTTACATCTTTCGGGTGGGACATTGAGAAACGAACTAGGACGAGGTAGATGGCTAATACGGGATTAGAATCGTTTCTATGATACGAAAGTTTTGGCGCGACGTACCTGCAACGAACGGGGTTGAAAAACGAATTAGGACAAGATAGATTAGGACAGTGGAAGATTGCAATGGATTTTGTGGTACGGGAAACTCGATGTAACGCACTTGGATCGAAGTTACCTTCCCGCGTGAATGAACGGGATTGAAAAATGAATTAGGACAAAGTAGGTCGACGATAGAAAATTGTAATCGATTTTATGGAACGTGATGTACTTGCAACGAACTTGCTTTTTTACGTGAATGAAGGGGATTGAAAAACGAATTAGGACAAAGTAGATCGACAATAGGAAATTGTGATCGATTTTATGGTACAAGAAATTTGACCCGAAATACTTGCATCGATGTTAGTTTTGTATATACACGAATGACACAGTGGATAGACGGTAGAGGCTTGTAATCGATCATGCGATACAAGAAATTTCGTGTAGGGTATTTAGATCGAAGTTACTTTTTATACTTTCTCTTCTACGTGAATAAAAGGGGTTGGAGAACAACCGATAGTAGCTGATGATAATCGATATTTAAGCTGCAAAAAGTTTGATACGTAAGACATCAAGTTGCTTTTTGTTCTCTTTCCATTTTATATGGACTCGTCGAGTATCTTCTCTTCTTCTCTCTCTTTTCTTCTTTTTCTTTTTTCATCTTTTGCTCTCCCCTTCGCATTAGTATAATGCGTCGTTAAAAGGACTCGTTCTCGTTCGAAGTAAGACAGGACGGCGAAAATAAGAGTCGAAAGAGATACCTCGTGTTTTCCCGCGTGCAAAAATGTACGATGGGAACGTAAATTGTAACAAAGAGACGACGTTGCGCACCCTGTCTTTTAGGGGTAAGATGCACCGGTGAAAAATTGAGAAGCCACGAAAAAGGGTAATTTTTTCGTTACTGGCCCCGTGAATTCTTCTCACCGATGACTAACCCCATAGTATCACTGTAAATTTCATCCCTTATCTTTCGAATAGGTAGTATCATGTTTCTAATTAACATACTTGCTGTTAATTATTCACTTAATATTACATCAAGCGAGATACGCTGACACGTTATCGAGATTCATGTTCTTTACGTAACTCGACAACCCAAGTTTACAGCCAAGCCGGAAATTCATTATAAATGAACATGCACATTTATTATCTTTTATAGATGAGCGATATTAAAATCCAGCATGTTATCGACCAATTCCACATCAATGCTATCTTCGTGTTTGATTTTAAAATCAGTTGAATACGTGGCTGAATATGTACGTCTAACATTTTATGAAACGCTAACAAGCGGCTGACACTATGATTGAACTAGTGTTACTTGTTTCTTACGAAACACAGTATCGATATATCAAGTATCTTTTGAAAGATTTATATTTTCCAATCCATCAAATGGAAATACTTCTTCTCGTCCGTCCAGTGAAATAAAAATAAAACAAAATAAGAATCAAGAAAAATGGACTTTCCCGCCAGTTCTTCAAATAGAAGCAACTTCCTTTGCGTTTTGACCGTAAAATACTACGAACCGGAGGCGTGACTTTCTATTACAAGGGTTTAACAAGGATTTATTTTAAAAGTTCGATCGATCCGCCCTTGCCTTTCCATCCAGCGATTCGTCGAACGCCTTCGAAAACCGAATTACCCTAACGGCCGTAAAATAGGTCGAGCAAAACGCCGGCCGGACCGATGAATCTCCACGCGAGATTAAACCGTCCCTGAACTATCCGAAAATAATATAGCGTGAAACTGCTTACCGTCGAAGCTGAAAGAAAAGACACACGAAGACACGGAGCGGCGCACACAGGCGAGCCATGGTCCCGTCCTCTCTCACGAAGACGAACGATGCGTGGCAACCTCGAAAACGGGGTGGAGGCAATAGAAAAGTATGCAGGTAGTAACCAGGAGGGGTAGTTCGTGAGAGAGGAAGAAGAAAGAGCGACACCATCGGTAGCCGCAGCACCCTGTCGATCGTGGTGGCTGGTTCGTTCGGGGGATGAAGCGGGGTTGGCTGGTGGTTGTGCACTGTAAAAGAGGGGAAGGTGGGTCGCCTCGTATCCGTGTCACGAATGCGCGCGTCTGCACTCCACCTCGCCACCCTCCACGGCCACCGAAAGAGGTGAATGCAGTTGGCCGTCATTTTGCAACCCGTTCAGACGCCATTCAGATGCGTCCGATGCAAGTGGTCGGCGTCGCGCGACTTCCATCTCGTCACAAGATCTGATTGATACGTTGTACCTCGATCCAAACTCGGACGACGAACGTTGATAGACTGCTACATAGTAGACCTTTACGCGTTGATTAAATCTTGATCGACATCTATCTCTTGGTGAAACGTTCGAAAGGGGACAAAGACCGATAAGACGAGACGAGACGAGAAATCGAGGAGAGATAGGACAGAAAAGCAGCGTTTTATCAAAGATATACGTAGCCGATCTCACGCGGAGTACATGCGCGCGGCTGATGGTCAACTGCTTGTAACAGCCGCAACACGCCGAGGGGTGAATCGACGCCGACGATCCTCCGCTGGTGATCTCTGAATGGACCGTCGCGGTGGTGTTTGCCGTTTGTTCCGCTTGAAACGTGACAGACGTGGGACAATGAATTTTTCAAGGATCGCGCTCGGTGATAGGGGACACCGAATGGGGAACGCGATGTTGACCGAGAAACTAACCGACCAGTGTTTTATGTGTACTTAAAGGTGAGCGGGCGTTACCCACGGATTTCGATTCGATCCGAGGTGGTGAGTACGTTGATTTCCATTAGATCGTGCAAATTGACTAACTCTATCTTAAGCGATAGGATTTATAAACACATAAATCAATCCTTTGGAAATAAATTCATTGTTTTCTTCGATGAATATTAATTAATCGTTCGTAGCAGATAGTATAGGTAATTACGAGTTCTGAGATCAATTTTGTTAAAAGTAATCCCTGTAATTGTGATTTTTCTGCGCGTTATCATTTATGGGGTTGCTCGGCGTGGCTTTTCAGCGATCCATTTATTCCTTAAAGATCGGTCGTTACAGATGAACGATAAAACGATCCAAGGAAATATAAACGAAGGTTTGATCGTAAATTTTTTCCTATTTGCATAGGATCGTAATTTGCTTGAGGATAATTAGGAAATTAAAATGAAATTATTGAAATTTACATTCGCGTGCGAGGCTAAGCAACGTTTTAATTAGACGATTCAGAAGTACGGTCACGTAGATTTCCTATGAGTCATTCTACCATGAGACAACCTACCGCCGGGAAATCGATTCGGTATAGTCTAATTTACTTTAACGGCGCGGTGGCGGCTCGTATCATCTTTTGTTAAAAATGCAATCACGCGATCACCATTAACTATTAATATTTCAAGAGGAATTCTCAAGCCGAACATTCTGTCACTATTGCCCCATACATTTTTCTAATCGGTGTCTTATTTGTATCGAATTCGATTCGGTTACAAAATATGACGATACAAACATTATTGTTTTTTACCGTAGAATTTATCGTTATTAGTTTGACCTCCCTACGACTAATGAACCGATTGAAGTAAATCATTTCTTTAGCGGGCAATGAATATATTAATTACGTACTTACGCGATGAAATTAAAAAATGAATGAAACGTGGATTTCACCGGTTTGGCTCCTCAGAGGATCTGCGTTAGATATTCATGTTAATTAATATTAAATATTCGATTATTCGTATCTTTTCAAATATTCGTTCTAACATTAGATATTCAATATGTGCGTGATTTTCGTACGATTGCAGGCGTGCAAGGAAGAAAAAAAGAAGGAAGTCAGAGATAACGAACGGAAGTCGCGGAGTTGCACGTCGCACGTGCTTGGCGAATAAGCATCGAGAAAATTGCCGTACGATTATCCTCTCTTCTTTTGCTTTCTAACACGGCGTGACAACCGCTTTTCTGGACGAAGGAAGCCCCGACTGACCAAGCAGAACGTCTCAAAAAGGAAATGTCAAGGTACTGCTTAGAGTGGTTATGTTTATTGCCCTTAGAAACTGTCCCCGCGATTTCTTCTTTCCCACCCACGCTTTCGAAAATAACCTCCGTAAAACTTTCGCAATTTTCGCGGATTTTCTTTCCACGCTCGTTATATCTCCACTCGTTTCTGTCGTTCTTCTCTCGCTGGATAAAATTTCGAATTTTCAAACAGTTTAATCGCGACCAGATTAGGTATTTTCACCTAATGAGCATTAAAGTATAAAAGTAAAGCTGTAAAATTTATAAAATGAGAAGTTAGAAACTTGCCCTTAATTGGTTGGTAACACGCGATTAATTAAATATTTTCCAGCGATAAATATAAAGATAAAAATAGAATTATACAAGTTGTATAACTAGAAATGTAAAATTCCCTTCGTAAAATTTCTAAATAAGGTAACGTAAATTGAAGAATGTTACATATTTTTAACGCTATAGAGGTAATCGATAGAGCGTTCGACGATTTGCAAATGCGCTTTATCAACGGTCGTCACGAGCACCGCGGCCAATGACTCACGATGAATAACCAAGGTTTTGTAGTAAATGTTGAACGACTTTTCATCGAGTTCGAGGATGGCAAGGATAGTAAAATCCTTTGACTGACAATTTATCGTGCCCCACCGCCCTACGGTAATTAATAGGGTGATTTCAAGTTTCTTTTTTAACAAAGAGAAACGTCAATGCATCGTGTTACATAATTTACAATCGTAATTTATATTATTTTCCAGAATATTCTTCCATGTTGTTCTTGGAAAATTAATTTCAACATTCGCGATAACATTTTTTAACTGCGCTATGCTACAAATAATTCTCCATATGAATATAATTGTAATTTTCTTTTCGCTTAAGTTCTTATGTTTTATATCGAATGTCCCTCGATTATCTTGTGGAAAAATCGATTTGGAAATCAACCCCCATTTTCTTTCGTTAAATTTACAAATGTGGCGCGTGTCGTGTAAATAATCTTTTACATATATAGTCAGAATCCATCTTTTTATAAAATTGCAAGAATTTGCGAAATGATAAACAGTCATAAATAGTCGAGAGACATTTAGACAACGAGGATTTTATTCCGGCGAATCTCTAAATTTTTCTCCCTCGTATGTTTGCATTTCCCTCGGCGAAGTACTCGACAAAAAAAAAACCCCTTGAGAGACGTCTCGATACTGCCCACGCGTTTCTCGTTCGAATCGACGACACGCAATTTTACGCAAGTGCGTGTCTGGCTGCGTGCGCCCTGCGAAAGCTCGCAAGCTCTCTCCGAAGGGTGAATGGAGCCTCTAATTTAGTCGGTGCCACGACCGCCCTACGATCCGTACGGATCTACGCTCCCGTACACTCGCAAAACTTTGTCTCTGCCAATAATTTTCCCTCCCAGTGCTTCGATCTGTGTTCCATCAATTTTCTTTTCATTCATTGCGGATTTACATCAGTTTCTCTTTATACTTATGACCTCGACTCCACATCGCGATTTCTCAACCTAATTGAAATACACATCGAGATACACATTAAAATCGACGAGTGATTCATGAGCAAACAGCGAACCTTTTTAACAATTCGTCCATTTATCTTATCGTTGAGTCAGTCGTAAGGATATTATCGAATGTTAGCGGAAAAAGTGTTTTTTAAAAGGCAGATCGTTTTGCAATCGAAGTATTCAGTGCTGTCGGGTAAATGTGAGCAAGCAACGTGTATCCGAAATATTATTTTTTGAAAATTGGAAAGTACAGAATACCTGAATGTTTTTTTTTTCAACAATTACCGCCGTACGATCGGTCATATGATTAATCGTAAAATCGTTCGTGTAATTAACGTACTCAGTGTTATCGAGTAAACGTAGTTAACCGACACGCATTTCAGATATATTTTCTTGAAGGTGAAAAATACGGAAAACACGGATGTTTTCTATTATGAATTACTTTGTACGATCAATCATGCCAAAGGACGTACGGGTATTTACCGATAGCAGAATTGGCTTCGCTCGTCCATGACATCGATCTCGAATCAATTAATTTACGAATCCGTCGGATAAAGACGGGGTAGTTTCGAAGATTCGGTTCTACTACGGTGGTTTATTGATTTTTTCAGCCTGTACCGGTGTTACAACAATGACAGTTGGTCAGCATTGTTGAGTGATAGGGATCGGTAGGCAGCTTCAGAGAAACCGTAGTTCGTTGAACAGCAGCTTCGCGGAATACAGTACCGGTACTGTGTTATATGAGTAATTGTTGCAGTATGCTGCTACTCAACATTGACTCAACTTAAAGGGAAGAACGTTAAAAACTTGAACATCGAAACACTTATTAGAAAGAAAAATACATATCGACGAGGAAAGATTGGAAGAAAGAAGACAAATATTTCGGAGGATTCAATTTTAGAGAAATAAGACAATTTTAGATGTAGAAATTATAAATTACGTAGTAAAATTTTGTTTGTGGAAATTTGGAAGATAGAAGAATAAATAGAAACAGAAGAGCCGATTCGACAGAACGAATATTGGATGTCGGCCGTATGGCAGGGATGAATGGGCGACATCCGGTTTTCTGATTCACTGAGATATTCTTGAGAAGCGCGTAAGACACGCGCGTAGATGTTCGCTTGATTCAATGTTGTCTTAACCGATGAACAATTGATAAAATCGAGCCAATATTAACAGACTATTGATTTTTAATTCGGAGCAAGATCGACGCTGTTTTGCATCATGTGTCTGTCACGAGATAAAGGAAGATTGCTTCATCGCTTGTTATACGTCAATCGATCGATATTGCTTGTGTGAAGAAAGAATCGTAGAAAAATCACGGACGTTTAACGATTTCAAACGGATGGAAAAGTATAATATCGACGCAAACATGAGGCAGTGTTTCGACAGAGTTTTTATACACGGTAATACGTAACAAGATGATCGAATTTTTCATCTTTTTCTCTTCTTTTTTTTTTTTTTTTTATTCTTTCGTTTCTTCGTGACAAACTTTAATTTTATAGAGTATACGTGTGTGGAATGATTCATCCCCAAGATGCGTCAGCGCATCAGAAAAATATTTCTTTTAATGTTAACCACCGTGACGAGTATCCATGACCCATAAACGCTCCTAGGGAGATACGCGTGTTCTTCTTGCTTTGATTTATTCATAAACTGAATTCCCTTAACGATAGAAGTAATATAAATAGTATAATCCCCTTTGTTCATCGCGACAAACTCTCTGTGAATGTATGTATACTGGCGCTCAAAAGTAATCAGACACTTGTTTATCTTTGTAACTGTGTAACCGAATTACGAAATTAAAAGTGAAAAGGTCTGCAATAATTTTCTTCTTGCCGAGCTATACGTAATAGTATATTACAACGAAATACAGTTCATTTTTAGAAACCAATATACAATGATAAAGTTGTCAATCTTGTTTGGTTGAAGAACTGTTTGTCTTTAAGTTGTTTAATTTCTGAGCCGTCGGTCAAAGTATCTGGATATTTATGAATGGTGGTAGATATTTGAATCTCAACTTCGAAGCGATTCAAAGTTTTTTGATACTGTAGAAGTTCGAGTCACTTCCAGAGTGATTTAGAATTCTCAAAAGCATCGATAAATCTTCAATCTTTAAAGTTCCAATAAATCGTGAATATGCAAAGTTTCGACAAATCTTGAAACATCTTGGAAATCGTAAAAATCTTAGAAACTCATATAAGATATTGAAAGAAGTCAAATATTTTCAACATAATATATCGAAATCTTATATATTACATAATACAAGAGATGGTAGAAACTTCAAAAGCTTAAAACTTGTATGTACTCCAATATTTCGGAGCGTGTCGTTACTTATGAATCACGGTGTACTCGCGTAATCGTCGAAAGAGGTCTCCTTATTAAAGCGAAGAAAAAGAATGGTATTACCGGAAGAGAATACGACACCGACCGCGTGAGAGCGCGACGTCGAAATCGAACGAATCGAAACATCGTGTAGACGTGCAATGGCTGAGACGGAACACAGAAACGCTTCTCGCTCCGGTCTCAATGGGCAAACGTAAAACTTGATTCCGAATGCACTTTACTATCATTAGTTGCACGTGCTTCGCTTTCATTCACCTTGAGTCCCTCCCGCCAAATTCCTGGCGTTGGTAGTAAATCGAGCACGCGATTGGCTGTCATTTGCGTGTGTCCTGCCGCTGATTGGCTGGTATATACTCCCGTACATAACCGAGTGCAAGGCCGAAGTAAACCGAAGCCCAGGTCAGGGTACACGAACGATGTCTTCGACAGTTCGAACGAGAAGCTTGCGCAGACGAGACAGACTGGTTTCTGTTAACGATATCAACATGGCTGTTTACATGTCCACGCAGCCGCTACTTTCAAATCGCGGCTCGCACGTTATTCTTAATCGTACAGTCTTCGTATTCTACGTGTGTTTGTTTCTGACAAGAGGTACCGATCGAATTTTTTTTTATATTTTTGAATATTTACTTTTTCTTTTTTTCATTTGTGTGAACATCATATACGTACATTGATAAGTATACGTTAGTTCTCTCTATACACACGGTCGAGAAAACAGGATGTAGTTTATTCGTGTTCTTTGCTTTCGTATTTGTGTGTAAATGGGAAGTGGATGTATACACACGGTGTACAGTTGTGTCAGTGACTGAAACGACGTCTATTCATCCACTTGTCACATGCAGTTCTCTCATTGGTGCATACTCCATCTGCTCGCGTTTGTTACCCTTCCCCACTTCAGTTTCCTTGGTGTTCCGTTCATAAAATTGACGCGATGTTTATTTCCTGCGTAACCGTACGGAAGTCGGAAGAAATCGCTTCCGAGGATCTCTTTATGAGACTCAAAGGAATTCAAATTATCGTCGAGTGGAACATGTCGTTGTTAAATGACAGATCGTACGAAATCATGGAGAGGTGTTTGATATTACGTTAATAAAAGAGAGAACGTAAAACGTGTTGCTCTTTTTTTTTTGAGGTTCTGACATAACGCGTGTGCTCCTCCACGTGTCACGTCGCGCAAATACTTTATACTTATATTATGTATATCTTAATGATATTGGTTGTTATTCTCGAGATAAACGAATGTCAGTTACTGTGAGTGTGTTAAGAGTGTCGTTATATTATGACATTAAAGGATATTTGATATCTAATAACGTTTTTTGTATAGATAGTGATAGAGATATAGATAAGATTTTTTGTAGAAATTAATTGAACTATTTTTAATATATCGATATTAATTATTGATCTTAAGTATCTTCTTAGTATGATACAACGTAAGATAGCAATATAATTTATTATGATACTGGATTCTTGAAAACAATTTGAATCCAATGAATTAAAACTTTTGTTGCAGGAAGTACGAGTACTCCTTTGACTAACCATTATGTAAATGATGCAAATTATTATGACATCTCTAGCAATGATGACAGATCAGATCCCTTGGAGAAATTTTACTTAATTACTGGACAAAGGTGGCACACAGATACTGTGCTGCCTATTCCTTTATTGCCATCTACAGAGGGAATGTCTGCTAGGTCTCATCATAGGTACATAATCAAAAAATTTTCTGCCTATTATTAACTATGTATTAATAAATATTATTAACTCACATAGTAATAAATTTGATATCAATTTAAGATATCAATTTTTGATATACAGGATCCCACAGTCCATAACGGGACTGGATGATGCTGGAATGGATTTGCAAGCAGCTCAACTTAGTACGCGTACAGGTCAGGAGGTACGCTCCACTGCAAATTTATCATGGCCAGACTGGCAATTGCCTCTGTTCGTAGCACTTTGCGCCATCGGTGGCGCTATTCTCTTTACATTCCTGGTAAGATTTCATTTCTACATCATCCATTGCATATCGTTGAGCAAGATATTTATGTCTAATTTCATTTCTCTTTCAGGTTTTGTTATGGCTGCGGAAACAAATGTCGCGTGAAAAAGATACAGAGGATGGTGACAGGAGAGGTTTGGTAGAAGAAGGTGCTGTAGGTCACCCAGAAAAGCCTATCAAACCTGCAAAAGGATCGATTGAATGGGTTCATCAACCTGCAGCGAAACCATCCATTCAATCTGTTCAGACTGTCCAATCAGTCACACAAGCTACTGGTTTACCAGAGGCATGTTCCATTATTTAGAATAATGTAGATAGTCGTCAAGTAACAATTACAATATTGACGAATTCCTCTATCCTTAGGTATTGTCGGTGGCGATACCAGAACGCAGACCGGAACCAATATGTATAAAAGCTAAAGGATTATTGGAACGACGTGGATCAAGCGCAAGTTTGACTATAGAATTGGCACCTCCTCCAGAAAGTCCACCACACATTGTCACGCCTACCCGCGAATGTACTGCGGAGGAATTTTTATTAAGTGCCGGAAACGTTCTATCAAGAGCTCAACTTAAAAAAGCAATCAGTGATCCAGCATTGTTGCACAAAGAGTTTTGGGAGGTTCCTCTCAACTTGCCTGAGAAATTAGATATTTGTGGATCCGGGGTGAAGAATAGGTATTGTTCCGTATTACCAAACCCACAGTCGAGGGTGGTTTTACCGGGTTCTGTTGATGATCCTCTTTCTAGTTATATTAACGCCAATTATATTCGGGTACGTATGTTCAAGACAAAATGGAATACACAAAAATTGAAGTTATTTAAATATACAAAATTTCAATTTAAGTTCATCGATTTTAATTTAACAGGGTTATGATGGAGAAGATGTTCGCTATATTGCAACGCAGGGACCATTACCTCACACTGTGGGTGATTTCTGGAGAATGGTCTGGGCAGAAAAAGTACCCGCGATAGTCATGATGACGAAGCTATACGAGGCCGCGAAAACAAAATGCGAAGCATACTTTCCGCTGGACAAAAATAATCGTATACAAAGTGGACCGTTTACCATCATCGTTAATTCTATCGATACAAGAGAAGGCTACATAATCAGAGATTTAGAACTTCGATACGAAGGAGACAGAAGACACGTGCAGCATTATTGGTAATTAGATTAAATTTGCTATGTTTTGGTTATTTCGAGTGGTGCTATTAAAGCTCTTAATGTAATACTAACAAACAATTATAGGTATGATTCATGGCCGGACCATGCTGTACCTCAAGCTGCGGATACCCTTGTTAGTTTAGCTGCAGAAATAAATTCTTTACCAGGTCCGGTTATTGTTCACTGCAGTGCAGGAATTGGACGAACTGGTTGTTTCATAGCTTTAGCCACGGGAATGATACAGCTATTAAGAGATGGAAATGTTGACGTGTTGGGTATTTTATGTCAAATGAGGTACAAGATATTTTCTTTTAATTAAACTGAAATCCAGCAATTTAATTGCGAGTTAAATTATATGTTGCTAGATTTGAATATTTAAAAATTATATCTTTTTTTTTAGATATGACAGGGGCGGTATGATTCAGACGGCAGAACAGTATGAATTCGTTCATCGTGCACTTTGTCTGTACGAACAGACGCTTGATGGTGGTAAAGCGTCGAGTTCAGGGGATTGAAACCATAAACAAGGCGATTGTGGGAATTGATAACAGTTCACTAGAAGAAAAAATTCGTTTGAGAATTACTATGAAAAGATTTACGAAACGACTATGAGATATTGTCTGCAACATATTACTTCGTCCAGGTGTGAATATCTATACCATGGAGGAAATTCTATGGAAAGAATCTCAACTTTAGACCAGCGGATGTCTTATCTGACTCTCAGCTATTCAAGATGAGTTTTGTCTCACTAAATAAGCTGCCATTTCTATACTGCCATGACGAATCGTTGACAATTAATATCAGTCACAAAGCTCAAGACAAAGATAAACAGTTTATTGACTCATGTTCTAAAGAGTACGATGTTCTTAAACGGAATTAAAACTGTTTGACTAATGAAAAAAAAAAAAGTATTTCAATTTGACTCACGAGATATCAGGGTTTATCTGAGTATCGATTCAGATTTTTATGCATTCTCTATGTGTTACAAATTAGATTTGTCAGTTATAAATACTTGCATCTATAATATTCTCAGAATCCTATACTTTCTACAAGCAGTTCTTTGTTAGCTTTCCAATGCAGCAAACTGTTACAAAATTGATGTTGCTGTCTAATACTACAGTTAAAGAAATGAATGCTAAAAGCTGTTAATGATTATTTCAAAATGAAACCATATATACAGAAAAGCAAATTATTATAAAATTGGGACCCACGTCGATTAAAATATTTTTATCCTATTTGTAGTTCCTAGTTAATTTAACGGTAAAACTTACACGCTGATTTCCATGACTTTTAATTAATTTATCAATAAAGACTGAATGCAGGTAGTACAATATGTTTATTATATAAGTTATAAATCTAACTAGAGATAATATGTTTCTCTGATGCAAAACAAAATCCATGATGTTATAAGATCGTAAGAAACGTAGTTTTACTTGAAAAAAGAAAGGAGAAAAAGAGATAGCAAATTGTAGGTTGGGTTTGTTGATCTGAACCACGAAAAGCAAACTATCGATTCCTCATATAGTAAAGCAAGGTTATAGTTGTTGTATAACATTCTCTCTAAGTATTATGTACAAAACTATAATTTATTCTGTTTACTGCTTGAAGTATAAATTAATATTTAATGAAATTCCAATACAATGTTATGAATTAGTGACTAAAGGAGCCATTGCTTTTTTTTCTTGATAATAATCGGTTTGCTCGGTTGAATATTGTATTAGTCTATAGGTGACAATAAGTGTGGTTACGAGCTTCTAGGGAAAATTTGAAAAGAACTTATTAACAAGAATGGCAATAGTTTGAACAGAAATGTCTCTCTGCATAGAAATATTGCATATAACTCGATTTCAACGTTGTATCAAAGTTATTAATATTCATTACTATCGCATACCGTTACGAGATATATTGCAGACTCTGTAAGATCTATGATTATCGATCGTTGTAATGAAATCCTTGATTCGTTCTTTTTTATAATTAATTCTCACCGTAAAAATTTCAATTTTCAACTACTATATTCCACTAAGTTGTGCGTTTCGATTTCAGACTGTTACAATTGTATGCAATTTTGACAATTGTCTGTATGGATATGCCGTAGCGAGTTCAAATGTTTTAAGATATTCAGTCTGTTGATCAAATGTGTTGTAACATCAACTATTCGAATTGTCGATATGCCTCAGAAATCTTCTGTTTTGTAAGTGAACAAGTGTGAACGTGTATTTTTGAGCGAAAGATTGTGATATGTATACATATATACTAATATATATACATATATATACTTGTACATATGTTGTACAGAGAGCAAAATATATTTAAGAGACTATGTATTTGTGTAAGCAAATTGAGAGTAAATTATTTATGAGTATACATATAAAGCCTTGGGCAAACTTTAATGTAAACGTATTAATAACGTAACGATAACAATAATAATAATTTAGAAACCCTTTGGTGTTCAACTGTACTTATGTGACGTAATAAATGTTTATAGTACCCATGCAATGTTTACGTGTAATTTTTTGGCAAAGTGGAGTACTATTGCGGCCACGTATGTTGAATTTTGTTTGCGAAGACTTATTATTTGTAATTATCATAATTTTGTAATAGAATTTTATTAAGTTATTTTCTATGTTTATTCAAATTACTATACTTTACCAACAAATTATTTGTATATTTATTTCCAAAAATAAAGTCCGTTAAATTCAATTCATGAATTCAACTCGTACTCCGCCATTTTGATTAATACATTAAAATATAAATTTCCGTAGAAAATGTTATCAAACGTTTGCATTATATGTACCATGAAATTAATTCAATCTGTAGTGTACATATTACAAAAGATGATATCAACGTTCCTCACATATCATCTGTTTAATATTCTCTAGACTATAAGAAATGTAATGTATGTATATATATATATACAACATATGTGTTACGATCGTTCTATATAACTGTTACTTTGATAAATGATATTGTACATTATTTATTAAGAATAAAATTCTATTTTTATAGCCAATCAGAATTTATTCTGTATTCTAGAAATCCCATTATACGTACTCACATATACTATCATTAACAAGTGAAAAAAATAAATAATCACGAGATCTAAATTGCATTCTTTTCAAACATACAAATGAAAAATATATAATAACTTACATATCTCCAAACATTTACAACTGATGACAAGGAATCCTTTCAATCTGCAGGAAATGTACTCGCAATTTTCAAAACAACCACTCCGACGTCGAATCCACTGATTTCGTCTTACCGCGCGAAACGCCGTCAAGTTCGGTGCCGCCATCTTGAGTCGTACAAATCGCTTCATCGATATTCAGCTTCTTTTACGCCTGTTTACGCCTTAAAATTACCGTATAAATTGTTACAGCGTTTCAACGAATACACCACGCAATGATATCTTAAGTAACATCGACCACTCCACAACGAAAACTCGAATCAACAACCATTAACTACAAAATCAAAGGACATTTTCACGAGCGAGCGACGATGCGCGGTTCTTTCAAACCTTGCAGTTCGAAGACTGACGCGTACCACGTGACCAGCTCGTTCTCGGCGCGACATGCACGGGGCGCGTTTGCATGTATTACGTATTGTGTGCGTGTGGTATCGGCCACGGAACTGAAGTTTAGTCCGCGCCTCGGGATTCGACACGGCTCCTGGGTGTACGAGTCAGCAGTAGAATAACGCACGGAGAAATCGTTTCGTTGAATTCAAAAGAATCAAAAGAAAAAAAGGAAAGGAAGAACAAAAAGACGATATACAAAAGTTGATTCAAATAGTGACTTCTTTCGGATACTGTATTGGAGTAATCTTTTTTTTCTTTACGATGCTTTCATTGTCGTTCACCGTGTCGATTCTCGACGTCGATCGCTCGTAGATCGTGTCGCTGCGTTCGAAGGTGCGAGGAAACACGGAGTGACCACACGGAAGGAGTGAACTTATCTTATTTGGTGAAATTTCGAGGGAAACATACGATTAAAAAGGGACAGACAGTGCAACCGCGAGACTGAGAATAACAGATAGAAAGGCGACAGAGAAGGAGGCAGAAAGAGAAAGAGAGATAGAGAGAAAAACGGAAGAGAGTTACATTAAACGTTGCGTACTATGTGGGACGTCGCGTCGAGTGACATTCTAGCCTGGAGACAAAATGGGGCCCGTTGATCGGGCCCGGAAGATCTCAGGGGTCCGATTATCAACGGAGGTATGGATGTCATCGGGGACGGGGACGAGCAAACCCTCCAGGCGATTCTCGGTGAGTACCATCAGCGTTTCGTTTTGTTACCGCTTGTTTCGAGTGTATGATATATGTATAAATTGCAAACGTTCACCAGTCAGCTCGGTGGAACGTTTCGCGACGATTGACAAGCATGACAGCCACGGGAATGTCGCGGATCCCTAGCGTTCGCCATATACCTTGCATTTACCGTGTGCGCCATACAAATGCGTTCTTCGGTTGCATCGAGTTCCCCGTGCATTGACCTTAAACGCACCGGACACGGTTCATCGTGCGTTTTCGTCTTTCAGCCTCCTTGCTCTCAAACAGATGACCAGATAAACAGCGTTATCCTGCTCCAGTTTGAACTTACCCGGTCTGCGTTTTTTCTCTTCTTTTTCCGCTCGAATATTCTAGAGTCTAATAAGCCTGTTCCTTAGTGATGCAGAGTATGAAAATGATCAGAGAAGTTTCTCCTTTTTGCGAATTATTATTTGTTGAATTTTATGTAGATACTTTTGATCGAAGTATGGCCGATCAACGAATCAAGTAGTAAATATGGAGGAGTTTGTTTTTAACGGAGATGCTTCAAACAGTTGCAGGGCTAACCTTTCATGACATTTAGGTAAACGAATATAGCGGAACATTATAGCACCTTTATCTTTTTATTAAGTTATATAAAAATATATTTTACTAGCTTATCATAATTATTATAACTACTATGTACTAAAATTAGCCAAACCAGAAATATCTTATACATGTAGTGTAACTGAATAAAAGTATGTAAGAACATAGATATTTCTAAAGATAGCGTCGATATAGATCCAATTTAGATGTACGCTAACGTGGTAGGTGTGTCGGTACACTGAAGTTGTTGAATAATTCAAATATTGTTGTCGCGTAGTATCATTCATAGATTCTTCCTGAATCGCTTGAATCCGAAGAATTCTGTTTGCAAAATGCTTAGCTCGCTCTGATTGATCTTCAAAGGAGAGTCGTGTGCCTACGTGGATACATTTACCCTACTTTTGCCTTGACTGTGCACCTCCCCTCCATGCTCGCGGAAAAACCGCCTTCACATACCTGTTACACGTTTAGTTCAATGCATCGTGCTGCATCATTTCTTGCCATTATTCCACTGTAACTATGCAACAACCGCTATTATACTCTTCTCCTCGAAACCAAAACTCGTATGAGTCATCGTGTCTCTTAATTTCGTAAGAAGTCACGTTAAGTCATCCGTACCAAGCATCGGTCGAAATTAATTCGTTAAGGATCAATGATGCGTTAATGCAACATTTCATTCGTAATTTCCGTTTCTAGCCAATCTATATTATTTAATTTTGTTTTCTAACATTGTGGTTATGAAATTACTACTTCTTCTTCTAATAATCGTCACTAAGTTATGCGTGTTTAAACAGAATTCAGGTTCTTATGACGATAGTTGAGAAAATAAAACTGATATACAGATTTGTTTCATCCTCTACTTGATTTCGATATTTTATACATTCCTGCACATTATATACTTGCACACCCTTTACATTTTTTACGTTTTTATAAATGCATACAAATCTCTACTACGTTGTAAGTTGTATCTTTTAAAATTATGTTTTTTTCTGTAAGATGTTCATCATTATAAAACGTTTTTTTTACAATAATAAAATGGCGTAATCAGAATAACAAATATTTCGTGGATATGAGAAATTTAAGTAAACATTGAGACATCGACGAAATATGTAATAATTATCTGTTACATAGCATCAGCGGAACACTATCTGCATAAAAATTCTTTCGTCTTGTTCGTCGTTTGTCCGCGTGTTTACGACTTTTTTCTAATAATCGCACTGGATGTTGGACTCCCGGGTGCATTCACCTGCAACGAGTGCACCGTAGCACTCTTTATTTGGGTCGGAGGTTGCAATGTAATGCTTCTCTCCGTTCAACTTGATCTTTTCACGAGCATGCTCTCGCGAGCAGTGTACAAACGGAGAACTTGTTTTTCGACTACATTGAATCATTCGTTCCTGGATTAATATGATTAAATACGTCGAACGCGATTAAGATGAGAAAATAGACAATTGGATTAAGTCGAGTATCAACGTATCGTTGACAGAGTATGTTATGAAATAAATTTTCACCCCAGTTCCCATACGTACGTTTTTAGAAAATATGTCAATGTTTATAAGATGGAAAACGTCTATTTGCATTTCTTGACCTTGACATTTAAAAAATTACTGACGATAGACTCACGTTTTCCATTAACGTAACGTGTCAAGATTCTTTAGCATCAAATTATCAAACACTTTAATATAAGTATACTTTGTTTTATCGTTTCTCACAGTGTAGCTTTTCAGTCGAAACGTGATATTTTTAAAAATTCTTAGATACGCCATCAGTCAAAAGCCTGCAATCGCTACGCGTTCCATCGAGTTCGAAAGTTAAGCAGAATTCTCGAAGAGAGTCTATAAGAAACTCTTTCGATGCAAATTCTTCGAAAGACAATCACTGTTGATATATCGTTAGCGTTAATTTCGAATACCCCGCGTATTGTTGCATAGGATTGCAACGTATATTTTTACTGAATCAGAGAGCTCGGTCGATCTCGTTTAGAATACCTGTCGTTGAAGCAATTTGAATTTACGCAACGGCTACTAAATTTTAATCCGTGTCACTTTAACTCGTTAAGGACCAGGCAGTGAAGTAATAGGTAGACAAATAACTTGGATTATGTAAAGAAGGCAATTGGTACAAATCTGTCTGCTATCACTACGAATAGCTAACAAAATATCTCTATCAGTTCCTAGAAATGACGAACAAAAAGCAACGAAAATGATGAACGGAAATGAAATACGATCTCCACGAAGCCAAATAATTGCTGTGGATTCAAGGTCCTTGCCGAGATTTTCCGACCAGATCGTTTTGTATTCTAACGATTTCACGTTTAGTTAACTACATACATCTAATAAAGCTCTATACAATGACTGTAAAATGTATTGGCCCATACACTCGGTTTCAGTTGAAGTGGCTTTTTATCAGATTCTACATTTCATTTTCATAATATCTTATGAAAGTATTACTTAAATGATACGAAATTTATTATAATATATACGCATGCTCGTGAAAGTATCACGATATAGTGGTCGTGTTTCATTACAGTGCTAATGAAATTTCAAAATATTTTTATAATACATACAGTACGGACATAGAAATTTTCTATGGTAACCGTTCAAATAGGTTCACGAGCCGGTGTACTTGAATTTAGTTAAATGATAGAACAGACACAATGGCGTGTTGATACGTGCTTTTCGTAGCCACTGTACAATCTATCAAAAGGTTTTAATATATTTTGGAAAACACAAAGTAAAACGGAAAGAGAAAGAGAAGCACGTCGATGCGCGACCGCCGAGATTCGCTGGATGAATCGAACTCTCTCGGATATTACCGCAATTCGTCGGTCTTTACCAACAATTCCAGTATTCTCTGTGCTCGCAGTGGCTGGCAGACAGTGAAAGTTGCAGCGGTGAACGTGCTTTTCCGTTTATTTGAAATTAACAGCTCGATACTTGGCCGTAACCCGTGTCAATAAACAACGCGTACCGCGTACACCATCGACAACATTTCACTCGATTTTTGTTTTCGTTACCAGCTATTATTCACAGTCGCACGATTGTCGTCAAAGTAATTGTTCGTTTCTACGTTCGTTGCCAGGAAGGTTCGTTGCCGGTTCTTTCTAGATTCTTTCTGATTTTAATATTTCTGATATTATCCTCATTCGCGTATCTAAAGATGTTTACGTATCCTCTAGAAAACGATAATTAACGTTAAAAGTTAGCGTGCCGTAGTAATTAAAAAAACACGCCGATTTCATAGCGAAGCATCGATCTTTCTCACGTCGTAACGATAGCCGTGAAAGCCGTCGAAGATCGGCGAGAAAGACGTGCAGAACATCTAACGAAGTTAGTATAGCTGTGTTAAATATAGCCGCGCGAACTTTCCTCGTTGCTAATTAATTCTCTCCGCGGTATATTATTATGTAAGCTCGATCTCTGCATTCGATCGTCAGTTCGAACACAGTGCAGCTCCATTTGTCCGAACCTGGCGAATAAACAATTCGTATACACGTACGTAAGTTTCTATCAGTTCATTGATTATTTCTGCTACCTGTGATTTCTCTTTTAAATAGTAGCAATTTACGATCGGATAAATGGATCTTATTTAATCTGGATAGAATTTTGATCGAATACCGATTTAAATCTCGATCAAATAAATGGACTTCAGACCCGAGTGAAGTTTCACTACAGCCAACAGTAGTAATTTCGATTAATCTTTGAGCCGAGACGATTTAATCCATCTGCCATCTACGACCGAGAGAAAGATGAAAATGAGAAGAAAACACATCGGAAACATTTTTTTTATTTTTTATAAATATGCTTTCTTAAATATATATTTAATTAAAATGCTGAAAACAAGCATCTACGTTTCCCATCGAAAGGAGACGATTTAATCCATCTGCCATCTACGACCGAGAGAAAGNATGAAAATGAGAAGAAAACACATCGGAAACATTTTTTTTATTTTTTATAAATATGCTTTCTTAAATATATATTTAATTAAAATGCTGAAAACAAGCATCTACGTTTCCCATCGAAAGGAGAGATATTACGATCCATGTTGATTACATATCTTTCACTCATCCTCTCATTGAGATTCATATTCTATAATTACACTATTTTTCCCAACACCCTGTATATCGGAAATTAAAGACACATCGTTTGAACGATGCGTTGCGTGATATATCGTATGTACAATATATATAGGAAAGGGTTACTCGTCTGTGTATAAAATCAAAAGCGGTTTTCCTGATTTGTACGCTGCTTATCACTGGTCCGTGCAGAACGGCGCAACGACGCAAAATGAGCGTTAATGGCAACGTGCTTGTGCACGTGTGCACGCCTGTCTACGCTATGTAACTGCGTACGTGGATGGATGCGTCTATGCAGCAGTTACTGTGCACAATTCCATATACGTACGTATATCAAGCGTCATTGAATAGAAAGATACGATTAGCGTGACGCGATCCTATTCTTGCTGTAAAGTTTCAAAACAATCGATTTTTCGAGTTCCGCCTAGACTTATGAAACGTTCTCTCTCTCTCTTTCTCTCTCTCTCTCTCTCTCTCTCTCTTTCTTTCCTTTTTTTGCTACGCTGAATGAATAATAGGAAACGTTTCTTCTCGGATGTAAGTGAGTTGTTTGGGCAGTGGGTAAAGTCTGTTTCGCGTCAGTTAAATTACGTAGCTTGATTCTGAGTTTATATTCATCACTGTATAAGATGGCCAGATATCGTAACAATCGTATAAAATAAATAATAAGGATATAAAGACTGATAGTAGATATATTTTTTGAGGTTTATCTCGATAATTATGTTTGTTCGTGCCATCTGTTTTACTAGATAAATTGATAGAAGTTGATCAGCTTTTCCTTCGCTCTTTCCTTCTTTTTCTGTAGTGCATAAAATGATTGATTAATCACGGTCGATTTGGCAAGAAGTCTGACCAACTTCCAACTCGTCCGATCTTTCTTTTTCTCTTTTCTTTCTTTTTCTATTTCTTTCTTGCTATGAAAAAAAGGAAAGAAAGGAAACAAGGTTATCTAGAGACCCGAGGCGTACGGTGTATAGAGAAGGTTTTACCGAGAGTCATAACTGTAAACTGGTCGCTAAACGCGAGAATAAATACCAGTCTCTTCCGATTTTGTATAACACGCCGACGCTGTTTGCTTCGTTCTAAACTCTAAACTATCTCCGCACGAAAATCCTTGAATATATCGGAAGAAGAAGAAGAAGAAGAAGAGTAAGAAATGAACGCAGAAATCTTTTTCTCGCTAAATTAAAATAAAAATCTGAGAAGCGACAGATACGAAATCTCCGTATCATTCTGATCTAATTTTGCTGCAATTTTTTCTGCAACGTAGAGGTACGAAATGCAGCAGCAACCATAATAATCAAAGCTACTTATCGATTAGAGGAATATCCTCCTCTACTTCCGTTCTTCCGCGGATGATCGCATCTGTCGCTCTAGTTTCACCTTCGTCGAATTTGTCTATAAATAGGGACGAATGGTAGGTAAGCTGTACCGGTAGCACTAGTTTATTATACTCCATATAGTAATGGCGGCCATAAATTGCAACAAACGGTGTCGTCACGAGAGGCAATTTACTACTTGCCACTCGCGCCCTTGCGCCTCTACGAACGCAACTTTCCTCGATGCTCTTCCTCAAATCAATATCGGACCAGTGCAAAAGGGATCTTTTCGAGTCTTTTCAACAAAACGGTATGATTCACAAAACTCAACGAAAAAGACGTGCTGGAGAAATTTAAGAAATCCCGGTTTTTAAATACCGTGGAATGCATACACACCGATTTCGTTTCAACTTTATCGTGTATTTACCGATATGATTCTAATATGTAGAATACGAGATTTTATTGTATATATTAAAGAAGCGTTATGCAATTTACTATTGGATAATATTTCTCATCGCTGCCTATCTATTTACCACTAGTACTTATTCGACAATTCGTGTTTCGATAGAATCTGTTGTATGTCACTTTGATCGGCAGTAGCCACGCATTATCGGCAAACAAAGAATATTTAGAAAATGTTAACGTTTCGGTCGATGATGAAAGCGAATGTACGCATACTCCGGGATCAAATATTTGCTTTGATACCATTGCTCTCCGACCGATTAACAACGACGAATCGCATTAACCTCTCAAAATCTCTCATCTGTATATCGTAGCAATCACTACAAACATATCACCAGAAGATTCCATTTATTACCAGCATCCTTCTCCAACCCATCGACGAACCGCAACTGTTCCGAATCTGGTGTTTATACTTGAAATTTCCGTAGCGTGCAAATCGATGGAAACCAGCTCTCCGAAATAACATTAATCGTCTACTATTTCTTTTATCTCCTACATGTTGTTCCCCCTACATTCCCTCGCCATATCTATCGCCGTTTTACCATACACATGCTGGTTCGGCTGGCGATTTCATGCCGATCCACCGTTACACCGTTCATTTTATTTTGCTTGCCTCCTCTACCAGCCGTGTTGAAATCGTATCGATTCACCGGGTGAACGTTTATTTTCGACAACGGACGCACGCCAGCGACAATAAAACCGTTCGATCGTGGCCGCTTATCGGCGATCGGCGGACCTGAAGGATGAGTTATAGGACCGGCTGGCGCGACATGGCCGTTGAGGAAAGCACCGCGCAAGCTGGAGGTCGTCCTGAACCACCCACAACATCACATTGGTCGGCGAAAAGCTGTGTGGTTCCGCCTTTCGTCTAAAAGCTCGGGCATGCGCCGAGTTTCCGTGCCATTCGCTGCACCAGGCCACACGGTGCCTATCGTCTCTTTATTGTTATTATCGTCATCGTCGCTGTCCCTTTCCTCTTCTCTTTTTCCATTCGTTTCAAACTACTTTCCCTACTGCCATGCGACCAGCCATGAACAACCGCGAACGATATAAATAACGATGAGACACGAACGAGTATTTTGTTAGCGTCCTCGTTGTTACGGAAGATCGTTGGTATTTTTGTTTTCTTGGCAGAACGGCCTGATACAATCGTCGATTTTAATCGCCAATCGGCGTCGTACGAATAATTTAATCATCGATGAGTAGTAAAATAGCAAGTAAAGAATTAATAGAGTGATTGGTTAACAGTCGAGTATTCTAAGTTCGGTAATCGAGTGTCAGTCTGTTGGCTATTTAAATGGCACCGTATCAGAGTCGCGCGTAGGAGCGAAAACTATTTGCAAAGTTTGGTTCTGAGACTGAGCTTTTTCTTTAAAACAATTGGTACGTAGGCGACCAAAATGTTTATAGCTCTAAGGAAACAGTTTTGTGATATTTTCATTAGGAAGATTGTTAAGATAGATATTACGTGGAAGTGTACATACTCAGGCTACCGACATTAGGTTTAATCTACGAAGAACGTTCCCATTGTTCGCCAGACCCATTTTGACAATGGACTTTGGTAACTACGAGAAGGAAGATGTTTGGAAAGAAACATGGGAGCCATCTCGATCTTCCCCTTAGATTATACAGTTTTTCTTTGTTTTAGGGTTTTGTTCTTTAGAGCGTGTTACGATAGTAATTGCTTTATTATTTGCGATCGCGTCGAGTTTAAGCTTTTGTAGTGGAACGGTTAATTTATGAGCGGAAGATACGAGAGATTCGGGTTAAGATAAGTTTAGCAATGCTAAATACGATCGAATACTAAAATGGTTGAAGCATTGTAGCGAGATTAAATGAATTATTTATTTTCCTTTTTTTTTTTTCTTTTAAGACGAGGAGTAGAAAATTGATTTGTGAAACCCATTTCGTGCCTGTGACCCGGATTCTCTGTGAAAATCTCTGTTATTTGTCCGGGCGGAAGTTAATGTGGAACGCCGTTGTTGATGACATCCTCGTGTTCTTGTCCCTTTTTTGCAATAACCGCAATGCATGCGTTTTATTCGCGCGTGTATGCAAACAAGGGGACAGGTAGCGTGACATATACTTCGATGACAGGCGTGCAATTACGGAGATTTTGACACCTGATCGTAGCTTACGTACATACGTAAGGTCGTCGATCGTGCGGATGCGCGCAGGTGAAATTTAAATAGACAGATTCGTTGTAAATAAAATTCATTGAAAGTAACTCGCGATAACGTCGTAATATATTACTTAGAAAATAATAATTAGACCGTACATGTATACGCATTTATGGAAAATCAGGAACTGCAAAAGCGTACAACGCTCGATACTTAAATTCCAAATCAATGAAGCAATCGAACACGTCGATTATTCTGTCCAGGAGATTTACGTAAAGCTTCTCGTTCTTTACAGTTGACTGTTATAAAACAAGCAATCGAGTTTTACAATTCAACAGAAACAAACTAATCTTATAATTTAACCAAATATTCGGAAGAAAGCGACCAAACGTATTTACGAGATTGTTATCTTAAACTGTGCTGTACGATTTCTTACTGTAAATCATAAATAAAATTCTGTTTGAATGTGCGGTATTCATTATTAAAAGCAAGCGTGAATTACGTGTGAGAAAAAGCTGTTTCGTTTGAATACGCAATGGCTAATTCTCACCGCCTGGATACGTTTCTGTGTACGCACCTGTGGGTGAACCTGTTTACCTCAGCTCCGCAAAGCAAACTTGTTTACAGCTATAAAGTTCCCTAAGCTGCTCCCTTAAAGTATCCATGTATACGTGTGTACTACAAACTGTGTGTCCAAGTGTACGTACGTCTATGAAAAACTGTCGGTGAGACTCGTTTTCTAGACGGAAGAAAGGGGACGAACTAAAGGGGTGGTTTGTTTAATCGATGCCACGACTCTTTGATCCCGTTGTGTCCACAACTCTGTGTTCCGTACGCTTTCACAATCATGCGAATCGGCCACAACGCGGTCTTTGTTTCCTTTGCATGCCACCGATTCGTGAAAGTAAACAGCGTTCTATTCTTGCATTGGGTCATCGAAAAATTCACTTCCGTGATTATTTAATCCTCCATTGGTATCCTTTGGTCATACATTGAACACAATTGTTCAAGCTAGGTATACGTCGAGTTATTCGATTCCAACTTTAGTTCCTTGAAATTTATTTTATTATCATTTAATTCTTTAAATATTATCGAAATCTATCGAGGACCTGGAAATATCGAATACCAATGGAAACGAAGTGCCGTAAGATTAAATAATTTAATCCAAATCATGATAAATTGAAATAAAATGAAACTAACGTTATTGGTAAAACTGGTAGAAATGTTACACACGTTATACAAGATACAAGTTGGTTAATAAAGTGGAATGTAAAGCTACGAGTAAATTTGACAAATATGTAATTAGTTACCCGTGTATCCGCATTTATAGAAAAAGTAACTATCAGTTTATTTATTTATTATCTATTCTGTTTGTAATACTTTTGTTTAATTAACCATTAGCGATTTTTAGACTTCACGCATAAATTTGTAAAGATATTTTTCCTTTTCTCCTTCGACTTCTTGTATTTACCTTTCACGGTCCCCAGCGAATTCCAGAATGAGAGGAGCTCGTTCTAATCTCAAGATCATCGTCTGCCTACGTCCATACACGGCGTCACGATGCATGAATTAGAAAGACCGTCTTGATCGTAGATTGACGGGGATCCTGAAATGGAGAACCGAGAGATTTCAAGGATACGCTCTCGCTGGCTTTCAAGTCTCGCTTCGATCTCGATGGTATCTCAAATATATGTATACTTCGATACGATTATACACTTAGCTGGTTAATATAGCTGTTTGTTTGAACGTGCGTGTCATATAAAATGTTGACGTAACGCGAAATTTTTCAGTTTTCAATGTTTGCATTGCCAATTACTTCTTTTTTCTCCGTTTCCCTTTTTTCTTTTTTTTTTTTTTATTATTCCATCCACGTATATGCTATTCACGATCATTAAGATTTTCTACTTACGATTATACGTGTGTTCTTGAAGTCACGTACACGGACGTTTATAGATATCCGGACACTTTGAATACTTCGTAACGACAGCATATAAATTTTACGAATGAACAATGTACCATTAACCAGAAACGCAGTTCTCTAACTTTTTATGGAATAACCAAATTGCCTGTTAGAAAGCAAATAAAATTCTCTAATTTCTCTAAATATTTTTCTCTATCTAATGTTTCTAAAAATAATAATAATTGTAGTATTTGTTGTTGAGTACAGAGACAAAATTTCAATCCAATTTCAAACTTCAAAGGAGGGTAAATCAAAGTTGAAAAAGCCCTGTAACAACATGTGCACCTAATATGATTTTCATGTTTTTATATTAAAAATTGAACGATTCTTTCTCTCTATTTAATATCTCTAAAAATAATAATAATTGTAGTATTTGCTGTTGAGTACAGAGCCAAAATTTCAATATTCAATTTCAAACTTGAAAGGAGGGTAAATCAAAGTTGAAAAAGCCCTGTAACAACATGTGCACCTAATATGATTTTCATGTTTTTATATTAAAAATTGAACGATTCTTTCTCTCTATTTAATATCTCTAAAAATAATAATAATTGTAGTATTTGCTGTTGAGTACAGAGTCAAAATTTCAATATTCAATTTCAAACTTGAAAGGAGGGTAAATCAAAGTTGAAAAGGCCCTGTAAGAACATGTGCATCTAATATGATTCTCACGCTATTATATTAAAAATTGAACGATTCTTTCTCTCTATTTAATATCTCTAAAAATAATAATAATTTTAGTATTTGCTGTTGAGTACAGAGCCAAAATTTCAATATTCAATTTCAAACTTGAAAGGAGGGTAAATCAAAGTTGAAAAAGCCCTGTAACAACATGTGCATCTAATATGATTTTCACACTATTATATTAAAAATTGAACGACTTAGAACGAACAGATATAAAAATATACCGTGCGGTCTAGATATCCGTACAACACTTTACATTTATTATTAACACCGGAAGTGCTTGTGTTAAATTAAAAGATTCTTCTTAACCACTTGTATAATTAAAAGATTGAAGGATCTGTAGAGTTTAGTCGAGGACGACAGTATTGTTTCGTTCGTACGAACGATTCGCAAAATGATTCTATCGCGCTCGTATCAAACAAAATTGTGGTTGCACAACTTTGAGGCGGTACGAGCGAGTATAACTAGACACGAAAGTCACCAACCATTATAACGGATAATGTTCTCGTTGCTTCATACGTCAATTGGTGTAATAGCACTAGAAATGCCATCCGACGAATCGATTTACGAAAGATTTTCGCGTTTCTACGCTGAAGATCTGGAGCAACGTACATACCGTATGCAATTCTACCGATCGTTTCGACGAAATTAAGATGTCTTCGTGGAACTTTAATTTATGGGAATCGCGCGTTACGACACGGAAACTTGCTTATGCGAAGGAACGGCTTTGTTACATCGCTACACCAGTAGCTTCGTAAGGCTAATGCCGAGTAATTACATACGCCTTACATACGCTAGAAACTAGAATTTTCGTTAATGGACACGGACGTTAAGAGAAACGTCTGCTACTGCGAGGAAAAAGAAACGCGTTAGAAAGATACAAAGACTATGTAATTAGGAGAGATATGCAATATGTATATAGTATTAAGTCAAAATCTAATCTTCGCTATGTATATCGCATTTAACTGAAGGTTCAACAAACGTTTAACGAAATATACGATAAAGGACATAACAAAGAATATAGCAAAGATATAATATACAAATACAACGATGATAAATCTGTGAAATTTAATGTACGAAAGACAAGGAAAGACTCTTGCGTTTACGTTGCTTTGTCTTTCGTACGTCAACTTTGACAAGTTGGAGTTAAGATATCAACCAAGCTAATGATTTTCCGGTATAAGTAAGCTAATAGTTCTTTTCGTAGAGGATGTCTTTATAAAAAGATATACGGTGTCGTTTAAACAAAATTGAGATCCCTTTAACGTCTCGAAAAATATACTCATTAGTAGTAATTTCCTTAAATACGATAAATTTCTCTGGAAACATTTTCTCATAAAGTCAACAGACAACGATTTACTTGAGACGATAGTTTCTACTGACTCATTCGGTATCAAATTCAATTCGAACATGCTGCAACTACGAATTTATTATTAATTATATTTATCAATTCAATTTATCATCATCTCGTTACACGTTTCGATAAGAATTTCTACTCTTATAGACGAATATCATCAACAAACTTATCTATACTTATTTGCGCGAGACGCAGCTGGTGAAATTAATCCGTCTCTAAAGTAGATCAACACAGTCAGATACAGACCATCGACATACTACGTATTCTTCAGGCGCGGAAGCTGTTCAGCTACGTCGAAATAATTATCGCCTTGGCGGTCGATCCTAGTAGCGAGTGTGGGAGGCAGAAGATTCGTTTCATCTCTAGGCGAAAGTTGCTCGATCTCAATCACTGAAAGTGTTTTATCGACCATGAAATTGAACGAAGAGGTGATAAAAACGCTGCAGTAATAAATTCCGCGTACAGAACGTCAGACACCTAATTCCACCGATGAACCCTCTCGGATTAATCGGTTGCTCGCGAGCAAACTTTCCAGTTCCATTTATCCACTGAGGAGGGATAAATGATAGGCTTCGGTTCTAGTGGGATCTTTTATCGCATTCGCGACTTTTATTCTAATAAAATGGGCAGCTTCGAACGTTTGATCGGAGCACGATTTTCCTAGCCGTTTTCATCGCGTTTTCCGAGACCTTCTGTCTCCTCGGCACTTGATCACGCCCACGCACGAACCTCTAATTTGCTATTACATCAAGCAGGGCGGTACGCGCTACTTCCGGATAAGAAATCAAAGTCATCCGACGCGAAGCAAACGCTGTCTTCTGGTAAACGTACGGACGAATCCGTCATTTTATCATTCTTTTTTTTATTTTTCATTTTCCTCGACTTTTCTGGTATGCAGCTTTAAACAGCTTCCATGTAATTCTATCGACTTTTGGCCGATTTTGAATTTCATTTCGACGATCTTTAACGAATACTCTTTGCCTGATTTCTAATCGATCGTCTAGGAATTCTTACGGATTTCTGCCAAGTTCTTACTGATTTCAAATTTCTAGCATTATCTTATTTTTTACGATTTTTTCCCGTTTTTATTACGCACATCTTTAACTAATTTTAATACAATTCGACGAAATTTGGATACTTTTAAATCTTCGATCATCCACTGAATTTCGACTGCTTCCAACGCGCTTCTAACAAATTTTGACGATCTTTTACGTCTATATGAAAAGTTATACAAATCCTGATGCATATATTTCTGATTTCAAATGTATTTCAATGTCAAAGTATCATGGTACTATTAAAAGTAGCGTTTTATTACAACGATAGAATCCTAATTCTCAGTAATGAAAATATCAATTCGAACGATTGGAACAAAAATAGTCGGATTGTTAGCAACGCGTAAGAGGAATACACGAGGAACTTTTCTCCAAGTTAAAATGTTAAACGAGAGAGCAATACATTTTGAGTAAATCTCGGTTAATTTCGCAAGTGTCGTAGCCTGTTATTGGCTTAATGACGATTTGCATCGCTCACGATAATCCCACGTGTACATATCTACTCGCAAGGCTCGTATCACGTACTCGCACGCTGATAAATATCTATCCACGACATGTTTCTTCTTTTATATTTTTGCTTTTGCGTTTTCTGCTTACATTTCTGTTTTATTTCTCTTATGCAACACATTTGAAAAAAAATCTATCATCTTATCTAAACGTTTAAAGTTTCATGAAAACGCACATGCAATTTCGTTAACTCGCGATGAACGAATAATTTCCGTTTTTTCCGTTTTTTTTTTTTTTTTTTTTTTATGTTAGTTTCCAAGAGCGTTATGTCGTCGAATGAGAGGAAAATTCGAAGTATTTCAGTATTTCTTTACAAATGTATACCTTTCTTTTGTGCGAGACTGAATCTAAAAATTTTCACAATTAACAAACGTTTTCACAATGTCTGTCTCTGTAATTATCGCTAATTCCTACCGTTTCTTTAAGGCTCCGTTCACCGGTAGCAGTTATTCAAAGAAAAACTTTTCCCGTGAAACGGAATTAAACAATTTTGCACATCCATGGTTATTTAAACTACGATGAATTTAGAGAAAATTTTACGACATTATTATCCGAAACTCGAGTCATCCAACTGATTAAAATTCTAGTAAAATTGAAAATTTCAAAATCTGACGGATTCCATCGAAATTTCTATCTCTTAATAAATAAAAACAAGAAGATACAAATTTTACCAATTTCGCTCCCCTTTAACGGAGCGTTCATCATCCGAGTCTCGAAATCCTCTACACATTTACAATGTTTCCACCGAGAAATCTCTACTTTTAAATATAAAAAGAAGGATGAAGATTTAACAGACGAAAATTATAAAGCAAATTGCCGCGACATGGCGGCGCGCAAAACACGCCACGGCGAGTTTACTACGGTCGACCGTTCTAGATTTTCATGGGAGATTGTTTATAATGCAAGAGAGAGGATGTGTGGACTACTTTGCGAGTCGCGAGTCGTGCCGCGATCGCGGAACGCTTCGACGTTCCACATGCAGAGAGAACGGGAAGCCTCGTAAAAATCGAGGTAACACACAATGCTCCCGACCATCCACATGTCCTGTGCGATCGGTATGTGTATAACAACGACGTATAAACGACAAAAAGAAATGCACGAAGCAATAAATTGGTGCTTCAACCACTTGTTATCTTTTATATTTCATGCTTGGTATCTTTTTACCAAATCATATATTAGGTTGTCCGGAATGTTTCTTTCGTTTCATAAGGAAATAATAGACGCACAATGTTTTTTTGGTTTATATTAGTTTATCGAATTATGCACGAACATAATAATAGAACTAGAATGATATGGATCACACCTAATTCAATAAAATGATATTGTTGAGAATTGCGGATCTTAATTGCCGAAATAAAAGTAAAGGAACGCTAAGGTTACACTTAGAATTTATGTTAAAATAGTTATAGATTTACTTAATAAACGATCCCCAGCATCTTCGTACATACATTTGTACGTGTCTCAGCACTTTCTTTGTCTCACCATCTTGCATACCAGGATCACACGTAATTCAATAAAGTAATATTGTTGAGAATTGTCGATTTTAATTCCCGAAATAAAAGTAAAGAAACGCTAAGGTTACACTTAGAATTTATGTTAAAATAGTTATAGATTTATTTAATAAACGATTCCCAGGATCTTTGTAGATATACATTTGCACGTGTCTCAGCACTTTCTTTGCCTCACGATCTTCCATACCAGGATCACATTTAATTCAATAAAATAATATTGTTGAGAATTGCGGATCCTAATTGCCGAAATAAAAGTAAAGGAACGCTAAGGTTACACTTAGAATTTATGTTAAAATAGTTATAGATTTACTTAATAAACGATCCCCAGCATCTTCGTCGATATACATTTGTACGTGTCTCAGCACTTTCTTTGTCTCACCATCTTGCATACCAGGATCACACGTAATTCAATAAAGTAATATTGTTGAGAATTGTCGATTTTAATTGCCGAAATAAAAGTAAAGGAACGCTAAGGTTACACTTAGAATTTATATTAAAATAGATATAGATTTATTCAATAAACGATTCCCAGGATCTTTGTCGATATACATTTGCACGTGTCTCAGCACTTTCTTTGCCTCACGATCTTCCAAACCAGGATCACACGTAATTCAATAAAATAATATTGTTGAGAATTGCGGATCCTAATTGCCGAAATAAAAGTAAAGGAACGCTAAGGTTACACTTAGAATTTATGTTAAAATAGTTATAGATTTATTTAATAAACGATTCCCAGGATCTTTGTCGATATACATTTGCACGCGTCTTAGCACTTTCTTTGCCTCACCATCTTCCATAGCACAATGCCAACAGAACAGTTACATTCATCTGTTTTTCGAGACACACGCATACTTCCACACACTCATATTCACATACGTGTGTCACTACTACGCGGCTAATTTAGCACACAAAATTATACATATCTCAATAAATATAAAACAGAAATTCTTGTTCATTTAGTATCATCACCTTATGAAACGAAAGAAACTTTTCGAACAACCTGATACATCTATCTACATCTAATACTATATCATAGTATTAAAATCTATACAGATAGATTTAACGGTAACAGTGTTATATTATAGTGATGTTATAGTGCAGCGTAGCTGACAAAATTGCAGATGTTTATAAAAATGCAGGCTTTTATTTCACAGCTTGCATTTCTAATTAAAGACTCTAACGAAAGATTTAGTAGCGATGTATTAAGCTTGAACAAACATGAACAACTCGTCGATGTCTTTGTTAATTTGTAAACGGTGCTTCTATCGTTTCTTTTTTATTTGACATGTAAATCAGAAACAATGTTATTTCGAATAACGAAGCAGCTTCGTAATGTTTGACAACTGACTACCAATGTCAAACCAATTAATTGTTAAAAAGTCAATTTTATCGTGTTATGATTGAAGGGTTTTAAATGGTTGTAAACGATCGACCTTGAATAACCTTGGGACACTAATACGTCACAGGTCAATGAATTCGCTGCTAAATGGACTGCACGTTCGATTAAATGGAAATTTATGCGTATAATTTAATCAGAGGAGAGGAAAATTACTTTCCAACAAGAAACCTGCATCCGTTACAAAAATTATTATTAATTCTATTTGCAATTTCATAGGTAAATTGCATCACGTGTAAAATAAGCATTTACTTGGATTCTTTTAAATGTTAACGTACGTGCTCGATATACAAGCCAGTTTCTCCTAGTTAGTCTTTCGTCGTATAAACATCGTAAATACGTCATGATTTACCTTGGACAAATTATTTGTGCAACATTAAATAGGTTAAGACAACCATAAAAGGTAGGAGTTTGGTGCAACGACTTTGTGTTGGTCCGTTTCGCGGTGCATCGTAGTTTTTAATATTTCGAATATTAAAGAATTCTAATCGCTGTATCGTGATCCTCCAGGAAAGCGTGGAAAATGAAACGTTCCTGAATGTTACCATTAGATGGCGAATTTTTAAGCAAATGCATCTAAATAAAAATATAGAAATATAGTTACGAATATAGTTACCTTCATGAAGATAGAAATTTCTATAAAAATCCGCAATTTATGCTGATTTTGTTTGCGCACCTTTGTACATTGATGTTCACAGCTCTGATATTTCTTCTTAATCGTGGAGTGTGATACCAATTATCGAGTGAAACGTTTCGATACGAATAAATTTCTAATTTTTATTGGATTTTAATATGTGAAATTTAAAGATCCATATAGAAGATCCAAAGTAAAGAACTCGTTATATATTTTAATAGAAAAGAATCTCGAAATGAAGAGAGTCTCCACCTAAGTTGCATTTCTTCAGTTACCTGCAACGAAATATACATAAATTAGCATAAAGATCCGCGACTTGAATATCTCTTGCTCGGAACAACGACACGCAGTAATACGAAAACAAACATTAATATCGTAATTACTTGGATATCTCGGCTAGAATCGGAAACGGTGTGGCTTGGGAACTCGAGTTTCCGTCGGTTCTCGTAGAGTTCACGTACAAATATACCCTAAGTTGTCTTCTCGCGAGCCAGGAAAACATATTTTCACCATAGAGAACTTGCTCCAACTGTTTCGTTCTTCCCAAAATCTTCCATTATTTTCTATTGAAAGCAAATAAAACAGACTAGAAGAGACCAGAAGAGTACAGAATGAAAATTAACTCCCAAAAGAGTTCTATTCTTCTGAAAGAACCACGCTTTTATAAAAGTGATTGCCAAAAAGATTTTTAATTTTCACTCGAAACTCGCAGATTTTTATTTCGTGGTTCTCTCGTTGTTCATTTCGTTAATTCTTATATTATATTATTCTTATATTATTTATATCAGCTGCTCGATGGTTTAAATAATTCTATCGTAGGATTATTCGAATGATTTTCTTCTTTTTGATATTTCCTCTTGCTGGACGTGTAGTACAAGTATAATTTCTCACGTTCGTTGTTATATCACGCGTTAAAGGTGTCTCATGGTACGATAAGATCTGTACAAAGTTCAAAAGCGAATTTTAAGTCGTTAAGAAACCTGGTTTGGTTCGAGTAATTTTATGTTTTGCCGTCTGAAGAGTCTATCGAAAAAACGGACAGTTTTAACGAATTTCGAACGTAACGCTTCTTCGTACGCTCCTGTATCTGCTCTTAAAAGATCTGTCGAGTTTCACGATAGTTGCATAGATAAAGGAAACTGACGCGTGCAACAAAAAAATGTTTTTCATTATTTGCATTCCAATGTGTCATAATATCGTTGAAAATTATCAGCAAAGGTTGAAAACCATGCAGAATAAAACGAAGAGTAAAACGATGTTCTATTTTGAAGATTGATGACACATCTCTGGAAAAATAAATGTTCGTTTTCTAAAAAATACCAAAGCTCAACGTCCTCCCCTTTTCTTCGCCGTCCACCGTTCGTGTATCTTCATTTTCGGATTATTTTATGGATAATGTTCGATTGGAGGCGAGGAAAAATACTGAATAACGGTAGAATGGTAGCACGTTGATGGTTTACGTTGGTGGAAATCCGCGAGTCGCGTTAATCATCCTCTCTACCTGCGGTCTTAGGCAACACCTTCATTGATTGCTATCGTCCTCGACGAGGATGCACCAACACCTCGGCGCCCCTTGTCCCCTCATTATCTTCATCGCGATTAAATTCTTCGACGCTGCGCACACAAAGCATTGTCTGTTCACGAAACGAATTTACTTATCTCGAATTGAATTATTACATGATCAAGAAATTGTCGAGTGAAAACGGATGTTGGACTGGACCAATAAAACAATCGTACGACGATGAATCAGCTAAATAATGACATTAACTTATTATCTTTATTATTATTATCATCTTTCGATCGATGCTTATTAACCGTCTTCATTGTAAACGCAGTTAAATTATAGTAAGCTTCGAACATCTCGTTATACGTGTTCTCACGATGGTCGTATGGCCACGTATTTAGGATTATGAAATAGAACGTTACTTTCCTAAGAATCTGATCGTAGAATAGCGGACAACTTTCAGCCGATATGTAAACAACCCTTGCACGCTCCTAAATGTCAGAATATTTGTACGAGTCGCTTCCTCGTTACATAATGGCCAGAATAATTACGAGCAAATGTTTTGTCCGGCCTCTAGGTAATTTTGAAATTAAAGATTCAATAAATGTCGTTTGGCGATTTCGTGCATACGTGATAATATAATTTAACACTGGAACTACCGATGGTTAACACGAAGCTATTTTTACCAAAACCAGTCGAAATGCCTGGTTTTTAAAAAATACGTAATAATAGAACATTTTTATATTTATTGATTTATTACTTTCTCACAGAAGCAATTCCATGTTACGTAGTAGATTTTTGGTATTATTGATCCATCTGGGATCCCTGAACGAGGATTGACATATTTATAAAATTGTAGAATCAGTCGTTTCGACTGCTGTGGTATTTCTAGTGTTAGCATCTAACGATCTAGCGATCGATCGGGAATTTTCCTGATAACTGATATCATCGTATCGAATGATACGCGGTAAAAATTTGAAAAACGTGTGGCAAGTTGTAGGAAACGAGGAAATTGGTTAATTGGGGTTCGATGAACAGATTGCAGGACCCTTTTACATTTTGACTGGTATTGGTATAAGTAGCCTTGATACAAAATTATTTCCTGTTTGAATACATAAAAAACAAAATAAAATTCATTATATTATTCTTTTAGTTATCGTTGCGAAAGTCATCACACATAAAATATAACATGAAGTAGGAATTTTAAAATAAAATTGTAAAATCAGTCAATTTGACTGGCATGGTAGTTCTAGTGTTAACAATACAAGTATACTGTAAATTTGTACAAAATATACTCTTGTGCCTAATAATAAATAAACGTATATCAAGCGTCCAAAAAAGTACGAGAAACATCGTAGAAATATTTTAACAGTTTCTCTGAAAAGATTTATTTAAATGTTATAATTTCGGTCGTCGTGTTCGTCAAACCGAGCAACAGATTCGCGCTTCGCGTACGCGCAATTATTATCTGATTTCAATGGCAATCAAATATTTCTCGACCATCGATTCCAAGGATCGATCTGACAATTGTTATTTTGTCGCGTTAGCTCACGTGACGCGTTGGTATTTCACGTGGGCGCAATGTTCTGTCGTTGTGACGACGCGTTATCCTCGAGATAGTTTCACTGCGTTAAGCCCGACCTACACTTGCGCTGTCAATCTTCTTATTCACACGGATGTCGTTCTACGCAATTGATCGACAATAGGTAGGCAACTATTCGCGTAAAGATAAGTCGGAACGAGTGTAAACAATTTTACGCAACCGTTTAGCGGTCCTTGCGATTTACCGTGGCGACTGTCACACGAGTCACAGTAGCAACTTTTATTTTAATCTCAATATTCCTAACAAACAGGAAGATTTACGTACATAGTCGATATACGCTCACAAGGAACTGATATTCATTTAAGGAATTTCAAATTGAGTCTCAACTTTTTCTTAAACTTTGAGGATCCTTCGCGCGCGTAGCGATTTCGATGTCTGCGAAAATTCCGAACAAACATGGAAAGCCTTCCGTATCCACGGAAATAATATTGTTTGACACGTGTAGAATACGAAGAAGACAATTATTCGCGCTGAACAAGATCCAGGTCGTCGATCGAATACAAGAGTTTGTCGATTGACAAACGGAACTCTTTCCAGAACTTCACAGCAAACGCACAAGATCCCGAATCTCGTCTCGCTATTCCGTACATTTGCGTAGATTGTAACGTTTATGGTAAATAAATAATAATTATAACGGAGGAGCACCGTGAGTCAACTCGCGTATTCTCGCCACTGGTTCCACGATTCCACGACACGAAGTCCTCAAAGTCACCGTGGCACAGAATCAGGAAGACAATCGGCCCTCAACGATATCCGGGTTATCGATCAAACGCAAGAGGATCAAGAGTCGTTGCTGGAACGTTGTAACCAGAGCACGTGTGCCGAGTGGCTCTTTATATTATACCATACATCGTGGAACAGATAACTGGAAATAAATAATTACGTAAAAAGATCGGTAAGAATGGCGCGTCGGTATGAATCAGGCTTTATACGCTATGGTACAACGGGCAGAGCCTTGAGAGAGCACGCGGCCAACGAGAAAAAGAGATTTGCATGCACGCGGAGGCGTGGGTTTCTCGAACCGAGTTCTCTATAGCCGCCAGCCTCTTCTTAAGTGGATAAATTCGATGCAGTTTCCTTACGCTGGTATTGGCATTAGCGTCGGTCCACAGAGTACACCGACTTGGATTTGTATCATCGTAAAAGTGACGCAACCGGTGAAAGCCGGGACACCAGGATTCCACGAGGTAAAGTTCAGCTCGAGCGTATCAGTGTGGGAATCAGGCGACTTTTCTACGCTTCAACTATGAGAGGAACGCATCGATCATTCGCTCCTTCGCGCTGTTGCAAGGTGACTACGGTCGTGCAGAGTTCTGTGGATCGTAGTTGAAACAAATTGTAGTTGCTGTTCGATGGAAAACAGATGCATGGGAATCGGATGCACGAGACGTTATTTTATGGCTTTTACTTTTGACGAGGATTGTCTGCGATTTGTTAGAAAGTTGACTCTGTAATTATGGTGTCCTGGAAACCTTAATGAACTGGGTATGTCAAGGTTCGTTTATGAAAGGACGCAATTTACGTACTTAAAAGCGACCGGTATTTATTTTGTAAAAAGACTAAATCGATACGTGAATTTAGCGCAGAGGAGAAAATTAAAGCTCGTATCACACGTCTGTAATATTTTTTCTTTTATCACAGCCTGTTAATTTACTCACTGAGAAACGAATTATTGTATTAAATACCGTATGAATAATAAGTGTTACATCGCTTGCGTTGTGCTATTATTGTTGCTAGCTATTTTATTTCAAGTCGCGTCAAACATCTTTTACGATCGTTAGCGAGCTCGATTGACAAATTACGTAACAAGAACATAGGAAAAATTGAAGTACGAAGTAGAATAAATTATGTTATGCAAACTTAAGTAATAGTAAGTTAAACAATTTCTATCCCATATTATATACGGTACAATTACAGTACAATTAATCTAAACTGAAATTAATATGATACATCGTATGTGTGAACCAAGTCGATAGCCTACATCGTACTTGGTGATACAAACTAACATCTTTGAGAAATATAAAGAAGATTTTCGCAAGAAACGTTACTACAATTAACAGAATGTTTTACAAACAGAATACAGTTACAGCGATTGCACTCGTTCGGCTGGTTTTTAATTATAAGATGAGAGCGTGTCAGTTTAGCGTGTCGAATCCTAAATCTGGCAAGAACAACTTGCTCTTTCCCACTAAGAGAGCCACTGGACTTTTGCCAAATATATTTCACATTACATTATAGCGTACTATATTTCTCTTTCATATTTTTTCCTGAAATTTCCTTTCTAATAAAACTACGAATAGACTGATATCGTAAAGACGAACGATACGGATGAATAGTACTATGATAAATAAAAATAGCAGTTTAATAAAACGCGTACGAGTATCTCGTAAACATCCTACGGTTGTATCAATCTAATTCATTAATAAATATCGTGACGAATCGAAGCTACGTTGCTGGTAAACACGTCCATCAAATTTCCTTCCTCGACAGCTACCCGATTCGTAACTTCTATTTTTACCCGCCACTAAATCATCCTGTGCAACCAAGAAGGAGAACGATCGTCGAATATCGTGATCGTTCAACGGAATACGATTTAGGAAAAAAGACCGATAGAAGGTTAACACTTAAATACTGCGATTCTCCAAGGATCCGAATGCAACGGACGTGCATAGAATTGCACGTGATCGGTCATCTTCCGTCTCTGTCTTCACAAGGATGTAAAATTAACGGAGTGGACAGAGGGAAACGAATTTCGGTGGTAAATTCTGTGGAAAGAAGAAGAAGAAAAAGAAAGAGACTACAAAGACAGATGGAAAGTACACGATTTAGGGAAAAGACGAGGGAAGGTTAAGTCTAAAATACTTCGCTTCTTCGGCCATTCAAATGTAGTGGACGTGCGTAGAATTTCGCGTGATCGGCTGTTAACGAGTGGAGAGAAAGAAAAGGACTCTAACGAGGAATTTAATCGGAAAGGTTGAAGAAACTGCGAGAGCATATTGAAGAGATAAGATGGAGGAAAAATTACGAGACAAGGTTAATACACTGGAATTCGTTCTTCGACAATCTAAATGCAATTAACGCGTACAAAATTCCATGCGATTGAAAAAGTTCCATGTGTTAGACGCGTTGTGAAGCAATGAGATCTGTTTGATAAATTCAGTCGGAAATCAAAGACGTTATAAATGTAGGTTCAACGAATAAGCTGGTGAAATACGATTGTCAAATATTCGAATACTTGGGTTATCCAATTAGATGCAAGCTAACACGCGTAGAAATTCACGCGATCAACCATTTTCAGTCGTTCTTTTCGCAAAAGTTCGAACTTAATTGGAAGAAGAAAAAAGAAAGGAAAGGACGTGGATGAAGAAATTCGTTCGTAAATAAATTCGATTGAAAATGAAAGGAATTGCGAAAACGTATCTGGAAGGAGGCTAAAAATCGAGGAACTCGATCGAAAGAAGTCGGATCGTGCCCCGAGGACGATTATTGTCCGTGAATCGCAAGATAAATGGTCTCGAACGATTGTTTGCCCGGCCACGATTTAACGCGTATTGAATGCCGAGGTAGAAAACCGTGGAACGTATCCATTACGGAAGAAACATGGCCTCGGTTGTTTCTCTTGATGTCTCGTTGCCGTGTCTTCTGCTTGGGTCACGCTAAATCGCCTACCTTGCCTCTCCCTCGTTTATTGGTCCCTCCTTCTTATTTCGCTTCTTCTTCGTGACACGTTGATTTGTACATACTTATGTTTATGGATCGCCTGTTACAGAATATTCATCGTAAATCACAATTTTCTTAATTCGTACGTTTGCGAAGAGAAGGAATTTTTTGTTTCGACGCCAGTGAATTTTTCTCGCGTCTTTGTTCCCCGAATAGATGAAACTAATCGTATGAGAGTTAACAGAAAGATTTGCAAATTACGTTATTTTCCCACGAACGAGATAAGAACAGGAAAATTGATCACAACACAAACCTGCTCGTTTACATGATTCGTTTTCTTTCAAGTTTGCATAGAATCCTTTTCGTACGTCGATCATCGTCCAGCTAAACCTATGAATTTGAACGTTTCACACTGTATAATTCGGATTTTCCTGCCGTAAATTGCACATGGACGATACTTAATTCAATAGCATTTTATTATTATCCGTTTAATTGTATTTTTTAACGAGTGATTCTTATCCCGCTGATGATGAAAATGACCAGCCATATATATAGTTATCCATAGTCCATCGTCGACGATTTTCACGAGCGAGTTTCGTTACGTGATCAGGATTTTTACATAACATCGGGTTCTTTAAAAGCCGGATAACTGTGTCGCGTTATAAACTAGGTTGCACTCTCCTACACACGCGCACACTACCACAAACGTTTACAAACGCATACGGATAAACGTTCGTAGACGCGTGCGAGAGACAGCTTTTCTACGAGAGTATACACATATTATATTACGTGTACACGCCCACGTTAAACGTATTACCATATTTATTGCTTCGCCAGTAACGTTTATGTCCGCAGACAGTGTACGTCACGGATGAATGATGCGTGGATCAGGTCAGGCGTTTAGGCTAAGTGCACAGGCGCACGCGAACACGCTCGACTACAGGATCCAAGCGATTTCTTCTTCATAGTGGTATCAAAGAAAAAATTCTTTCCACGTCGATTGTGTTTCAGTATCTTATGGAGGTATTCGCGGCACAATACTCTGCTCGGTGATCGTGAGTATCGTGAACGATTAGGAATGGGGTCAAACGAATCGTAAATGAACACTGAAAGAAGGTTGAAAGGCGAATGGTTAATTAATTGTTGCTTTTGCGAACGATCTTTGAATATCATAGAATTCAGAATGATATTAAAACGCTATTATACGGCTATTTTTTCTAATATTTATTAGGAAAAATGAAGTTGGTAGAAAGAGAAAAATTATGCTATATCTTAATGGATCAACGACACTATCGGCGTTTAATTAAGCGCAGGCAGTTCGTCTTGAGAACATTGAGAACTAGAATTGCTCCATTAATTTCTCGAACGCGAAATGTCGTCATGGCTGTACTTAAATCGCAACAGCCACGAATCATAAGCTGCTTTTCATTAGTCATCGTCGTCACCATTTCGACTCAAATGGGCGATAATAACTCGAGCAAAAGTCAGGCCGCGATCCGATTCAGCTTGCACATGCAAATCGGCTCGATTAGAGGATATTTAAAAAATGGCACGCGTTCCGCTTCCCGCGTTCGTCGCATATGCCAGTGAAATATACCGTTATTAGCTGACGATAATTCGCTACGATCGTCAGTTGGATCGCGCTATTGTACGACCTGATCTGAAAAACGTCCATCTTTTCCTTGGGAATCTGCATTTAAAGAGTAACCCATTTATATTTATGTTTTTAGCGCAGAATTTGAAGTGTACGAAGTGAAGAAATAATTGTCGAATTTAAATTCAACAATTACGATTGCCGATTTTGTTATCGCATATTAAATGTTCTACTATATAACTGCAGCACTATTACTGTTTAAACTTCGGGATTGTCGTTTGTCTAGAATTTGAGGAAGAATTAAATTGTAAATATAAAAATACACATATAAAATGAAAGGAATCTTCCCCCAGAAATTATCGTTGCGTTGTAACAATATACAACAGGAACTTTTAAACCTGTACGAAATCACTACAACCTCTAAAACATAACATTTGTTTCCTTTTACATTTTTCTTTATTTTCCTGAAGATAATTTACAGTCTGTTCACGAGAACATTCGGTAAATTAAGCGGTATAACGTGTTGGAATAATAATTTCCAGCCATATTCCCAGCAGCCTTTGCCTCGCATTTAAATACATTTGTTTGTACATTATCGAGTCTTCTAGTTAATCGTATCGTTGATCTTCCATTCTTAATCGATAATCGAATTAACCGAGACTGAGACGGTCTTAGTTAATCAGATCATTGCGATGTTTCTTGCTCAGTCAGGATAAATGTGGAATACGAGTTGCTTGCTGGTAGATCTGTACGGTCTTCTTCTAATCTCTTCTTAGCAAGCAAGACACGTTATTGTATTTTTAACTAATTTTCTATCGAAGCTTGTAATTCGTTTATCGAAAACAATAATTATCGTATCAACGTACATTGCAACTAATAAAATTGCTTTCACATCGTTAAACAAGGTCACTGAACTTGCTTAGAATTGATCGTAAGAAACTTTAGAGGGAAACATTGAATTAGAAATTTCTAATAGATTTCTAATTTATCCATAATTTCATAGTCAAATTACCATTATCTTTCTAATTCGAAGATGAACAAACTGTTGAGATAGTTGAAAGCGTTAAGACACGTGTCTCGCCCGGTGAAAGGTGCATAGGTGCGTTTCATTGAACAGTCGTCGATACAAATTAAATAATTCGCCGTCTCGAATGTCCAATCACGAACATTATCGGCGATACACGCATGGATCGATAATATACGCGTAAGAGGAAGTTACGTAGCGATCGTACAAATTTTCTGTTAGCGCAAATTCCATCGTTTTTCCTTCACAGTTGTTCTGGGCTCCGACGTTTATTTACCGTGCTTGTTCGAGCTAACCTACGAGAGTTAGCTCACCGATTTTTCCAGCCGGATCGAACCGATGTTCTCACCGATAACCAACGAATAAATGAATATTATAGAAATGGAACGGCTTGGATTAGTTTTTACGACGCACTCTTGGCGGATTTCGTAACCCGTTTTGCAGGTGACCCACGGGGTTCCCGTGTCTCGCCTTCTTTCTATTAATTTACGTTACTACGTATACACGGTGTTTCATATTTCTATTATATCTGTAAAGTTGTATTATCTAAGATTTATCGTCCGAAAATTACTGCAAGCTCTTATGAAGTCCGTAGAAAATTATAAAAATTCTTAAGCAATTTTTGAAGTTTGAGATTCTTTGCTAGGTTCTTGCAATAGTTTTATAGAGTTTCTAAAAAATTGGTAGGAAATTGGAACATCCTCAACAAATTCTTAAAGTTCGTAAACTTGGTAGAGTTATCAAAGGTCCCTCAAAATTAAATATTTAATTTAATTGCTCGGAAAGTATAAGAGTCGCCAACGAAGACAGAGGTCGTCGAAAGGAAGCGGAGAAACATTGTTAAAAATGAAGCAAAGTAAATTTTCTATTTAAAAATTCGTTGCATTTAAATCCAGTTAATCTCGATCAAACACAGAGTTCTCAGGGGAAGATCACTTTGTAATTCCATAATTCCGATACTTATCTAAATTGTCGCGATATTAGCTACGCAAAGAAGAAGATTCCTAAAGTACGTTGATTTAAAATATCAGGGAACTTTCCTCGCAACGAAAAATGACGATGCGTTTTCCACATAGCTGTGTTTATATGTGCGGCGTATCTTTACAACTTTTCGAAGCTTCTTCGAGAATCACATGGACGAAACGAGGAAGAATGCGAGTGGAGTAACTCCTCGAGAATAAAATTATTGACCATCGAGTCAATGCAGATACGCTCGACAATCGCAATGGCATTGACGACAATGATAATGACGACGATAATTCATCGTGCTCAAGTCGACTACGTGTTTTCACCAGAATTTTGTCGACGATGAAACGCGTCGAACGACGTTGTTTCGTTTCATCTTTTCACGTTCCTGTTGATACTAAACGACGTTTCTAATCGTTCCGCGATTTACTGTTTCAAACTACGGATACGATGGCATGGATACGGCTGAGAATATGGAAATAAACGTTACACGATTCGTTGTTAAAATTTAATAAATTTCACGTTTGAATCACGATAACGTTTTGATATTCCATTGGTAATAAGGAGAGTTAAATAAAGCGCGGATAAATATATACGATATGGAAGAAGATATAGCGAGGTCATGAATGAAATCATCGAGTAACAACACAGACAAACGTCTTAAGATTGTAGGATAAAAGAAGATATTTCAGCTTAACAGAGGGACGAATAAATTTGAAGATCACCATATATTGATTTGTTTCGCTGTATATTACAATTTTCATTTCAGGCTCCGCGGGGATTCTATCTTCCTCTGACGTTCCGCGTAAATGATGTTTTATTACTAGATCGTGGATGATTATGCGTTTATGGGAAATTTATGCAAAAACTTACATAATCTCCGTAATTATGAAAATGTAGAAAATATCGCAGACGAAGTAGGAATATTAATTTTTATTTCGATCTGTTCTATGCAAACTTTTATTTTATATTATATTAAACATCGATTAAACTATAAGTTTCCTATATTACAAATATCTCTCTAGCTAAGAATTTCCGTTTAGACAATTAAGACAATTTCCGTACGCCAACGTCGCTATTAATTTCTTTTATCCAGACGGCCGAAACATAAACTTTGGCTACCGACAGATTTTACGACCTCGGTATACGTATATCGTGGCCCGTACTATTATAACGGCGATTTCGCGCAATGAGCTTGAAACAAGCTCATTGTTCCTTCCTTTCGAACACTAACGAGCATACTTAACGAGCGTACAATGTTTAAAACTCATGGTTGTATTTTAAATTCACCTCGAGCGAGCGAGGAGCGCAACCATAGCCTAGGAGAATCTCTGATACACGACGCATGTATGAAAGGTAAATGCGTTGAATCTAATTATCGAATTGAAATGTGAGAATGGCATCATTGTGTGCTCATACGAAATAACCGCCACGGGTTTTTAATTGACTCGCTCGTTATTCCATTATCGCGGAGACTCGTTGCTTTCAATGATGTTTCTATTATATCGAACGAGGTAACACGATTGTATTTAAAAGTCGATATATAATACTGGAATAAAGTAACACATCGTTTTAAATAACTCTTGCAAATAACGTGTTTAACCAGAGTCAGCTGAATTTTTACGTACACGTTATTCTTCGTTTGAATTTCGCCGATATCAATGGCTCATTTAGTATCGCTTTTAATCGTGCAACGAGGTTTCAATAATTTCCTCAAAATATCGTGCACGATATATAGAGATTTTTTAATCAACGCGAACGTAAATGATCGTGTGTATCGTTAAGGCAAACAGTTCGTTATCAGTTCTAACAATTTAATTATTTCCGTAATTTATTACGTGCTTCCCTATCGATGCAACCATTTCTATATACTGTTCACGTTTTGACGACAACGTGTTCTATAGATCAGTGTATTTTTATCATTTACAATTCCATTATCTATGCGCCACACTGTGTTTGTCTTCCATGTTTTATCCTTTCGGAAACTTCACATCTCTTCAACGGAGAAAAAACTGACTGTACGCAATACCAGTCGCGTATCAAATATTTTTCAATTTTTTTTTTTTCAATAATTATCACCGATTTCATCGAGATCGAAGAATCTGAATCAGGCAAAATTTAGAAAATCCTTGCATCGACTCGGCTTTCCTATACTCTTTCAAATTATTCGATCCACAGAATGTCTTTATTTCCACGTTCCATCGAAGAGATTATGTATCTTATTAGATAATCATAGGCTACATTTCCTTAAATTATTGGGTAGGCAACTAAGTGATTAGGATTTTGTCATTAGGTGGTAATTACAAAATCCGCAATCACACCGTTTTCATCATAGATGAAGAAATTGAGAGTTGTTTTCTCAAATAATTGTAATAACTCTTTCAAGTTACGTATTTTTACAACATTTATTTATTTCTGCCTTTCGACAAAGCAATTCCATAAACGAAGATCGCAGCTGCGATTAATAGAATTTATTCGCAAATTTCTACGATAATATATACGGTTTTCTTTTTGTTTTCTATTTTTCCAAGAGAAATAAAGACACTCTTTCTTGCAGTCCTTTTGCCACGATTACAACTGTCGATCGCACAGTTCGTTTTAGACACGAAGCGATGATAGACACGTGCACGTGGACGTCAAACGTTCGAACACGATAATACGCTTATCGTTGTACCATAGGGAATTCATGCTTGTCTCGTAACAAAAAAGAAGAAAAATCTCTGATCGCATGTTCGACCACGCCATGTCCACACGCCAGCGTTGTCTGACACTGAAAAATAACGCTGTTTATTTAAATACGTTCGTAAAGGAATTCGCTATCGATGGAAAACTAATCGAAAATGAAACAACAACAATACCAGAGAAAGAAGAAGTTTGATCTTGAGCAAATAAATTCAACTATCGCTACAACTTGTACGCTGCTTCGATATCGAGACGAATGAAAGGTAATTTAGTAGTCGAAGAATGTAACTACGATATCTTGATAAACGGAAGAAAAAGGAATAATTCTAATCAAAACTAATGAACGAAGAAGGAGAATTTGCTATTGCGAGTTAACGCTTGTCGTCGATCATAGACAATAGCTCGTTACCATCGCTATGACGCGTGTAATGTCCATAGATCAAATTTTTCTTTTATAAGAAATATTCTATCTACTGACAATTACCGGGAATTAATCTTCCAGAATCCTTTTGAAACGAAATTTCGTCCTTGAATTTTCTTCCTCTCGGTTTCTATTTTTGTTGAAGGATACTTGGAACGTTTGATCTAACGCGTGTAGGTATTTAAATACTGGTTGATTAGTCGATGTTTTTAAACCGTTATTACAAACCTACGTTAATAAATATCGTGTTTAACATTACCAACTGTCCGGTGTCTTATGAACGTGATTGTGTGCATTTAACGCCGGTGTCGTGTTACTAAATATCTTCTCAACACTTTCAAGTGCAACAGCGAGATTGTTTGGTACGCGATCGATGTGTCGTACGTATCGCTACTGGAGAAACTATTCAGTGAAAGGATTGAGGATATTGTTTGTACTATAGTTTCACAGATCGCGACAAGTTGATACGTTGTCGAATTTTTTATTTTCATAATTGTTCAGATCACACTCGGTACAACGAAAGTACAAATACACCAAAACGTAGTTGTGCAATTTCCTTACTTGATACTACAGTTTTTTCTATAGATAATACAACGTCTTAAAATAAATAGGTGGCCAATGATCTCTCATTGTTGGTATCGTGAAACATCGAATATCGCGTCACGAGTAATCGCTTAAGATGGAAAACTTTGTTAATTCCACGTGTTAGGGAAAGAAGATATTTGTTATTGTCCTAGAGTTATTATTGAGTTAAATTAAAATATTAAATTAAATATTATTGAATTAACATTTGAATTAAATTAGTCCCTTTTGCACTAAATAAACGATGATTTATCGGTGTTCTTTCCGAGGAAATTTTTTTTTTTTCACATTGTATAACTTTATTTATTACAAGAAAGAAGAAAAGCGACGAAGAGACGAGACGCGCCAGCGGCGTATCAATTACAATAACTGCATTTCATTTGAGAATTTAATTTTCGCGTACGCGGCTTTCGCATTAACTCGAACGATCGTGTAGGATGATTGCTAAACGACCGTGATAATTTTCTCGTTGCCACACTAATTCCAGTTAGTTAAGGTCACGGCTTGGATGCTCTCGGAGCGTCACGAAGCGAGGACAGAGTGCGATTTTTCTTTGCCGACGGATCGTCCAAACCGTTGTTCCAACCAATGTACCATACATATCGTGTATCTTTGAAAATTTCCTGAAATAATCACTATCAAAAATAAAAATCCCAAAGACTTCACTAATAACCATGTACAATTAACACGATATTAAACTTTCACAAAAAGGAAAGAAAATAAAAGAAATAAACGAAAACCGCTACGTAATAATCTTCATCGCGTAACATGGAGAATAACAATTCATCTATGTATGTGTATATATGTATACGCACGCATATTACGATCATGATCATGATAGTCGAGTTTCATATTATAATTCTATTGAATTACGTATGATCGATTTTGTTCTGTTTCTATTATTATGATCATACGTAATTAGATAAAATAATATGAAACTGAGAACGTTGTGCATCTGTAATTTCCTTATAAAACGAAAGAAACTTCTCTGGTATTTTGTAATTGCCAAAAGAAAAAATCTCGCAACAGTTATTTTAAAATCGAGCTTCTAATTCCAGCGTTACATGTCACGAGCGAAACTATTGTGCAACTCGGACGACTCGACGATGCCATAGAATGAAACTCGTTGCATAGTAAATGGAATCTAATCCTATGATCGATAAAGCATCGCGAAAAGATTCGTTGATTTTCTTTTACGTCGCTCATACCTTGCTGTACCGTACGAAAACAGACGCGGGTCGCTCGATTCGCGTACGATAACGTGCGTTGCGTTACAATCGACGATAAAGAAACGCGTGCGCGCGAATTTTCAGACCATGTCTTAACGAGTCGAGCATAATCAACATCAGGATTGTTGCTAATCCCGATAAAGTGGCGATAAAGGCTCGAACAATGAGATCAGCGTGAAGAAACTTGGGAAAACCGAAAACAACTGCAAATTGCATCAATACGGCGGTTCAACGAAACCCGCGATTCCGTTTGCGACGCGGAACATAGATCTTCTATGATTTTAAATTCTGCAGATTTATTGATTTTAGAGAAGTTTTATTATATTCCAATTATACATTCTATCGTCTAATTAATATTTTTCATTTTATTCGAATGTGCATCCAAATAAAAAAAATTTTATTCGAAATACCGTAGATTTATAGACTTTAGACAGATTTTACCTGATTTTATCTCTTACGTAGAAACAGAAGATTTTAGAGAAGTTTTATTATATTCCAATNTATACATTCTATCGTCTGATCAATATCTTTCATTTTATTCGAAATACCGTAGATTTATAGACTTTACACGAATTTTACCTGATTTTATCTCTTACGTAGAAACAGAAACTCCTATATCAAAATTAATATAAACCCATTTTCGTTGCATTGGTTTTAGTTCTTTTAAGTAAATAATTTATCGTATCATCCGGACATTTCAATCGTTTCAGATATGACTCACAGATAATATAATTCTAATAATACTCCGTATAATAACGACGTTTAAAGTACGCGAACAAAAAAGAAACCGCTATGCTATTCCGATACTCGAGCTGTTTTAATTGTTACAAAGACACGTGTAACTCATTTCTAAGAAAAGTGAAACGATAGGAAGCGAAAGATAGGAAATATCCACATAGAGAAATTGCTGTATCTACGACGAGTTAACGATATTAATAATATAACTTGAAAGAATCACTATACTATGAAATCTACATACGTACATATCTCATTTTATTATTCCCAAATAGAAATCATAGAAACGTAGATTTATAGGATTGTTTATTCGTTTTCCTAATCATTTTTTCTCTCTTTTTAAATCCCACGATTCGATAGTTCTCGTTATTGGACGAAACGAGTGTCTCTTACTCGGTTGCACAATATTTTTTGTCCACTTGCTTTCTTGCATAGCGGTTGCAGCGTCGCATGTGTAATGGAAGGTTGATCAACGGTTACTCACTGTTTATTATCATAATACCGAAGCACGTGAACACGGATTACTGACATAAGCCGTTCTCGACTCCGCGTATCGATTCGTAACGAACTGCGTTAGAGGGACAAGAAAAAAAAAAGAAGGAAGAATACGCGACGTTTTTGCTGGAGCGAAACGGGTCCTGTTAATCTACGATTGAAACATCCGCCGTTCTTTTTTTACGCCTGGTAATTAGAGCGTTGATCCATCATCTGGATTACTCGATTCACACTCACAGACTTTCTGGCATTGTAAGATTCTTCGCGTCACTCTTCAATCTTTTAACGTTCGCATCCTCTTTCCACCGGTAACAGGAAAAACGTAACTTCGCTCGCTTTAATTCGTAGCTGTCGTTATAAATTTTTCTTCTCAACAACTTCGAAAATGAATTGCCTAAAATTTCAATTTTAGATCACGGACTAAACGTATCCTCCGCACGGAACACAATATAAATCCACGTAGGAAAATAATCACACGTCGCCGCTATCAGCAGAGCGCGCTTATGTGCATAGCAAGTTTAAAGTTGCAAAAACGCGCGGAATGCAGGCAACATAGAAAAATATACGAAACACACGAAATATTAAAATTCCTTGTAGCATTCAGCTGATGAGATAATTTTCTGCTCGACCTCCGCTCCTTTAATTACGTGTTTATAAAATTTCCCTCAACAACATCCACACGCACTTTATCAGATCGCGAATGAATAACAATCGTTGACTCTTCAATCTTCCCTCCTATTCGCTCAACGTAATTACGTGGTTGCCTAAAAACCTAATGCCCTTTCAACGTAATCCGCTCGATGTTTAAAATTGACTAAAAACATTCTCTTACGTTCGCGTTAGGTTCCTTTCAAATTTCGAACAGCCAAAATTGGGCAAACACCCTGGTTTATTTTACACAGTTCGATTATGCAAGAATTATGCAAAGTCGTAACGAGTGAGGAGAACGAGGAAATCTGGCGTGTTCGATGGGAACGATACGGCAAACAAACGGTGGTTCGCGTAATCAGGGGTCGCGGATGGGTGGGCTATTTAACCGGGAGCAAACATTTACATATTATCGGGTTGGCTGCGTTTCTGCCAGGTAAGAATTTCGAAGCGCGCCTGGGAATGATCGCCGGTCTGCTCGCTCGTCCGTAACGGTAATAGAAGCGCAGGGGTTGATGGAACACACGCGGCCACTTAATGCGTGCGATTACACGCACCCGTGGCTACACGCACGCGACTCAGCCAACAGCAGGTGGTTACCAAAAGAATTCCACGGGAGCCAATTCGATGCTCTGAACACCTTTATTTCCCGGGACACGTCACCGCCGTTCTTTCTCTTCTTTTCTTTTTTTAACATTCGTACGAGCCACGTATTAGTCTCGTACCCTTTCGATTTTGGGATCACATCGCAGACGCATCGATAATAGCACAGCTCGAACAACGTTGAATTTTGCTGTCATCGGGCGAAAGGTGTACGTTATGTTTCCATTTTTAGCAAGTGAAACGGTGTATTTATAATTCCATCAGTTGTGCGTCAGAGGGCAAAATTATTACTTGCGCCACTATAGTGTGACCTTAGTTTTACGACACTGGTTCATCTTCGGTTGTTCTTGACGTTAGAAGCGAAAGGCTGTATCGTTTTCGCGACCTCGTTGAAACAACGATTATTTTTTCAGTTGCGCCACTATGTTTAGTTGTCTCCTATTGATATTAAATCTCATTTACATTTTCTCAGTTACATTTTCAGTGATATAAACGTAATGAAAAATTGCAGGATGAAGATTAACAGAATTTGTTTAACCAAGCGTGTTTTTTACGTATCTTGTGAATTTTAAGGATTCGTTTATTTATATTGGCGTTAATAATAAGCATTGAGACAGATTGCGTCGTAACGCGAACAAGGAAATGTGTGAATTCGTTCGTTACATTGTCAGTTTCTCTGGAACGAAATTTTAATGAGTCGAAATAGTCTGCGGTAAAATTCCGTCAACATTTTATCCAGATCGGAAGATAAAAGTAACGATCTTGTTCGCGATTTCTTGTCCTTTTTCTCCAAATTGCATCAACAGGATACTAAGTGTTTCGAAATTACCTAAAAAATCCTTGACGAAATTCGATTGTATTTTTAACGATCGATTACAAAAAGGTTCTCGTTCCGTTTCTTCTCGCAATATTCAACGTTCCCTTAATTACTTCGATTCTAATTTTTGCCGAAAGAGAGATTGTCTGTCATAGAAATCTTTCTATGAAAAGAAAGAAGCATTAAAAAACATACATAATATAAATTAATAAAAATATTTCTATAAAATTTATAGAAATTCAAAGTGTTCACGCTCGTCCTTTCCGATTTTTCTTTCAATTTATTTAACGCAACGTAAATAAGATCTTGTTGGCGGTGAGTAACGCGAAGAAAAACAATATAATTGTATTGTTTTATAGTAATATATAATATAATTTTTACGATAAACAATATAAGAAACATTTCTTCGCGATAAGTAATGCGCCACTTCCGTCAGATTCGTGAGATTTCGAACGAAGAAGGATGTTACGAATTTATTCGTGAGTTTCGTGTCGTTGAGTTATTCTCGTTCGTGCACTGCGGATATCTCTAAATGCTGGTCATTAGCGACCATAATTGGTAATCGATGCCGCTCGTCCCGTTTCGAAATTCAGTCCTGTGAAGGAAGCTTGTTCCTCGATAACCAAAGGCGAATAAAAAAAGCGCCTGCAAAACCAGAGAACGATATATCGAGCGTACATGAAATTCCCAAATGGACTTGAGCGGATGGCTCTTTGTCTTCAAGAAAATAATAAGATTTCTTTATATTCTATTTTATAACATTTTTCCAACATTAATATCATGTTCTTTTTAACGTTAAATTTTTACGATTTACTTCGTGGTCGTTTATTTTCGCGTAAAGAATTAAATCTTGGCTGAATATTTCACACAATATGATCCATTTTCGACGTTTTTAACAATTAATCGATATTTTGATTTTACCATCATTAACGACGAACACGTCGTTTTGCGATACACACGCAGTATAAAATGTTATAAGCGCGTTTAAGATCATCTTGGAAATCGTTTAAAATTCTGTTTTAATTCCAAGCGTAAGTCCATTTAAGCGATTTTTTAAGAAGCTTATGTTTCGTACTTATGTCGATTAATAAGTCGGTGAATTCTTCTTGACACTTTAACGACAGATGATTCATAGTTTTCACTTCACTGGTACGTGGTAGACGGACAAATTTCTACGACCCCATAATTTTGTTTCGCAAATTAAAAAGTCCCGATCTATTAATATTAATCTAATATTATTCCAAACTATTATTAATAAGTTTATTGATCTTATAACTTAGAATTTCTGATCAAAACGCGTAATTATTAATCAAAGTGCCAACCTTCTATCTTGCTTCATTCGTTTTACATAGATACTACGCTTGTTCTTATCTATAGTTTATGAAATAGTGATAACTTAAAAGTACCTATCATTACTGCGAAACGATTTTCGAATGAAATAAAGTTAGAATTTACAATGGCAATTCGTGCTGCTCCATTACCCTCTTGCGATACCTTCTCGTAGTTTCTCCTTCTGTTTATCGATTCGCGTATTTTAGACGATCAAAATTTATATCCTACGAATTTTTAGAATGTCCTACCTGTCGTGACTAATCCTCATTTACGCGGAAAATCATTAACGTCGCAATGATCTTCAATATCATAATTATTTGAAGTAATTAAAGATAGCATCAATGAAATGCAGGCTTCCATATAATTAAGATTTTTATCTTAATAACAGTCGACTAATTTAATTTTTTGTTATTATCCAATTGTATTATTTTTTTCCTTTTGCATAACAGCACCTGCATAACTTCGATAATTGAAAAATAAAGCAAAAGCTGATATGCAGACGTTTCTCTACAAACACCTGCGTATTTTTAATGATCGTAAATACTGAAGATCTCGATGCATCTTCTAAGGTTAATTCGCATGAAAAACTTGTCGAAAAACGTTTGCACATTTTTACAAAAAATCTTGATAATTCTAACGTTAACTACAAAAGATACTCAATCGTAGACGTTATAACTTTCTTGCGATGTACATTGAAATCGAAAAATAGAAGACGAAATACAGGAGTGTACAATGATTAGTTTTACGAATAAATAACAATACTTGAACAACCTTTTATTAGGAAATCCATAAAATCCCGTGTCTTTAGGGATCGTGCAAAGTTACCCTCATTGATTCGAAGATCCGCCGAAGCACCGCCCTCCTTGTTCAGGGGTAGAACGCTATTACGCTACAAGTATGGTGGTCGAACGACGCAATAAAGAAACAAAGTGGAATAGAAGCGATCGTAAACGTTTGAGCAAATTATTCCATGTTAATTGTTCGATGAAGATGTCGTTCCTTCCTTTCGAATCTTCTGCCTTAGACGGTTTAGCGGTTTCTAACGTACAGCCAATTTTCAACAGCCACTTTTCAGCGCGTCTCGTTTGATAGGATTTACGACGATTTTCCAGATAATCAAGCAAACCTACTACCTGGCCCGATTATTTATAGTTCGCTCACGATCGTTCGTTTATTTTTATGGATTGTTACTACGTTTCCCTTACAAACCAATTCGATGTATGGGTGGAAGACGCAGTGTCTTCGAACGCATCTTGTAACGTCGTTCGAAGAGGAGATTTTGCTTCAGACACTTGATAAAGTCGTTAAGAGAAAAATAAGTAAATATGATTTGAATATTCATGAGGTTTGGCCGGTGTTGCGAGTATCGAAGAAATTTTATAAACGCGGAATACGATATACGAGAGTATGAAAACGTTGATCCATTATTTTCAAATCTTGCTCTTTAAACAAACGCTTTAAAGATGTCTTTAGCTTTGGTTCTTGGGAATTACTTTCTCTTGCTAGATATTAATTAATACCATTCTAAAAATGAATTATTAACAACAACATAGGTAGCGAATTGTATGCTAACTGTGTTATTAATGATTCGAAGCGAAGTACTATAAACACAAATGCATAAATCAAAAAGTTGAGTTTCATAGTCGGACAGACCCTGAAGACCAGCCAGTAATTTTACCAATTTACAACAACACGACTATCTACGAGGACAAGGAGATTCTGGGGCATTTTCATGCGGACGAGGGGCTTGCACCAAGCAACCCCTTGCGTCTCGAAGGCTGCTGGTAAGCGCCGCCCTCTGATCGCCCGTAGAAACCCCCACTACGTCTGGTAACATGGTGGTGGTACGAACGACCCTCGTCGATACCAAGAGGGCCACGATAATGCCGTTTTGTTTCCCCACGAGAAAGCAAGGGCCGCGTACCACCGTCGTCTCGTTTCGATTCCAACTATCCATCCCCGGTCAGTCCATCACGATCGTTATCGAGAACGTCATCGATCCAGCGATCCCGCACGATTCTCACGTGTTCGTGACAATTTTACCGCACGGACTTCTTCAGCATTTCTCGATTGTGAATTTTAAACTTCATCCGGACTTTCGAGCGTTTCAAGGGAAGAACTCGAGGGAGAGATCGAGAGCCGAACTCTCAGAACGCGCGATATATCGGTCGCTGTGGCGAGTAAAAATTGGTTAAAAATGAAAAAGATTTAATTAAGACTCTGAAGATTAACAAATTTAAGAATTCAAGGACACAAGCATTCGGATAAATATCCATCTTCCTTCTTTTCGTAACGAGGCAGATTTTTCGTTAACATGGAAAGATCGGAGTGGTTCCACGGATTTCCAACGACCAATTGCGACTTTCGAAGCGCAGTTATGTAGTGGTGCGAGTGTTTTCGTGATTTTCTGCCAGACATTCCTCCGAGAGTGATCGAGTTCCCTCGAAATCGGTGCAATCATGGAATTTCCATGGACTCTACAGCACCAAACAGCCGATCCCGTTCAAAACCCACGGAACCATCATCAGCCCGAGCATCACGAGGATTCTGGAATTAATCAAGCCGGCGCTCGTCGATTATTGCCCGTTGCAGGTAATTTCGACTGGTGGAAAAATTTGAAAAAATATCCGCCAGTAAATCGAGGCCGGCAGAACCGGTAGTTTAAATTTGGGAAAAATTTCTTGGAAACGGGAACACGTCGCTGGACCGGTTATTAAATATCAGAGCAGGTAGCAACGGGTATTGTGCTTTTCCATTTTAGAATGGCGGTTTGTTGACTTTAGAGTCGCGTTATCGCTACGAAGGAATATTTCGAATTTGAAATAATTGGAATGGAATAGCCTGTTAGATCCAACGGAAGATATAATCGTTAAAACGAGTAATATTTTAATATCTTCGACATTTTCATATCGCGTTGAACAACATTTCACGAAGGCGATAAGAAAATCAAATAAAAGGAGAATATTAACAAGATAATATTTAACACCCGCTGGTTTGCATGAAACGGGAAACGTGACTTTGCGTGTTCTTCCCCTCTAGTTTTCATATTGTAACGTGGTATTTTATTCTTGCTTTATGTTTTATTTGTTTTCGTGTATTTTTTTTTTTTTTTTATAAGACAGGTGAGTTTTATGATGTTCATTGTTATAACTTCCTGTTAAATCACGATTTTACGAGATCGTCGTATTGTTTGCACGTATCGTGTTATGTAACCACGTCGAATGTCTCATCGAGTTTCGTACCAAATCGAATGGCAAACTTCAGTAGTCACGGTGCGTTTTGGTGAAACATGCTCTTATGCCATTTACCATATTTCTTTTTTTCTTTGCCGATAGAAACGAAAGCGGTGTAATGTTCACTTTCGAAGTCTTCCTCGACCTATTAATATATTTATTATCGTTAAATAACCAACTATTATTAATTAACAAACGTAAGAGACGTGGTTAAAATGAAAGTGCAGAATATTTTGTGCAACGATGCATTTTAAAAGCTGGCAACTATCGAGCAAATAAAAAATGTCACTATCGACTTTGAAATCGTTTGAATAAATCTGGGATATCGAGTTAATTCATCTTTTCCAATTAACGGGTTAAAAATGCGTACAATACGATTTCATTTGTAATAAACAGTCGTTCAAGGAAGCAAACGAACTTTTACCCCAATCTGATATTAAAATCTTCGAATGCAGCTCGTGCTAGACAATGGTCTGCTCTCGTGAATCTGATTAGAAATCGTAAATAAAGGGAATCATAAACGTGTGAATTGAATGTAACAATGATACATACAGGTTAAAGAGAAAGGTAATTAGGGAATTGAAGTAATTATTTATGTTGTAAGTTTATCATTAGATGTATATAAAATGGCGTAATTGTAATTGTGTTCGTGTTTTCCATTAGTCAAAGTTGGTTCTGGAGGGACCAACTATACCATAGCGAAACAATGGAGAAACGTGCGACTGCGACTTTCTCCGATTATTAATGAAACGCTTTTTATTGTTATCGTAATGGCGATCCATAGATCCGTGCGCTTTGGCTATCTTCGTTCGCCGGAAACTTCCGGGAAGCAATATCGCTCGAAGTCACTGAAAATGAATTGTAACATGCAATAGTCGTTTTCTAACCAATAATACCGGTAATAGCGGAAGAGTAATATTTTTCTATCGAATCGAACGATTTGTACCATGAAGTCGTTAATTTACATTTCTTATTTCGACTCGAGTGATTTCCAAGTTATTTAAAAAAAAAAAAAAAGGAAAAAACGAGAGAAATTGCACGTACAATTCGGGCAACTGGAATTAATTTGCTTTTCGTTTCATATTACGCTCGATAACATTGCACCCATAAAACAAGGAAATAAAAGAATCTACCTAAAAGAGAAACTATACATTAACTTATAAAAGTGCCGTTTCATCGCTGGATGAAAGGAGCGTTATCTTGCTAACGAATCATCATAATTCCTTCTAAATCTCTTTCGCGGTTCTAAGAGCCTAAATTAACACTTCGATTTAGATTCAACAACCTTCCCATTTATAACGAAGCGAAAGAAGAGATCATTCAGAGGAAGCAAAATAAAGTAATATCTCGCGTACCGTTACTATAAAACTCTATCATTATACATCTATGAATAGACATTCGGTTTAACGAGTTCAATTCAACGGTTATTCGACAAAAAGCATCGACACAGAGATTCCATTATGTAAGATTATTTTAACAAGTTTCGCAAGTTCACAGTTACGTGATGTTTATTTCATAGCCAACTGCATCGGCGTCTCCGGTGAATTACTCCTTGCGAATTTCGTCCAAAAATGTCACTCGACATTCTCTCTCCAATTAAATAATTGTTCGACGAAAGTCTCGAAACAGACATTCTATTATACAGAGTTGCACAATTGTTGCTTTACAACTACATTAAGTTCATTCGATATCTTTATACACTAATTGCACTTAGGTTTCATCGACGTCATCCTGAATTACCATTTGTAAACCTCTCTAATCGCCACATCATGTTCTTTCTCCAATTAAACAGCTACTCGATAAGAGTCCTCAGCACAGAGATTCTACTGGTCAAAATTGTACAATTTTCGCCAGTTCTCAGCTGAACAACGTTTATTCGAAGTCTCTGTAAATCAATCGAGTGACCAAGCCGAGGATCCATCGACGTAATCCTGAATTATCCTCCCGTGGACCTTCCTAGTCNGTCACATCATGTTCTTTCTCCAATTAAACAGCTACTCGATAACGCAGAGATTCCGTCGCACGAAATTATAGAATTTTTGCGAATTAAATCGAGCGGCGAAGCTTAGGACGCATCGATGTCTGGGTAAATTAGCCCTCGTGAACCCCAGTTAATAGCCACGTGACGTTCTTTCGACACCTATTATCGAGCATCGAACTAAACGTGTGCCGCGTTTATCCGGTGAAAATCGCTGGGATTGCGTGCCCTCGTGGGGTTCAACACCTGTCGGTGGCCGGTTCATCCCTCCGTAACCCTGTAATTGCCGTGAAAAAAGTTGCGTCGAAGCTTGCGTTCCCCGATCGTTTAAGCGGTAACACAGTGAGTTCGGCAGCTGCCCCGACGATTAAGGGGGTGAAATCGTCGATTCGGCTCGATTAACTTCCTCTGTTTAAGCGTTCTTCCGGTTCTGCAAGCGGCTACGAGTATCACAGGCCGAGTCTCACGGGTCAGTTGGTTGAGAAGCGATTCCATGGAAAATTAGTTCCAGCGACAGGTGATCCTTGTAATTTCGATAACTCAACAACGCAGTAGATGTCGTAATTCTACCATTGCAATTTTTAGAATATTTTAATCGAAGGAATTCAAAATATTTGTAGTTCTTTTGTTGGACGAGATTGAAAATTATACGAAATATTTCGCTAAAGAAAATCGAAGAGTCTCTGTTAGGAGTTTGGATATTTTTTTCGCGGTAAGAACGACAATGTTTTAGTCAGGTTCTTTCGTTGCATATCTAAAAACTATTAGAAAGTCCTTAGTTTCTTCTTTTGTTAAATACTTCTAGGAAATTTTTTATGTAAAATAAAAAGAGCCAGAGGAAGTATTTTATTAGACGATATCTGGAATATTAGAAAAGAAAAGAAAAAAAGCGTTCCGTCTGAGAGAACATTTTAGTACTCCGTAAGTTATATTTTATTCGGATCACTGCCGTGAATTTTTGTTGCAGGTAATTAGTATGATTATCAGTTTCGTAGACAGCGGACGAACTTTTTACGATGCCGAACGAAAGTGAGCTAATTTTCATAGAGGCGACACGGCTCGAACCGTTTACAGTGCATTTCTATTTGCTCTGTCGGAGAAAGTCGACGGTGTCGAGGCTTATGCACGAATCGTTTTGCATCGTTTCGGACTCGATCGATCGAACCGGACGAGAGACTGTCCACTTTTATGCCCGACGAGTCGCAATTAAAATCGTGTCTTTTCTATTCTTGATACCTGCGGGTTATTGACCAACAGAAGCATTTACATATGAAACTTCCTGCTTTGCGTCACACCGAATAAAAATAAAATGCTCGAACGAACCGTACTTTCGTTCTTATTCTCACCTTCGTGTTTGTTAAAGTCTCTCGAATGCAAAGTTACGAGAAATCTATCAAGCAAGAAGAGAAGGAGTAGTTTCAAGAAAGAAACTATCTTTCTATATAACTTTGCTTAACATTATGGTAGCCAATAACACCATTATCTATTTATATATTTCCTTAATTGCTTATTATCGCTACCTTTTTACTTGTATTCCTAATATTCGTAGTTAACGAACCTCTCTAAAAACACGACAAAGAATTTCGTTAATTCTTGATATACAAGCGATCCTCCAAGTGTTACTCCACTTTCTTTTAGTTATTTTCAATTTATTTATATAATTTATACTCTTCTTGACGTCGAAAAATATCTTCACACAGAGTTCGAAGAAAATACGAATGAAATTCTTGTCGACGCGCACGATTTCTCGTTTCAATTTCGCGTCAAAGATCTTGTAACGTTATAGACCGTCATTGCTGGTTAAAACGAGAGGACGAACGAGGTATAAAAATTCGATGATTGCAGCCGGATTAATACAATAAGTTGTCTTCTCTTGAATTTCACTTACAAACGTACACCTCCTACAACGATTATTTTCACATACTCCCTCTTGATCGTTACGCAACGTTTCAGTGTGTTTCTGAGGGACGTGCATCTGCTTTTTTTATCGTACAACAGCACAGTTTAAAATACAATTAATCGATATTGCTGGAAGCGAGAATAATAAATTTTCGTGGCAAATCCTGTTCGCGAAACGAAAGGTACACGTGCAAATGATTACATCGTCGGTATGGAACACGTGTCGCCTTCGGTAATGTCAAATCCCACGTATATACACGGCCACGTGTCGATTACATCTCGTTCGTGAACACGCTTAAATTTTACCGCTTTTATCCGGCGCAAGAATTTTCTGCGCGCGATTAGTTCTCGTTTCGTGATCACCGAGCAATCATTGCTACCAGTACTGACGCAAGTGCACAGATAAGAGGTATAACGACGTCGCGTTTTAGATACACTACACCTATCGAGAATATAAAGTAAGTTCGCGGTTATTTAACTGTCATTAAATACCTCTGACCGAGTGTTTACAATTTTCGGAGTTACGATCGCGCTCGAATGCTCAACTTATCGTCCAACAGGTTTTCTTGAAATATTCGTGAAATATTGGAAATTCTCTAAACGAACGTAACGAAACAATTTTTCAGAGTTTATTTGAAAATTCATTTTTCAATTCTTTCTATGCTCCTTAAACGAAAAAATCAATTAGTTTTCATCTTTGGACGCGTCTCAAAGATATTTTATCGGTGCGTGTCTATCGGATGGAACATCTCGTTTGTAGCGCTCTCAATTCTTGCCGATTCTTAACGTTAAAAGTTAAACACGTGTTGGAAGGATACATCCTTGACCTAGAAAACGGTAGCCGTGAACGTTTGGACAAGATCGATGTTCGATTGGAAAAGATCGGATTCGAAATCGTTCAGTCAAGGTTGCCCGTTGGTCCATCGAAACGTGAATTCGAGCTTGTTGGCGCATGAACTTACGTAAACACGTAACATTGTTAATGGCATCCACGTTAATTACATTGTTTGCACGTGGAACGAGCTTCAATTCGGATGATTTCGTGGAGTTGCGATGGTCAGAACGATAAGAACTTCCGTTTGCTTCCGAAACTACGATTCCGCTTTCGATTACTTCACACGGAATTGTTCTTTCTGTTATCCGAAATATGTGAAGCTCGAAAGGGACAACGTTGAAAATTCTTCGAGAATAACCTTCGATTCATTAATTAAAGAATTATTAATTAAAGAATTCGATGAATTAAAACGGCAGACAAATTCAGATCGATTCTCCACTGTCGACTAAACAAATTTTTCTTTCTGTTCTGTAAAAACATCGAGCAGCTGACAGAGACAGAATGGAACAATTTTTTGAGAAGAAATTTCCTCAATTTCCGATTCACATCGACCACGTACGAAGCATCGTTAATTAAAGAAGCGTAGAAAATTCAATTCGATTCGCGATCGTGTTAATAATATTTTTCACTCGGTTCTGGAAAAGTGGCGAACGGAAAATGTTGCTAAGGTCCGAGGAACGATCTTTAATAATACAGCGATTTTTACCTTTTAAGCCAGCCGATTTAATGTATAATCACCGCTGTTTCGAGTCGCCTAACGACTTCCTCTTGCTTTGTTCCTAATAACAATGTAATTATTACGCAAAAGGCAGAAACTCGGTGAAACTCCGAACTTGCCCGATGGTGTACACGCCGCCATTGGCGCGCACCGTGGAAAAAAGACAATCTTTTTTTCTTATCTTAGAAAGTTATTCATCCTGCCACGACGATTTTGCGCGGACAATGAAATTGTCCCGCGGACAAACGCGAACGTCCGTCTTCGTTTCTCACTTTCGCATCCCGTCTTCTCCTACCTTTTCTTCGCTTCTGCCTCTAGTTAAATCGAAAAATACTCTGCTCACAATTTCACAAACGCTTTTTTCCTTTTTCTTCAGCTTCCTGTCCATTCTAAATATAACCTGTTCGTTTCTACGCTTTTTTCTACCTTCTACTCTCTCGAAATAAATTAACGGAACGTTAAGAAGAGACGAAGAGGTCGACCATTAACAGTTTAATCTACTTTTCGGTATACCTTGGTGTAAAAGAAGAAAAAAAAAGAAGAAAAGAGAAATAAAAGAAGGTAGTCGATAGACCGTGAGGTTTTTACGTATCGAAAACGCAAAACTGAGCATAGGACGGTAATTACTTTGTAAAAATGAGAATATACTTTCTCAGTTGGATTCGCTTAACATTGAGAAACTGAAAAAGACCGAGAGTCAAGTAGTTAAAGTGGAAAAAGGAAAGTCAAGTTATCGAGAATCGCTATAATACAGTGTGAGAATGTATAAAATATCTAAAGTGGAATACTCGTTATAATCTTTTCGATAGATAATATCTAGGTCAAGTTCTATATCCTCGCGTCCGGAAAAATGTCAATTCGCATTTACAGACCCGCGGATCGACAATCGACTTATGTAGAATCGCCGCGCTTTAAATTCTCGCGTTTCAAAAATTATTGAAAAAGTTTAATATTTTTATTGTCCTACCGCGTCGTTGTCGATTGTGCGGTAAAAATCACAGTTGTTTACCTATACATATACACGGCCGGTTGTCGTAATAATATTCAGATTTAAGTCCATCTTGCTGCAGCCCAGGGGCGGTGTTTGGTCGATACTTCGAGGAGGGATTGGTTGGCAACGACCCAACCACCGGTATATTTCAACCCTCGGATTTCTGTCGCGTATATTATATTGGCTTCAGCCTATATTACTCCCCCAGCGATTATTTGGCTGACCGTTTCAAAATGGTGAACGCCTTTTGCTTCGTTCTCTTCCTTAGAACGACGATAAAATGGAATTATCGTTGCCGAGTAACCAGAATTACATTTGATGAATTTTTACTTGAAACGCGTACAGTCGCAAATACGTGCGTTTAATTTATATTATTACAACACTTAGACTAATTATCAGAGTGCGGATTTTTATGTACATAAAAAGTCTCTCGATATTTCGTTCCTCTCCACTTTTTTCACGAAATCGCTTCGCAACTATTTAGTTCGCTTTGCTCCGATTCGTTCGATAGAACGTGCATAAACGAAGTACGTAACATCGTGGACTTTTTTCCTGGATCTGTCAAATTCTTCGAAACTTTCGTTCCACCCGTTGTAAACTATAACTATTAAACTTATTTCGCTGTTTTTTTTTTTGTAATTACACGATAGTGTTACGTTTGCTACGGGGAACAGCATTTCTAAGATATCGTAACTCTGATCTGTAATGGGAGATTTTTCCACAAGCGAATAAATAAATAATTTAAAAAATTGGAATCTAGACGTTGCTTTGCATACTAAATATCATAACTGTATTGCGAACGTTGATTCGTTTGTGGGAAACTTAACGTCGTAAACGTGCACAGAATGTGTATACAAAAATATGTAAAACATGGAAAGCGTAATATTTGTTACGATACTCGGTAGCTTAATCGCAGCTTAATCATAACAAATGTAACTCTACGATATTTCATATGTCTTCACGTGTTTTGTGCATTCCATGCACCCTTCGACCTCTAAATTTTTCATCAACGCGAAAAAATCCCGAGTCCAATAATTGTCGATAATTCGGAAGCTTGGCGATCGTCGAAGAACAGTTGCCCGCTTAAAATTCCCGATCCGTTCGCCCCGCTATATCGGGACTAAATTCCCGAAAATGTGTAACGCGATTATGCAAAACGATCGATGTACTTTTAGACAGCGTTCTTTTTATAGTAGAAGAGCCAATTAAGATTTTTCTCACGCGTTTCTGTCCCCGTACGTTCTTTCACCTTCGACGACGATCACCTGAGATTTTCCTAAAGAGCCGACCAAACAAGAAAAAAGAAGATAAAGACGGGACGAAGAGAAACTGGAACGTACGCGAATTTCCATATTACAAAACGTCAGTCTGTTTGAGCAGCTTCTAATTCCCTCTCGTTTCGCTCCAATTCCCTCGTATTCTTTTCTTCTTCTTCTTTCTCGTTATTTATATCGTAACGTAGAAACACCGCGGAGTTATTTAAAAGGATAATCAGAAACGCGGAATAGTTTCGTCATGTACGACGATAATTTATTATCTGCATAGGAAATATGCAAATAAGGCAGTTTAGAACACGTTGTCGCGGATTCTCGAACGATTACGACAGGTTTCTCTTCAATCGAATTCCACCACCGTCTCTGGATGCGGTGCTTTCGAAACGTTTCGAGGAAGAGGTAGCCAGAAACTGTTATGCGGCTGCCAGTAAACAGGTTCGCATGAAAACGTAAACTCGTTTTAATGTCCGCCTTAACGCGTGTCCTTGTTCCGTCTTTGCATTTTTATAGGCGTCGCGAGACATACAGCTGCACTAACGCGCCGATGCGATTCCTTGAATCTCTGCTCGAACGAACAAGGAAGAAGAGTAATTCCATCGATTGCTTCGCTGCTCCAGAGTTTAGAGTTACTTACTTAAAATTCTCAATGAGAGAATTGATTGTAATGTGCGTCCAAATAAAATAAAAAAAAAAGAGTTTAGAGTTTGCTCGTCTCGTTTCGCGTTTCCTTGCGAGCTTCTCCACGTGCAAAGCGACGTATCTCCGCTAGCGAGTACAACCGAGTTAAAGGCAGCTAACGAAACGCGAAATTGCAGATTCTAACACTCGAAGATCTGAAAATTAATTACTTCGCGAGTTTGCAAATCGAAAAATTCGCAAGGTTGTACGCTGAGAAGCTTGCGAGTTTGGAAAATTGAGAAATTCGAAGAGCCGAAGCTGGAAAGGTTTGAGAGTTCGAAAGTTCGAAAGTTTGTAAAGTTGAAAGCTCGAAGGTTCGAGGATTTTTAGATTTGCGATTCGAAACACCAGACTTTCCAAAAATTTTTTTCTTTTCACCTGAATCTTAATCGAGAGTCTGACAATATTTCTCGCTGGCAGCGACGTGCAGTTCGACGAACGAGCAACATGTTTGTCGGCCGGTCGTTGTTACGAACGTGATGACGTTCATTGATGGGTCGAGTTGGCTCGTACGATGCGTATTTTCGAACCGAAGTCTTAAAGGCGCCCTTACACTTGCTCCCTAGCATGAATGGCCGACCGGAAGCCACGAGTTATGACACTTGACATGGAGTCTTAAGCGCTTAAGTGTGGCCAGGCTGCGTGATCACATTGTATTCTTCGTACACAGGCGCTTGCAGTCGAGAAACATGGCCTGATTCTCCTCTGTAATTACCAGCCTCCCAGTAGGCTGACGTTATTATTAATTTTAATCCTCGGGAGATTCAGAACTAGAAACAATTTTACGAGACAATTGTTCGATATTTTACGAACTTTGTTGAATTGAAATTAAGCTACTTAATTACGGATTCTTATTACGGCAAGCATAAATTATGTTGTTCGATAAGATATTTTTATCTAAACACATTTTTCTGCAGGTTTCGGCATAATATTTTATCCACTACGCGGTACGCGAATAACACGTGAAAACGTTCATCAGGCGATTCCTTATGAAAAAACAAGCAGAAAACGTGCAACAAAATTTGTTCGTCGGAGATGTAGTTTTCACGAAAATCGAGTTTCGACATTTATCAAGTATACTTGAACGTGATTAATTTCAGGCTAAATAGGAGGAAATAGAAATAATAGAATAGAAGATAAGTGGAAAACGTGGGATAAAATTGTTCCATGAAACGCACTGTTTTAGAGAAAATTTGAAACATCTGTCATACATCTGCGTGGACAAACTCTAAACGAACAAATTTTATTGCTCGCGTTTTACTCGTTTTCGCACGTAGAATAATCTCCTTCTGATCGTTTACTCGCGGCTAATCGGTAGCTAGCGAAATTTACGTATATCAGACAAACTTCCAAAATCAGATTTCTCGAAAACTAAGCACCGGGGAGATTCCATCTATAATAATAAATTTTATCCTATATTTTCTTTTTCTCTGAGAAATCATCTCAAGCAAGCTTGTACGCGTTATTCGGTCCCATTCTGTGTAGCAAAATTGGATAAAACCCCTAAATAAAAATTACTTCCTTTCAACCTCCAACCTATGAATCACTCAAAACGCACAAACTTCCTCGTCGGATCTATGAAAACGATGGCACAATATTTTTCTGAAACTCAATCTTCTCTTTTACGCGAATGTTGAAACTTCAGATTCTGTTAGATCTTGGACCAAAAAAAAAAAACTTATCAATTACTCGTTCTTGGCAATAAAATACGTTTGTTTACGAAACTATTGTATAAGTTCGACGGTGAAACCACAGATTGAGATTTCTCTTCGATACCGATCGTCGATCGGACTTTTCTCGTCCGAGTGGAACCTCGTAAATAAGAAAGCATGGAGCATTTTACAGGAAAGGAATTTACACGATCGAAGAAATTCCAATGCGATTCTACCCCGATGCACATGTTCGTTGACACTTTGATCCTTCGGCCGCATATCCTTCCACCTCTAATTGGCCGTGAAATTCTCTCCTACTCGATGAACTCGCACTTTCTCTTGCACCGCGATCAGTAGAATCCATAAGCTGTTTCCTAAGATTCCTAACATCGCGTATCGTTACTCATCGTTAGACTGCGAATTTTAATGGAAATTCAAATTGTTACAGAATAAGAAAAATTCAGTAGAAATTTACTTTACGTATCGAGCAACTTATATCGCATATTTCATACAGTTTTGCATATTGTACGCGTTCCTGCGTCTCTAAATTTAAAGTTACCTGCTATTGTCACTTCATCGTGAATTTTAATGGAAATTCAAATTGTTACAGAGTAAGAAAAATTCAATGGAAATTTACTTTACTTAGAAATCGTATCGAGCAACTTATATCGCATATTTCATACAGTTTTGCACATTGTACGCGTTCCTGCGTCTCTAAATTNTAAAGTTACCTGCTACTGTCACTTAATCGCGAATTTTAATGGAAATTCAAATTGTTACAGAGTAAGAAAAATTCAGTGGAAATTTACTTTACTTAGAAATCGTATCGAGCAACTTATATCGCATATTTCATACAGTTTTGCACATTGTACGCGCTCCTGCGTCTCTAAATTTAAAGTTACCTGCTATTGTCACTTCATCGTGAATTTTAATGGAAATTCAAATTGTTACAGAGTAAAAAAATTCAATGGAAATTTACTTTACTTAGAAATCGTATCGAGCAATTTATATCGCATATTTCATACAGTTTTGCACATTGTACGCGTTCCTGCGTCTCTAAATTTAAAGTTACCTGCTATTGTCACTTCATCGTGAATTTTAATGGAAATTCAAATTGTTACAGAGTAAGAAAAATTCAATGGAAATTTACTTTACTTAGAAATCGTATCGAGCCACTTATATCGCATATTTCATACAGTTTTGCACATTGTACGCGTTCCTGCGTCTCTAAATTTAAAGTTACCTGCTATTGTCACTTCATCGTGAATTTTAATGGAAATTCAAATTGTTACAGAGTAAGAAAAATTCAGTGGAAATTTACTTTACTTAGAAATCGTATCGAGCAACTTACTCAAATTGTTACCTCTTTGTACAGACGATTTTTTATAGAGAAATAAAAGTTTAATAGAAATTTGCTTTATTTATTAGAAATTATAACTAATAGATACCTCACGTCGAATATTTTATATATATTTGCGTATTATTTGCATGCTTCTTTTTTATTTTTGTGTCTTTAAACTCTATTGTATCTAACTATCGTTAAACACTCGATGCTATGCGAATCGTTCAGAATAAAATTACAGCAGTTAATCGCTGAAAAGTAGAGATTAGCGACTACGTTACAAGCATTAGTTGTTTCAAAGTTCACTTGGCGATTTATCATCGTTCAACGTTCCAAAATAATAGAGTTAGAAGTGGAATAGGAAGACATAGGTTGATGCAGTAAAATGCAGTAAAATAGGGAATCCCAGAGAGACACAGAATTAGCGACTGCATTGTCTAATGATTTCGAAATCAATCCCTTAACGTGTGTTCGGCCGAGAGACCTTTAAGAAGACCTCGAGGTGAAATATGTTCATGCCTCTACGTTGCTTTTCTCACCTGTATCGCCTCGTTACTCCCACGCGGATGTCTCTCTCACGGAATACCTGAATTACCTGCATCCTCGTTCCTAAACGCAGCTCGCTACAAGAAATAACTCGGATACATAAACCAGGATACGTGTCCTTTTTCGCCTTTATTCGTCGACTTGGCGAGCAAAAAGTCCTTGCAATGATCGTGCATTTCGTGATTATATTCGAAGATCTAATTTTCTCTGAAACCATCGATTCATAAAATTATGAAACTTTGGGAATATGCAGAGGATATTGCATTACTTTTCTCTTTTGCTGTTCAAATTCACCGTAAGAGGAAGATATCGAGCCCTGAAAACGCACCTGTTTTACATATCGCGTCACAACTCGCGAATCCCAAGAGATAAGAAAAAATGTTTCGGACAAAATTTACTCACGTTAATTAGAACTCTCATTTGGGGAAACGATTTATCAACGTTATAACGAGTTATAACGCAAGATCGGAAAACAACCGAATATTCACGCGTCGATTTCAAGCCTTTAAAATAAATTTGCATGGCGAAAAGAGATTGCGTAGTACCTGTACGTGTCTGCAAAGTTTCACAATTTTCAGAATTTTGGAATCTTTACCTATAAGTATTAGAAGAAGAAGAGCAATTAGAAATTTTGTAGAAAATTCTTCTCTAATTTTCATCTTCTCTTACTTATCGCGCATTTGAATTACTTTAAACCTTGCAAGAATGGTTATTCGTTTTTTAATACTTTATAATAACAAACGAACGTTTCATTATCGTTTTCGATCGTATTAAACGATCGACTAATATGTCGCAGACAATTTTTCTACTAAAACTAATTAACTTAGTTATTAACTTGGTTATTCTATTATTGTGTTGTTTTACATAGTATGACACCAAGAGAAGATATATTTAGACGAGATTCGCGTTATCACGATCTCGTAAGATCTTTGCCAGATAACAATCGTAAAGTAGCAGAATGAAACTTGGATTCTTCTCGTTTTACACAGGTCGGGGCGATTTCGTCGGAGGCATAGACAATGAGGCCCTGGACTTCTCGCAGTTGGAAGATTTCATCAACAGCGACAGCGAACAACCCGCCACGTAAGTGATATTTATCCTTCTACGTATTTATCTCTGATATAATTTTTTATATCTTCTAATTATTTTACAATTATTTTCTATCCTATATTCATCCAGAGCAATACAAATTTTCTATTTAAGAAATTGCTTAATTTTCGGTTAGAAGTTAATCATTTGATTAACCAGTCCGAAGGATATCTCGTGTTTTGTAGTGGATTTTTCAAAAATTTGGAAGCGGACGCTGACTGAAACGATAAACAGTTAAAAGATTGCTAAGGCGACGAATCGAATTCGTTTTCAAGTATCGATAAACAAACTTGTAGCTTTTCACGCCGACGCGACGCGTTAATTATTTCGATGTTGCAATTAACAGAAGCTGAGTTTTCTGTTTAGCTAAGATTCCTTTCTACGTTTGTTACACGATACAGATGTCGCACTTTGGTCAGACAACGCATCATTTTAAATTGTCTTTCTCTTTTTTTTTTTTTTTTTAATGACAACGACGTTTGACTTGAACTGGAAGCCATCGTTAACGCCTACATCACAGAGACACGTGTGCGCGTGTAACAACATTGTGCAAACAGAATCTCCATTTCCATGATTCGTCAGTGTGTTCTACTTATCAATCTCTTTGCATCGACTTTCATGAATTTTTCAATAAAAACGAAAATTCTACGTACGTTTGTTTGTCAATTTTTGAAATATTTCCAGCTACTACAATATACTGCAAATAGATATACATTTTATAAAATATTGAAATCACTGACAACATACGTAAGTGTTCATACAAAATAAAATTGTTCACGAAGAAAGTGGCTTTCAAAAGTATTCGTACCTTTGTCACGGCAAGCTTTTATTATTTATATCGCACCTGTTATATTAAACATTTTGGAATTTTATTAACACTGTAATCTGACGCGACTGACATTATCATATAGTAGGATATTTATATAACAGCGGCAGGATATTCGTTGTAAAGTTATATTTAGTAAAAAATTAGATACACGGTATGGATAGTTATTTTAAACATATAAAAGATATTGCAAGAGAACCGACACTTATTAACATTATGGATGATTACACGTTTAAGTGGACACAAGTTTAATTTTTACTGTCTCTACAAAGTACATACTCGTCTTGAATATCTTGTAACTTCTGCATATATTTTCAGAAGCGTTAAAAATTTTCCAACATGATCATCACAGTTGGGTGTCATTACACACACGTAATATATCCATGAAAAATGTACCAGCGCTTCCGCCAGTCACTGCAATAAGGAATCTCCTACTATTTGCGTTTCCAAATTATTACGTAAAACAAATCCAAGAATTCGTACAAAACATTAGATTATCCGAAAAGTGTCTTTCTCTCACAGACACGTCTTTTACGACGATGCATCTTTATACAAACACGAAACCTAATCTTTATTTTGATAGAACAAAATGGATCATACGTAATTCGATAAAATAATATAAAATGAAAAATATCGAGCATCCTTTATTTCCTTATAAAACGAAAGAAACATTTTGGACGACCTAATGCCATAACTATACGTACACACTTTGCGCGCGAATACCGAGAAAATGATAAAATAACGCGAAAGTTATAAAATAATTGCTCGAAAATTGTAGAAAGATCTACAGCTAGTTACTTCTCCAAATTATCGCATACCTACAACAATATACTTCGTAACTCGAAAATACTCGATCACCGAATACCCATGTGTAAATTGTTCACGATTTACGTATTTATCAACGTTCCCCTGGTCGCCGTATTCACAGCTTACAAACGCCACACGCAAAATGACACTTTCATCCGGTGCATCTGAAAACATTCGATAAAAACAGATAATGGAAAACTTATGGCCGACAGTGTACACGTCTGCATAAAACGCGCGCAGAAGAAAAAGGATGGTGCACGCGTGTGACAGACACGAACGTACGAACAGTCGTCGAGTACAGTGGTCGAACACAATAATCGTGTATGTATAGAAGCGTGCGCGCGTGTAGAAAAGGCAGACAGATATCGCGTGGTAGCGACCGCAGAGGTGTAATGATATAATGACAGAGACAGGCTGGACGGAATTGATGGAATCAGTGCTTGCCGTGTTAGGCCTGGTAATCCAACCTAACGCACTCGTCCCATTAAAGGCCCCGCGCTGATCTCAGAAACAGATTTCATTCACGGATCAACCGAATGGAAGCTCTTCACCCTTGATCCCTGTTGCGCCGCGGGTCAATGGGATTAAAACCGCTGGAAATTGTCTATTATAGCTCCATTCCGTGTTTCATATGCGATTCTGTGCGACTTTCGATGGTGCGGTTATAAAATAAATTTCATTTGGCAAAATCAAAATTCATTTGGCGAGCGAGGTAAGATCGGTTGGGATTACGATAGCTGGAAAAATGGTCCATCTAATGGTCCAATAGCTTTCGTTCGGTGTTTCGTATATGATTTTTGGGGGGCAGAAGGTGGGGAAATTTCGAAAGTTTGCGAGCAGACCGAGTCTTGGAAAATAAAGGTTGTTTGGGAAAATTAATCGAACGCAAACTTGAAGTGTCGAGGGTCGATCGAAACAGCTGGGAATTGCCTAACGTAGATGATTCCGGAGGAAATTTGGAAGGTTTGCCGGGACTTTGGAAATTTAGAGAGACAGGAAATTGTGAATCGAGTGATTCGTCGAAAAGGAATTTTGTTTGAGAAAATTAATCGAATGTCAACTGTTCGAGCGCGATCCCTGTCGTGTCAAGGGTCAATAGAGTTAAAACAGCTAGAAATCGTCTATTATAGCTTCCACGTTGCGTGCATGATTCTGTAGAAAGTTGAAGAAGTTGAAGGATTTGTGTAAGACGCTTTTGTGGACTTCTATTGCAGACGTAAAATTTGGATTACATTGAGAGTCCAAAGAGCGAGGAATTAAGAATCGAACGAATTAAGAAAAGACGTTAGATTTAGCTTCGGTAAACGATGTTATAACATCAACGTCACGATACTGCTTACTGATCGCCACGAACGAGAGATAAAATTCTTTCCAATTAACTGTTAGTAAGGAATGCATAAAAAAAGAACGTAATTGTTCTTGAGCCAAGAAGAAAATATTCAATGGTAATTGGTACAAGTTTCAAGGATTCGTGGATCTGAAATCGCGACAGGATAATTGCATAATTACGAGGGGCAATATAATCGTATCTATTATTCAATGTAAATCCTTGTTTAGATCGTGTCAGGAAAACGCAATTCGTAGAAAAGTCTCGAGCGGAAAATCCGAAAATCGAGTTTTCTCTTGACAGCAGGCAATCGTTAATATCGATAAGAATACATTGAAACATCGAGTAATTTGTTATTATCATCCGTTTATCGATGATAATTATTCCAGCCGTCGATATCGATTGATTCCTTAAATCCCAGTCATTCTTTTCGAGCAAAGTATCCGCTTCGTATATCGAGCGTTAAAATAGGAAAATAGGAAAATTTATTCGAAATAAACCTATAATTAATAAGACAAGAGTATGATTGGATAATGACCTATAGCGCATAATTCATTTCCTTAGACGATACGTTGAAAGATGCAAACGTCCGATAAATTCCTACGATTCTTCCATCGTAGGACTTCTGTAAATCTATCGATCTAGTAATATAAAATAAAAAATACTTCTATGCTTCTAAATTTGCGAACTTTTGTACGAAACAGGCGACTATCCCGGTACTCTGATACCTCGTAAAAATCGTAGCTTATGATATCTCATTTTATTAGCACGCAATGTCTCGCAATTTTCAGTCGTACGATTAAACTCTCATCCCATTGTGTACCATTCGTTCAGTCGGAGCGAACGTTTATTTTTACACTGCGATTGCACGACTAATTATTTCATGGCAGATATTTCGCTGATACATTGGCGCATAATGAGAACGGGGGTGGAACGACGACACACGGTGGTCGTGTGGAGGCGGCAACCACTCAACAACCACCGTCTCGATTACCATCGCCGATTACCCAAAGTCATCCGGCCTCGAGTACGTGCACATCCGGTACCACCACTGTACCAAATGGCGCCGCTTACAAGGATCCGCAATCGTACGTTCACCCGTAAGTCGAGTTCGCCTAAGGCAAGGGCTAGAATGTCAACCTCGTGGATTAAGTAATTCGAAACCCATTCACGGTTTAAATCCTTATAAATTGATACTCTCTGAGAACCATTTTTCTGTGGATGTAAATAATCCAACGGTCGCTATGCAGGTAGAATCGTTGCTTTCTTTTTTTTTTTTTTTTTTAATGAATATTTACGCTGGTTCTTTTCGTTTTTAATTTTATTTAAAGCTACAGGCAATTTAACGCGATAGAAATAGGAAACGGTTATGTCAATTTCGTTGTAATGGTAACATAGAGCAGAGGCTATTTTAAGGAAGTTAGAAATTTTGCAATAACTAAATCATTCGTACTGATGTTCTAACATTGATTCATGCTCACGATTGGTAAGATGAAGTTGCTCCGAATCCGAGAATTATTTAGAAGTATGAAACGCTTTAGCTGGCTGCTTTGTTGTAGACATGCTTTGCCAGAAAGCCCACCGGACAGCGGCAGCGAACCACCGTATTCTCCGCCAGGTCACAACGACACACAACATGTACATTCACCGCGTAAGTTCACAAAATATCCTGTTAAATATTCAACGATGTTGTGTTCGATGTTCGATCGATAGATGTTCCTACATTTAACTACAAGTCCATAAAAATATGCGAATTTTCTCTTTTTATTTATTAACCTCTCGGCTTACGACTTAAGTTTCAATAGCGTGCCATAAGCGACAACATGGTCGGTGACTAATTTTATTTTGCAAGATGTTTGATAAATAATTACTACCAATTGATCATTGAAGAAGAAAGATTTACTCTCTTGAAGTAAATGATAAATCGATAACATCGACGTAACGAACACGTTTCTCACACGATACCGTAGGCTAAAAGGTTGAATGTTTCGTAACAATGATACTCGGAATATATTTGGTAAAGATACTTAGTTTGTATTTATGATGATATTTAGAATATTTTGTGAAAGATTGTCAAAAACCATGCGCAATTGCAGATCAAAAGGTAGCTCTTCAGGAGATGCTTCTTCATCACCAAGGCAATCAGGCAAATTATGCACCAAACTTACTACCGTCCTCCCCGAGGACTTTAACATCCTCCACGGATTCGATGCTGCTAACTCATACAGTGCTGACGTCTCACCTCGGCCCAGGAACGCCGAATATCCAATCGCAACAGCCGATAGGTCAGACTTTAGTACCTTTGCCACACGAGCACAGCCCTGGTAACATGAACACGTTGTACTCGTCGTTACAATCGGCACCCAAGAAAAGAAAATTGAGCCAGGATGGTCTTGTCCATGTGAAGCAGGTGCAACGAGTAAAATTTTTTTACTGTTATGATTATACTAAAGTAATTAGATACTTTAAGAAACTGTGCTTCGACGACTACAGGAAAAGAATATAGTAAAGTAAAGTACATATTTCTTTGGTTTGTTATAGGAGAGCGATATTACTTTCTATCAATCCGCGTACTACGTTACTAAAATTGTATTTTTATTTAATCTCCAGATTGGAAGAATAATTTTCCCCACTTTTGAATCGCTTAAAAATCATAGATCATTTTTTACACGTAACACATTATAATTTCATGGATTTATCGTTTATCCTTCGATCTTTATCAACGTGATATAAAAATTGTAGTACTTGATTGTTGATATTTAATTAAACGTGTGAACTGAATTATATTTCCTTCCTGTGGTCTTTACTTCCGGATTGATCGTATTAAAGTTCTACATCTTGGAGTATAAGTAGATAGACAGAGAATACAAGTAAAAATGTATTTTATGCTGGCGAATATTTTTTGTCAAATTCACATCGCGAAAGATGATTGAAAAAGTATCGTTGACCGATCTGATACATTCTTATTTCTTCAGGAACCTGAACTGGGTACCGTGGAGCACAGTTGCAGTAGCAGCAGTGCAGTTCTCGATGGCGACGAAGTGGCAGACAATAGCTATATAGATGCCAGCTACCAGTGCATCCGATTTCATCCCTTTCAGCAAACTTCCTGGCACGTTCTATGCGATCATAATCTGAAGGAACTTCCAGTGCCTCATTATCGAGTAGACGCGGACAAGGGATTCAATTTCAGCAATTCCGACGACGCGTTTGTCTGCCAGAAGAAAAATCACTTTCAGGTATAAGAGATTCAAAGGGATTTAACAAAATAACCGTTGAATACCATTTAGATTAAGAATATTTCATTTTTACGATATCATAGTATCAAAAGATACATGAAATATTCAAAGTATAGCGCTTTCTATAATATTCGATGGGTAAATAATCTACCCAAGTCCTACTCTTCCAACTATATTCTCAAACATGTAAATTTGCATAAAAATCCGCAATCTATACCAGTCGCGTTACATTAATCACACTTTGGGTTAACAATACTTTTCTTGTGTATTATTCGAGGCAATGAAATCAGCGAATGTAATTACACGAAATATCTTCAGATTACTTGCCACGCTCAGCTCCAAGGTGAAGCTATATTCGTTCGAACCGGTGAAGGTTTGAAGAAGATAAGCAGTTTTCAGCTACACTTTTACGGCGTCAAAGTTGAGTCTCCGACGCAGACTATCAGAGTGGAGCAAAGTCAAAGCGACAGGAGCAAGAAACCGTTCCATCCAGTGACGTAAGTACACAGACAAATTTACAACGATTCCACATGAATCGATCGAACAGCGTGCATTATTCTTTTTTTGTTTCACATTTTAATATCACACGCGATGTGAAAATTATGAAGCAAAAACGTTTCGGAATCTTTGGTGCGAAATTCTAGCCGCTTTCTCACGGAAAATATTAAAATGGTTACGTTACACTAAAATAGAGCTGCTTTCAGGGTGGAACTAGGCGGCGAGCGTGTTACAAAAGTAACCGTTGGCCGTCTTCACTTCAGCGAGACGACCAGCAACAATATGCGAAAGAAAGGGAAACCGAATCCGGATCAAAGATATTTCCATTTAGTTGTTGGCCTGCACGCACACACCGCTGACCAAGCCAGCTATCAGGTGGTAGCTCATGCGTCCGAAAGAATAATCGTCAGGGTAATTATATCTCTAATTACGATATCATACAGATTCTATCTGCCACTTAACTTGTCGTAGAAACGAGCAGACGCGTTTTTATCCTGTTACGAGCTATAAATCTTACCGAAGAAATTGTAGAATATTTTTATTTCTTTAGCGAAGAGTAACAACTGTGTTAAATTCACCACACTTCGATCGTCTCGTTCTTCTCCTATTTGTAAAGGCATATCGAAGAAAAGGAAAAGATGGATTAGGATTAAAGACGATGTTTTCTGAAAATAGCCGATAGATAGACAAAGTTTTATAAAAAGCTGTTAGGGAGCAATATTTTTTAAAACAAAATTTGTCACGAAATGAAACGGTGCAGGCAAGTAATCCCGGCCAATTCGAGTCGGAAGGCAGTGGCGTTGGCGCTGAAGGTGGTTGGCAAAGAGGAGCAGCACCGGATAGCGTTTACCATGCCGGCCGAGTTGGAATTAACACGGATAGGCCTGACGAAGCTTTGGTTGTCCACGGCAATATGAAAGTACTGTCATTTAGTTACAATACTGTAGCACAGATATGACGACTTAACAATGGAGCCATTGCTAATGAATAATGTTCACAGGTGACTGGCCATATTGTCCAACCCAGTGATGCACGGGCGAAACAAAACGTACAGGAAGTGGACACGCGTGAACAATTGCGAAACGTGCAACAGTTGAGAGTAGTTCGTTATAGATACGCGCCAGAATTTGCACAGCATTCTGGTTTGGGTATCAAACAGCAAGAAGACACGGGTGTCATAGCTCAGGAAGTGCAGCAGATACTACCGGAAGCTGTGCTGCCAGCTGGAGACATTGTCCTTCCAAATGGCCAGAGAATCGAAAACTTTCTAATGGTGAACAAGGAGAGGATATTCATGGAGAATGTTGGTGCTGTAAAAGAACTGTGTAAAGTAAGATGCTCATCTAAACTTTTCATCCTTCAACTTCTTTTCCTTTTATCTTTATCCTCTATTTATTATTCCTATATCTTTTAATTCCTTTAGTATCCTTATTTTGTGTGAGTTATATTATACTCGTCGTCAGACAGTGTGCTAAGATTTTGTGAAATTTGTCAGGTAACGGATAGCTTGGAAACTCGCATAGACCAACTGGAGCGAATAAACAAGCGGCTAGCGAAGCTGAAGAGGGGCGACAGTCTGAAAAGTTCGATTAGTACAATCTCTAGTATATCAAGTAACAAATACTCATCCTCTATCAATAGTAAAACTACCGTACAAGGTAAAGGAAAGAAGAGCGAGCGGGAGGACGAACTTCTGTGCAGTAATAAGTTTATCCAGATTATCATTGTTATACTTATCCTTATTATGGCGTTTTGGTAATTAAAATTTCTTACATTCAACTTGTATATGCTCTTGTACTAAATAAATTACTTGAGTGTTTGATCGAGTGTATTTAAATTTCAGCTTAGTAGCAATGGCGACGTTATACTTCTTAGAATATCAGAAACGTAGCAGCCTCGAGTGGACCGCGGTAGCTAGCAATGGAATGTTGGCTATAAGACCAGTTCATCCGTCGACAGCGTCGAGTACGCCTAATTACGATCCTCGGTACAATTCGTTGTTAGATAGTACATTGTCGTCTTCGTATACCAAGCACGGATCCCATAGTAGAGGCTTGGACAGTAGTTTGTCTGTGAAAACCAACGCGTTCTCCACGCAAGCCCCTCATACGAAACAACAGCTTTACTCTCAAGAAATTACTTGGTATCCTATTAGTCACTCTGGGCCGCAACCAAAACTTGAGAAAAATAGGTTTGTAATTATTAATAATTTCAATTATTCCTTGCTTTATTATTTATTGATAATTATTAAAAAATTATCGATGTATGCAATTTACAGTATCCTTTGTTTCCTTCAAGTTTGAGATATTTCAATGTGTCGTGTTAAATTATTTTAGCGAATTTCCTGGAAACTGGTTGGGTAGACATGGCGCCGGTGCTATTCCCAGTAACGTGGATGAGAACGATCAAGGATCGGAAGTGGACTCGTCTTTGAACAAAGGTCCAATTCCACTAGGTAGACCGTCGAATTGTCCCAGACACTTCAGCGAGTTTGAAAATCCCTGTCAGGTAACATTTTCTCGAATCGAATCTTTTATTTTGTCTTATTCCTTTTAATGCTTGTATTTTAAATGCATATATATTGTGCTTTAGATATTCTGTTGTACAGCCAAGATTCATCAGTTCGAGGATCCTCAACCTGATCATCCTCCGGAGAAGAAATCAATCTGTAAGTCTCATGTTACTTTGTCTCTAAAATTTTTTTCCTGGATATATTAAAACGATGCATTAAGAAATACATTCCCGTTGATGTGCGTAAACAAGAGATTCCTATTTTATTTTTTAGCAGATCACATAGAGCAGCCATTGAACGTGTACGAGGAGAAGCGTAAAATAAGCAAAAGTTTCCAGAATGGTATCAGCCCGTCTGATCCAAGCACGCAGACACTTGTAAAAGAAGTAAGAGAAACATCAGTTAATTTTTTATGTTAAAGATCATCTTGGATAGCGTAAGAAATTATTCTATTTGTTACAGAACAATTACAAATATCTGCATAAAAGAACAAGGAGAGAAACCGGTAGTGGAGATTGGGCGGAAGTTGCCAGTAACGCTGCTGGATCGTTACCACCAGAACCAAAGCCACAGTTGTGGATAGTGGCAGAAAGCTTTAATACTTCGCTCGACCAAAAGTATTGTTCCGCGTCCTCGCAGGATACGCCGAATAATATATCTTGCATCATTCCTTTGTCCAAATATATGCCAGACGTTCAACTCACGTTACATTTTATGTAAGTTCATACCTTTTTTGGACTATTAAGTGAAATAAAATATATCTAAACGCGGTGCAGTAAGTAATAGAATAAATAAAAGTGTGACTCTGAATATGTTTCACATTGGAATATTCCACATGTTTAATTATAATCTGTTTCTTCGCTTATGCTTCAGTGGAATGCCTTGGTACGGTCAAGTAGTGCAACAGTGCTCCTCGCCAACAAGTCCTGGCGTCGATGAGTCTCTAATTTGTGGCCGGAAATACACGATGCAACAGCAGGCTCAGCTGAAGATCGACATTGAAAGTAGCAATCAACGGGGAGATCAATCCTTCCCCCTCGATGTTGCTCATTATCTCAGGAGAACGTTGAGGTTTCGTGTACCTACTGTACAGCCGCAAGAGGTAATTAATCTTGTCATTTCAAATTAAATATCTTTTCTCTCGAAATGTTCATAAATATTATAATTTCTCTCTTCTTTCGATTTCTCTGTTACAGAATATCTGCAAGAATAAACACGGCGTCGATTACTCGGAGTACACGTTGCACTTTTATCGAGATTGCGACGAATGATTACTTTCTTAACGGAAAAAGATTCTATCCGTTGAACATCTATGCAGTTAGGACCTTCTTGTGCCTTCGTGACATATTCCGTCTCCATTTTCTCCAACTATGAAATTATATACAATGTGTTTGGTAATATATCTATAATATACATATCGTCAAACGAATCTATAACTGTATTTTATATGTTATTACGATATACTATGTAGGATGAAGACTATGATGATCAATAGGAACGGATAGATCTTACAAACTCAAGCTAGATGTTATGTAGTAGGACTTAGAATTTCCATTTCATCGGTTAGGAAATTACACGTGCTCCTTTGCGTTAAAGACATTGAGGGTATAAAGAATTTATTAGTTGATGGGTGGTAATTTAAAGATTTTGTTATTTTCCTTGTTGTAGAAAACACGAAAAGCGGTAGCGAGAATAACGTTATTAAGTGTAAGATATTGTACAAAATGAATTAAATTTAACGTTAAAGATGACAGTTTTCAACTTGTATCAATACATATATACCTATTATCTCTTTCTCAAATCAGAATGATTTCAAAATCACACCCATCAACTACAATCAAGGATCGTAATGTATCGTTCCAATCATTTTTACGTTATTTATACTCATGTACAGAATATTATCAATATTATTACTATTATTATTATTATTATTATTATTACTATTATTATTATCGAAGGAATATTCGCACTACATTAAGAGAAAAAATCTAACGATCGATGTTCCAGTCAAATCATATCTTTGGTTTAATTTATCGATTTTATTCTATGTACAGCCTATATATTTTCATTCATTGCCGATCTACATATTCACTATGTAAAGACAAAACGTATCACGTAGAAAAATAACAAACGATATATTGTCTAAAAAGTAAAATGGACTTTTCAATGGGACAGAAACTAGGAAGACTTTCAACTAAACGTGAATAATCTATCAAAAATGTCTATTTATTAAAAGTGTACAAAGCAATATCGGTCATTCTTTATTAACTCTCTTCTTAAGATCTTGATGTTGCACGGTCTTAAATTTCATTTGGATACGATAAACATTCGCGAGGCGCGTTATCATAGAATTTCAAGTTCCTAAAACAGGTATTTGTATGATAATTGTCCATTTCGTATGATAGAATTAGTTGCATACACTTTATTTGCACCTACTCTCTAAGCAATCTTTATTCGTTGCATGCGAGTAGATTGCCGCTATTCACATCGAATCATTATTATTGATATCACTATTATTGTTGCTAATTACAATACCTAATAAGACTACTATCATCGTTACGTATCTGTAATTAAATTCAAGTTATACTTTGCATTCACGAGATTCCAAGTGCTATCCTATAATTAGTTACTTTACTTTTAAACATCTTAAGACAGGAGGAAGGAATAATTATCTATTGACATGCAGGATCTTAAAAGAGGTTGCAGTCAAATCTTAAAGGCATCGAAACAAGCAAAAGATCTTAATAAGCAAATAGCTGCAAGAATACAAAGTTTCAAAGTTGTACTATTTTTTAAGCTACTATCTTAATAAGTTTTATCTTCTAACATAATAGCAGAGTTTTATTGGCACTCTACGCTTGTAAAACTACAACGACATCCTTCTATTTACTGTTGCCGAATGACATCATATATTTGTCTACAATTATGTAATACTAGTTGTACTAACTTATTTTATTTGATTTTGTAATAAGCGAACAGTCGTAGCAGCTCGCTTCAGATGTTTTAAACATTGACCTAGTTAAGTCTGCTACTCCATCAGAGTAACATTCGTAGCTAAAACTATTTTCTGACGATCAAGTGAATAATTTTCTGCTCATTTTTATTAAGATATTTTTGTTTCTTTCGATAACTTTTGATCAAATGTATGCTGCGTGCTCGACTGCTACATTTTTTAGTACTCTGCATGTATACACTACTGGCCAGAAATTTCAATCCAGTTGTACCTATTACATCAAACCTCTTGTTGACACTGTTATTAATTCGAAGTGATTCGAATTAAATAGATTGACTAAGAACATTGATTAAACCTCTTAAGAACCTCGATTAAAGAATTTTCTAAAGCAAGTTGATATATTGTTGAACACATACGTTCAACGAGATCGTACAAAGATTCCAAGCTTTCGGCCAGTTGTGTACGTACAAATTAACACATCGTCGTTGTAATACGATTAATGTAATTTATCGTAATTTCATTTGTATCTCTCTTAGACAAAATCCAATTTCTTTGACGCGTTATTCCACTCTTTTAATTTTGTATTTATCTCTCGTGTATATGCGATCGAAACGCGCCACTTCTGCCGTCCATACGTTTTCCTTACGCGGAGACATTTTATTGTATGTTTTAAGCGAATATTGACAAATATCCACGTATATAATATATACATATATACATATATATATATATTTTTACAGAGAATATAAGCTCACACGCACGAGCTTACGGTTAGCGCGTATCAAGTTTTCATGTACGTGGATCGTGTAAAAAGAAGACGACGCTGTTGTACATTGTAATTATACGTAATGATACGCGTGATAATAATAATTATACGTATAAACGCAGATATACACGCAACGTATAACACACACTGAAACATTAGAAATGTTCGTTAGAAAGTAAAGTAGATATAGCCATGTAAGAAAATTCGACCGTTCGATTCAAATTAATTCGACGATAGTTCCCATAGTATTATCTCATTCTCGATACTTTATTTCATCTGCAATTTCATCTTCTGATTTCTTTTTATTTATATATACTTTTCTGGTACGATAAAATAATTACAAACATGTGAAAAGATTCGCCAAGAATAACAAAGGATGAATCGTGTTTCGACTATTAATATTATATTGCCTAATATATATATATAATATATATTTAATATAAATATGCGTGTGCATATGATATCACAGTAATATTAATATTTCGTGTATAATTGTTCGTAAATGTTCATTTTATACAAAATCTACTGAGAAAAAAAGAAAGACGAGTAGGTCTTGTATAAGGAATGAATGAGAGAGAATATTTGATGTATTATTTCCTTGGAGGATTCTATGAACAATCGACATTTGTATATTTTTCATTTATCATTTGTAACGCTTTATTGTTGCTTTTACGTTCGTTATCGTTTATTGTATCGCTATAATGTATCAGAAATTGTTATTGTTTTATATTTCGATGTATTATGCCGACTGGTATCTGAAAGAGACAAAAAAGAAAAAAAGGGAAGAGCAGGATCTACGTATACAAATTTTATTAGTTCATTTGTCATGACTCCGCAGGAGGGTTGATTCTTTTTTCTTTTTGTTTGTTTTTTCTAACTGAAACGAAAATAGACAAAGTGATCGCAGAAGTGTCATAGTGTTGCAAGTAAAGCAAAAATTTCGGAATAAAATAGAACGTCTATAACGATAAGTACATATTTCGTAAAGAAGAAATTTCTCTTTTAATATAAGTAGCATAATCTCGTAAGCCCTAAGTAATTGTCAGTAGGACTTGTACATATAGTTTCTAGCGTATAGCGATGGTACGTGTACTACTTGCGGTAAAAGAACGTTCTGAAAGACGTTCGTCTTCGAGCGAATTAGAGATCGTAATATGTAATTATACGTAATTGTAATGCTGTCGATGGAAAAAGACGAATTACACGGAGACATGTAATTTTCCAGTGATATTGTACGCGTCGTATCATCCGATCGTCGATGTTTTACGAAGCAAACGCGGGGAAGTTTATTGAAACTTGACGAAAAATTCGGTATACAAGTTAATTGATAAGTTAATTTACAATATTTAAATATTTAAATATATTGGTATCTATATTTATGGAAATTACCTGGTAAAATCGAATCTACGCTAAACTGCATATTAATTTTAGAATCTCTTCTTCGACGAATCTTTAACGATGGCGAAAGGTTTCTTTGTTGAACGCTTTTCTTTTATTTATTTCTTTTCGGTGATCTCTGAAAATGGCGAAAGTATAGTTGTTAAAACTCGAGAAATCGAGTGAAATTAATCCTAATTATAATTAATGTGCAATTTGAACGAGGTATATTAAAAAAAAAAAAAAAGAAAAGAAAAGGAAAGAAAGGATACTTTGAACGTGATCAATGAATAAATGCAATTGAACGATTGACTCGCTAGTCTCATTATACTCTGTTCTAACGTTTCTCTTTTCTATTAATATCAGACGTATCTTTAATTTGATCAATTAGACGATTTATATCGTCGCTCGTCGAGCATCGAATAGCGCTATTTATGTATATTTGAACAGACTAAAAAGCAAAAGATGGGAAACACATGTAAATGTTATATTCACGTATTTATGAACGTATTGTTAAGCCAAATATACATATATATATATAAATATATACATACACGTAACGAAACTGTATTCGCAGGAAAATAAAGATATTGCTCCAGAATCCTTTCTTCCATTTTTCACTGCGTAAAACAGAATTAACAGAAAAATCAATTATAATCTAATCGATCGATCGCATGATCGAAAAGAATACCCGCGCCAACGTTCTAATAATTTTCTTGCAACTGTAAATTAAACCTCGCTAAAAGAGAAATAAATAAAAAGGCGGAGTTCCCCTTGATTTTGATCAGGTCAGTAGAATAGGAACCGTATCTGACCGTGAGCTATTAAGTAGAACAAGGATCGTGGTCAGACGAGTTCGGCAGAATGTTCCGTGGATCGTAAAAGTGGAATAGCCCTGTTTCTTCTCGTCTTTAAACAAATGGAACGAGTCTCGGCGTTTAGATAAGTGGAATAAGACGTCGTAGTCGCACGTCATGGCACGAAACAGATTGGACTCGCATACTTCGATCGCAGTTGTAATTTTTCTACGATTCTTTGAATTTAACGTCGATCGATAGCAAGGGAACATCGATTTACATAAGAAAAAATTCTCCATCGTAAGAATTCGATATCGTACGACTGAGCGGACATTGTTCAGAATTGTTCAAGTTATTCTTAAATCGGAAACAGAAATGTGTACGAGATATTGGTAAAAATATTCTTGCGTAGTCTTAATGTTTCATTGATTCTGCAGTTTTACGCCAGTTTCGAGAAACGATCGTACGGTAGAAGTTTCCATTCACAGAACACTCTGTTCTATCTGGAAACACGTTATTTATTTATCTCGAGGAACGGATATCCGCCAAAGCAAATGCAAAGTCGGTCAATGAAAAGCCACGGCGCGAAAGATCGTCGATCAAGCATCTCGTGGAAGCCAAAGACGTGACGTGGAAGAGCAAAAATATCGTTCGCGGTCCCTAAATAGCGTTCAGCCATCGTCGCGGTTTCCGCGTCTGCTCCACGTCCGCTTGTCTTTCAACTACCGCCACGATTCGTCTGTTATTCCGACAAGTCCGGTCCCTGTTTGACGCATCGTCGATATTTTCGTCGACGTCTTGTCATCAACGTCGAAACGTGTCTTCTTTCAGTCGCTTTTATCGTAAACCGTCCCCTACTATCCTTCCTGTATCAAATTCTACGGATATATCTACCTTGACAAACCTATAAATCTAGTTCGAAAATATCGACAAATTTGACAAGCTGTTTCGCTTGACTTCCGCTTGTATTCGAATCGGCTGAGCGTCTTGTCATTAGGTTCGCAGGCTCTAGGAAGCGGAGATTCGGAAGCTCAAAATTTGACGACTCGTAGGATCAAAGGATCGATAGTTCGAAAATCCAAGAATTCGCAGAAACGAAGAATCGCAGGTTCGAAGCTGCAGAAAATATCCAGCGGCCCGAAGCTCGAACGGTCGTCGCAACGAAGTAAATAACAAAAATTCAAAGAAACTTTCCTAAATTCTAAGGATGCAAAAGACAACTGAAAGATCCAAAGATTGAGACTTTAAAGTCAGGAGTTTTAATGCAAGTTTCAGAGCCTCGAAACTCGTGCCGATCTGAATATTCGTACAAGTTCCACGGTTCCGTAATTCAACACTCGAAAACTCGGAAACTTCAGGATAAAATAAAGGGGAATCTGAAAATTGAAAAATCAACCAAAGATCTCCATTTCCTTCTGTAATTACCGCCACAACTGCCATTTCAAACAAAGCTTCAACTCTACCTACGATACGCTCGTCTTGCAACAGAACGACACGTGAGAGCATCGTGCGTGAAATTGCAACTCGAAGATTGAGCGACTCGTCACGCTGCATAGAAATTTACACCCACCAAGAGAACGGTGCATGCCAACGGGCAGCAACTCGAGGAATTCGAAACAATAACGTCGAGACGCTAAACACAGTGTCAACGACACGCGTCCATCGAGATACGACCATTTTCAAGCGTAGCTACCGGCTATTTGATATATAAATGTATAGAGAGAGGGAGAGAGAGAGAGAGAGAGAGAGAGATTTGGCAGTGATGGTTGCATTAGTCACGAATGGTATTCGCAATTAACGATTAGCTCTCACCTGGATCGGTGCCACTTACTCATTCAAAATAGAAGGCGACCATTCCGTGTCCAATCTGCGTGAATATTTTCGTCCAAATGCATAAAATCATCATCGTAGAATGAACTGGCTCATCGTTCCACGGTTTCTCGGAGAAATTGAAACGTTTACCGTGACTAATGAAGAAATAGTGGCACACGGTAACATGAAATATGTAACTTGGAATGTTTCATTTTCGCAGAAACTTGTGGGTTGCAATTACTTTTTTTTTAAATAGTTAGGCTATTTTACAATGTATTGTTTTATACAAATAAGGAGAGACAAAAGTGTTTAACGTATATCTTGTTGATGTTTACCGGGCATAAAAAGAGGAAATACGTAACTTGGAATATTTCATTTTGGGGCAATTTGTGGATTAGGGAAATTGTCTGTTTACGAAAGAAATTATTTCATAAGATAAATTATTTCGTAAATCTGAAGAAGATAAAAATCAGTGTATTTTATACATGTTATGTATTGAACCAAGCGAAATTTCATTACTTCATATAAACGTCAAATAAACTATACATTTGGATAGGAATAAAATACTTTTTTAATAGGACAAAGCGTATTATGTACTTTAGAAATCGATATATTAAATCAAGATGTATTAAATGTTAAAAGATCGATATCTTCCTGTTCGTTTCATCCAGATAAATTACTCCTTCTGCTACTTTATAATTAAATCAATATTTCTATCTCAAAAAAAAATAAAAAAAGGAAGAAGAACAATTTACTTCACCGGCGGATGTTCCTTCGATAAATAGAATAAAATCTGCCGCTTTATAAATAAATCCTTGGAAGGACGAATTATTTGTTTACATAAGCGTAAGTGTGTAAACTTGTATCTGCTGTGAAGAAAATAATAATAGCAAAGCGAAACGCTTAACGAGCCACACAAAGCCAAAATGTTTTCTTTAAATCGAGCCATGAATGAGACTTTCTATTCGTTAAGTTCTAGGTACTAACTTCTGTTTACAATCAACAATGGAACTTTTTATATAATAGCACGCAGGTAAAATCTGCGAAAGGTATTTCAGGCGGAGGCACAAAAGAGGGTTCGTCGAACACTCGAAAGGTCGTAAATTCCTCTATCCGTGACCTTGGTTAGGCGCCAGCACTCGACCTTCTCCAGATGGCTCGCATAACTTCCCCTTTTTATCGTCTGAGGTTAGTCGAATTTCTCTTACGAAAAATAAACCATATTCCTCGTATTTCGTTAATTTCACTGTTCCTTCTCTAATTTCAAAATAAAACGTCCAGAATAAATATATAAACTTTGAATAATTCTCAATAAACTTACTTCGTTCACTATCTCGATAAACTTTCATCGATCTACTATTCACCTCGATATCAAAACGTTCTAACGTTATCCAGTTTATTTGCATCTTCGTAAATTATTAAAAAATTCGTTCGATTATCGCGCTATGTTGTTTGTTGTTCCCGGACGATAGAAACAATTTTCTGATTATCGTATCTCGCGATAGATTTTTAACGAAACGACTCGTCACTTTGTCAGACGTTCGCTTATCGTCTAAAGATTGAGAATATTAGAAATTAGAATATTAGAAAAATTATTATTGACGATCTTGCGAAATTATCGGCACAAGATCGATGATATCGTAACTTGCCTTCGTCGATGCAAATTCTACCACCTATAAATAATCAGGGTCGAGCACGAAAAATGCGAAAAATGCTAGAAACTCTGTGCTTCTTTCGTGAATAGACGGTCGAGATTTTTCTACGAGACACACCGAGCTGCCTCAAATTTATTTATAACGACTGCCTCCTCTTCTCGTTGCGAAGCAATTCGGTGCAATTGAGTTTGTCGTTTGCGTGTTCGTGTATTGGTCGTTTGAGGTGGCAGAGGGTGTCGTCTCGCAACGTTTTACGACTCGAATCTACAGCGATTATGTAAGCACGTTGACGCTGATTCGCCTAATTACTTCGGGATTCGGTGGTGGCTGCCAGCTGCTGTCGAATTTGCTGCGCAGTTCGTGAAATTAAGAAGAAACCAAAGAATTACGAACGCGGCGAGGAACATTCGCTGCGAGTGTTGGAAACATCGAACTGTGATAAATTCGAGAATTATCTGTTCGGAATGTTTCACGCGACACTCTGATTGTAAAATTGTAAACTCACGCGATAATTGCAAACTACGGCCGCGACAGCCCAATTTTTACGACGTCGCTTTTAATTCTACGATTATCGCGGTAGCTCGAAAATTACCGCCGATTAAATATCGTATCGTGTACGTCGTTGTACGCGTCTTTATGCACGTGTTAGTGTAATAGTATAACATTATATCGTAAATATAAGCTTTTCTAAAACCATGATAAACCTCTCTTTTTCTTCTAGCTTTTCTTCTATTGTAATAAAGAGATATACAAAAGAAGAAGATCAGATTTAATTAGACATCCATATCGATATCGTTGCAACGTTTCCACGTTTCTCTTTAATCGAAAGAGCTGAGACGACGCAAGATGGAGAAAAATTTCGTCAGGTAAAATTAAACGTTTTCTAATGGTACGCCACGTGGCGCGTGTGTCCGGTCCGGAAGCGAAGGCGTTTCAAAGATTTCAAGGTCAATTCTATTTCTTTAAGCTGACACGCACATACGTACAGTTCTAAAAAAAAAAGAAAAACAAAAAGAAATACCAAAATATCTACATCTGTAAACAACCAATTGGAAAATCCATATATTCCAGCTTTAATTGGAGAAAAGTCTAGCGTACGAAACACGAGAAACGACATAGCACTTTACGATACCGAAACTTATTTACAAAGCGGAAAAGGAATTTTCTAGACGAGTTTGTCGTCTGATCGACAGACGATCGAAGACATCGCCGTATCTCCGTTCAGAAACGATGGAACATTGCAGGAGCGACACGACCACATTTTGGAATTATTTATATCCTACACGTGCTCCAGCTCTGATCTCGTCTGGTTACGTTACAACTTCGCGTGCCGAACGTTTTCGCTTATTATTCTCACTTTCTCTGTTCGCGACAGCGCGAGTCAAAGGGTAAACGACGAGCGACGAGAGAATCGTGCAGGAGCATCGCCATCGCGAAGGTCGCTGGCGAGAAGCTCGATAAAGCACCGTGCCGTGTCGAATTCCTTAGAATTAATTTTAGAAACTTTTTTATGAGCACGGAAGGACGTGGTGCGTGATTTTCGCGTGGTTCATCGTCGCGGGATTCCTCTTGGCGCTTCGTCGTATCGTATAGTTTTATGGAAACACGAACGACCACGCGAGTTACTCGCTTTTTAAGCTTCTCTCCAGGCTTCTTCCTGTTATTTTCGAGCTTCTTCTTTAATCCATATCGAAGAATAATACCAAGTTTATGGTCTTTTATATATCTCTTTTTTAAGATCTCCAAGTTCTCTACATTCGTCGAGTTTTCTTATTAATTGATTGAAATACTCCTTACTCGCTTCGATCTCTTAAAATTGTTTTTCATCCAAAATTTCTTGATTCAGCTTGCCTGATTTACCTTCACGTGGTTTAGGATATACTTTAGAAGTTACCAAATGCCCAGCTGGAGAATTTGTAAAGTAGAAATTAAATAATAATAAAAAGAAACTTTAGAAGTCAGGTTTTCTCGAGCAAACAGCATCGTAAGGCTATTGTCACAGGGCTATAAAACAATAATAACGATAAACACGCTTGACAAACCTCCTGCAGGACAACATCAATCATCGAGACGATAATCGGCTAGTGTCCCAGGCCAAGAAGACAGTAACAGGATAGCTACCTGTGACTGGTGCCCGATGACAAACCCTCCAGAGGGCCCAAACCTACCCAAACATAAAAACCTACCCAAAATCAGCACTCCCCAAAAAACGACCCCCAGGAAACGACCAGTCTGAAGGGCACGATGGAGGGACGAAACCCAACGACTGGGAGGGAGAATCAGCAACGTAGGAGGACAGTTCATCATCAGACATCGGACCGTACGGTTTAAATACTTGATACGTTCAGTTATACAAGTGCAAATACAGTGCTGGATAAATCTAACACTGGATTTATTTAATTTCGTCCGATCGGTTATCCGATCGGTTATCCGATCGATAATTCGCAACATACGTGATACTATCGTGTGCAGCGTGTTCACGTAGATAATTCTTCACGTGCTACCTTTGTCAAAGAAACTTCAAATGACGATAGATGCGCTTCTAATTTTCTAATCTTCATTTTAAGACAATTGCAATTAAATAGAAGGCGTAAAACGTAAAAGCGAAGCGTCGTTGAAAAGTGGAAATAGAAAGTGTCGAAATATATTTAATTTATCGGTACACATTACGTGTAACGTTATTAGTAGGTTGTCCGAAAAGTTTCTTTCGTTTTATGAGGAAATAATAGACGTTTTTTGTTTTATATTATTTTGTCGAATTACGCACGATCCATTTTCTTCTGTTGAGATAGTTGAGAATCGTGGATCTTAATTGCCGAAATAAAAATAAAGAAACACTAAGGTTACACTTAGAATTTATGTTAAAATAGTTATAGATTTACTTAATAAACGATCCCCAGCATCTTCGTCGATATACATTTGTACGTGTCTCAGCACTTTCTTTGTCTCACCATCTTGCATACCAGGATCACATCTAAATCAATAAAATAATATTCTTGAGAATTGCGNGATCCTAATTGCCGAAATAAAAATAAAGAAACGCTAAGGTTACACTTAGAATTCATATTAAAATAGTTATAGATTTACTTAATAAACGATTCCCAGCATCTTCGTCGATATACATGTGCATGCGTCTCAGCATTTTCTTTGTCTCACCGTCTTCCATACCACGCTGCCAACGGAACAGTTACATTCATCTGTTTTTTGAGACACACAAATACTTGCACACACTCATATTCACATACGTGTGTCACTACTACGCGGCCAATCTAGTCTAGCACACAAAATTATACATATCTCAATAGAGATAAACACCACAATATTTCACAGACTTGGTTTCACATTTGTACAAAGGTACATTGTTGTAAAAGACACTTTCCGGACAATCTAATATATTCGAAGCTGTATAAATATCTTTCTGAGATCTCCACAGTGTATCTACGAAACGCAACGTATGCACGTACATACGTAGACGCAAGTTTCGTCACTCTGTTGTAACAAAGCACCTGTCTCATAATTGTACCTTATCCAAACGTACGTGCAGATCCGTGCGCAGAAAGTGGAATTATCTGCCATAAATCAGACTCAGACTATCGCGTAAATCTTGTATCTATATATCAAGTACGAAACATTCTTATCTGCGTTATATTCAATGGAAAAATTAGAATTACAAATATCAGCAGCCTAAATATTTAATACCTAGATCCCCGATACTAACTTTCTTGAATTTTATTCGGAGAATACGTCTGAGTCCAAGTGAAAGCGTCCACCATATGTCAGACACGCTGCACCGCCTCGGTCCCACTAAATTGTTTCCAATCTTTTCTAAACTGCTGCAACATTTATGCAGTACAATTAACCAAGAAAATTAGAACCAGCGCTTGGCTCGAACATTCCTAGACCGACAAGATTGTTAATTACGAATTAATTTATAGGCAAAATGGCGAAAATACTTTCACTATTAATACGTTGCGATGTACGGAATGTGAGCGACGTGTTAGCGGTACGTACGGGTTGGAGAATATTGGATTTGAGATGTTAATCGTAGAATGTTAATACAGAATATAATATCTGGAAGAGGAATTAACAGAAAATGCGGGATGTGAGAATTAAACGCTTCTTTAATTCGTCGAGTAAGAGAATCTGTCTGTAACATCGAGGCTGGCGTGTAAGCAAACCAAAATTTATTCATAATTTTTGATCCAAATACTTTCCAACGTGCTAACAAATATTTTTACTGCGTCGACGAGCACAAATATCTTAACAGCAAACCTTCGTCGTAAACATCCCGTGATTTGTTCGATGAATCGCCATTGATAATCAGAACCACGCAATGGTATCGCGTGTACAAACTAGCGAATCGCGTTATTTGCATGCCAATTCTAAGAATCTTACGTTGAAGCTACCCGATAAATATTATCACTGCGCATACCATTCGATAAAATTTCAATCCTACGCTTCGCCACAACAAAATTGAAGGATCGCTGAATTTTCACCGAACGATCGTCCATATTCAACTCGTCGTAATCTCGCGAAGAAAATCGCGCAACAGCCTACCTGGACTCGTTTTAAACGGCGAAGTTTCCACGGTCGCGTCCACGAACTTAATTTCTACGAGGATCTCTTCTCGTCGCGACAAGAAGTGCGAAACTAAAGTCGCTCTTCTTCTCAAAATTTACAAATCCAGGCGATTCTACGCAGTCTACGAGAATTTTTTCGCAACTTCTTTCACGTCGACTTTCGTAAAGAAAAGTCTCCCCTTTACAAAGACAATCAACGATTAAGACAACAAGACAAAGACATTAAACAAACGAGTTACGATATTTTCTCGCCGTTTCTAGACGAAAACTGTACCGTCGAGGTATCGAAGCTATAACTGGAGAATTAAGTTCGAAGCTGTGAAAGCACACACTTTGCTCTTTGAAACGAACCCGAGTAGACCGTCGTGCGATTCGTTTTTCTCCTCGTCAAGTTCCAGCAGTTCAAACATCGGCCAGTTTTCAGTGAAAATTTAGCGATCCTCCAATTCCGACTTCCCTACGGGTCTGTCGAACGACCGGATATTCCAAACACCCAGCGTGAGATTCGCCGACAGTACGCAAGAGTCGAAGGTCGCACGGTTCCAAGCGACGTTCCGTTTATTCTTCTTTTAGCGTAACGTCGCTGACGAATTCCAACTGACCGACGTCCGATCCGCGAAACCGTAAAAGGAATCAGCTCCGTCGTCGAAGAAACGACGACGACGAATTAGTTACGTTTGTACGTGGTTGGACGTGATCAATGAACGACGACGTCACCGCTAACGTTTATAACGACGAGCTACAAACACAAGCTACGAGTCAGCTAGCAACGACACGGATCGCTCGCGTACGCTCGCACCGCCCCCTCCGCCTTCGATCGAGGACGTTGCACTAAATTTACCTGCGATGCGTCAGAATTCTCGGTTTTTCAATAGTATCACATCTGCGAACGTGGGCCGCGTATTTAGAATTTGAACCTGTGATTCACGTTGAATGAACGGGTGTGATCTGTTGCGTAGGTCAGTGAAGAACCTTCGCGTTGGGGTTGCTTCGGTTACGGTGGACAGAACATTTTCTGAGAAAATATTTCTCGGTATCAACGACTGACTCTGGCCGCACCTACCTGTCCGTGTATTTATAGTCTTCGAAGACGTTCGAGAGGGACACGTTGCGCTAAACTATTAAAATACGAAAGTAAATACGAAAGTATAGCAAAACGCTGACGGAAGAGCCCGCCTCATCGACCAAGCATTTTGTAGTCGAGTCGTTGCTTCTCGGGACGACAATCGCACTGATTCGTTTTATAATCGGAGATTATACACGCGTTTTTTGGTAAAGAGTATTTGTATGTAGGATCTTTACTACAATTAGTTTATTTACAGTAAATGTATTAAACAGACGTTGACGATGGTTGTTTAACGCGAACTAATCGCAATAACGCGTTATAATTAAGACAACTAGATAATTAATTTGCAACTCTCGTCACTACGGATCAAACTCTCTCTCGACAACGCTAGCAACACTGTCTCGATAACGCAGTTCGCACTCTCTGGCTTCTCGACTCACAATGACCGTTAATTCGTTTATTTTAGCAACCCCTTGTCTTTTGTCTCAGCTCCACCACGCACGTGTTCCGCAATCGCTTGTTTATAATTCGCCCGACACCCCCCAGACCCCTCGTCAACGATACCACAATATCGATAGTTGCAAGTACAAACTGTTAATGAGTTAGCTGTCGCGACTTCTTTGGAAAGTGTGTAACATAGAAAAGTTATAACATAGAATTAAGTTGCAACAAAATGACTGTTTTATTTTCTTCATTCTATCACCGTTCGTCTACTGCAATTACTCAGTTGCAATTGAAATTTCAAAGAACCACTTACTTTAGACAGTAGAGTCTCATCGATTCATCTTCTACTTGTACATACTGCGTTATTTGCAATGTATATCCCTGTGTATCTCTATAGATAATAATTATGTAATCACGAAATTTTATTGACAACCGTATAATTTTTACACCGTGGAAATTACAGTCCATAAAATATCAAATTACCAGATTAGAAAATCAAATGACAGACTCGCGGTTGTGTGTGCGTAAAACCAACAAGGAACCACTTACTTTAGACAGAAATCTTCTACCTGTACATACTGCGTTATTTGCAATGTACATCCGCGAGTATCTCTATAGATAATAATTATGTAATCACGAAATTTTATTGACAACCGTATAATTTTTACACCGTGGAAATTACAGTCCATAAAATATCAAATTACCAGATTAGAAAATCAAATAACAGACTCACGGTTGTGTGTGCGTAAAACCAACAAGGAACCACTTACTTTAGACAGAAATCTTCTACCTGTACATACTGCGTTATTTGCAATGTACATCCGCGTGTATCTCTATAGATAATAATTATATAATCACGAAATTTTATTGACAACCGTATAATTTTTACACCGTGGAAATTACAGTCCATAAAATATCAAATTACCAGATTAGAAAATCAAATGACAGACTCGCGGTTGTGTGAGCGTAAAACCAACAAGGAACCACTTACTTTAGACAGAAATCTTCTACCTGTACATACTGCGTTATTTGCAATGTACATCCGCGTGTATCTCTATAGATAATAATTATATAATCACGAAATTTTATCGACAATCGTATAATTGTTATACTATAATTGTTAAACTATCGTCGATAAAATATCAAATTACCAGATTAGAAAATCAAATGACAGACTCGCGGTTGTGTGTGCGTAAAACCAACAAGGAACCACTTACTTTAGACAGAAATCTTCTACCTGTACATACTACGTTATTTGCAATGTACATCCGCGAGTATCTCTATAGATAATAATTATATAATCACGAAATTTTATCGACAATCGTATAATTGTTATACTATAATTGTTAAACTATCGTCGATAAAATATCAAATTACCAAATTAGAAAATCAAATGACAGACGCGCGGTTGTGGCTGTTCGAAGACTTCATTTTCAAAGCGCCCTTCAATCTCTCCTCGTTAAGAGGAACAGTTCTTGTCGACGTCGTCATCGTTCCAATTATTATTACTCCGGAACGGAAGTCCTCGAAATTGAGGCTGTCCACGTGACGTTCGCGTGACAATCTAGCGAATGTTGGACGCGAAATCGGTGCCAAAACGAGAACCGGAACGAGTATGGGTACTCGTCTCTTCTAACGACCAGAATCTCGCGTCGTCGCTAGAACGTCTTAAATTAACTTAACACGACAGAAACTGTTTGTCACTGACGAGATGGCGATATACGAGCTTAAGCGGACAGACGAACGCCCTATGGCTGATCATAAATCAGCAACTCGGCTAGAAATTTTATCGATATCTCGATTTTGAAATTGGTGCAAAGACTCGATGTTTCCGAAGCATTGTGTGCATGCCAAGGGGAAACTTGGAATTCGTCGATGGCACGTGAAGGAGATGAGCGTTACGTGTTGTTCGACGCAAGAAATTCGCACGAGAAATTTTGATGCAAGTTCGAGAATTTTATTTCTACGTGGTTGATACGTCGACGATTTACGAGAGACTGGAAAATGTCGTTGAAAAGAGCAAATTATATACAACGATGTCGATGATGTTAATTTTGGTACACGAAGTTACTGTACGTAGTATTGGATAGAAATAACGAGCAACAATGATTATAATGAGTGGTAGATTCAATAACAATAAGTAGATATATGACAATCTATAGATGCGGTAATTAGGTAATAAATAAATGGATAATACGTAGGAATTATTTGTTGGGGTTGAGGTTGACTGATTGAACAACGAGTGGATGAATTTGTAATAGAAAAATATATTGAAATAATTAAGGGTATAAGTATAAGTTTATGCTGATTCAGACCCTTACTTTTTTAGTGTTACTAGACAATGAAACGATAGGGAGTACGTTCATATATTTCTAGCAAAAGGACATTACCAAAAAAGTTAAACTCGTGGCTCTGGCCGGAAGCTACAGGGAACATAAATAGAAATCTGTTTATTAGCTCCTTTGTTCCTAGACCTTGCAACCCGAAACATAATGTATGCTCAAAGGTATAATAATATGCACCGCTCCTTATTTAGAATATTTCTGCGTAATTGCAGTCTTCAGGTCACGGATATACATAAATAAAGATGTAGAGTTTGTCTCAAAGTAGTTACTTCAACATTATTGAATAGGAAGAATTAAATTACAGGTAATAAGTAACAATTAACGAGGTGACGAATAGTAAAAATAAAAGACAATAAACAAAAAATAGCAATAAAAGGTAAATAGCAAACAACGAGCAACGACTAACGTAAAGAGAGTAACGAAACACCGTAAACTAATTTAATAATAGCATTTAATACCAGACAATGCTACTACTTCGATACTATCGTAACGCGTAAAAACTAGCGAGTAATCTTCGCTAGTAGTAAGAAAGAATCGATAAATAAACGAAACAACAAAGTCCGTGACGAACAAATTCATTCATCGATTTCTATCTTAACCGAATTGTCTATTCAACGTTTAATTTAGTCGGCGTATGCTGAAAACGATGGCCATGTGTATGGACTGGAATTTCATTGGAAAATGCCGGCATTTAAAATTAGCACGGAACGCGTATCATTCGCACGCATCGGTCCAAACGAACGTTCGATTCTACGTTCGCGTATTTTCAATTTTATACGTGTGCCGCGTTTCCTTGAAACGCGGAATTCCAGGAATCAACGTATCTTCAAATCAAACCGCGTGTCCCCCGCGAATCCGCTATTTGCTATTAATAAAATACGGCGGATACACGACAGGAATTTCAAATGAAATATCACAACACGGAGCCGAGTGTACGAAACGCGCGACGATATTCAAATTGCAATTAATTCCTGGCGAAGCGTTTAGAACGTCCTCGACTTTATCCCCGATCATCTCGTCGCGATTTATATCGATAATTAATTTAAGGATCAAGATGTTCTTCAAAGCTGCGTTATCTTCGATCGTGTCCATGTTCGCTTCTTTTTGATTTAGCAAATTTTGAGAGAGCCCTGCTCGTTGTAATCGTCCGCGAAGAATTTGCAAACGTAGAAAACACGTGGAATCGAGAAACCGTCGCTTCCTTTTGTCAGAAATCCGCTTAGAAAATGATTCCAACCGAACTCACAACTGAAGAGTCCGCTGCGGTGAACTGGCCACTCCGCTTTGCGATTTTGGATAATTTGAAGAAACGAGTAAAAACCAGCCGAAAATCGCGGCAAGTCCAATGGTTTTTCGAAACATCCGGTAAATTCATCGTCAACTAGTATTCGTAGTGATAAACTTTTGCGCAATTTCGATATGAAACTTGTATCTTCCTTTCTCTTCCGATAAATACAATTTTAATATCGCAGCTGCTTTACCATTGCCGCAAATTCCATCAATCCGCGTCGTAAGTCGACGAAACACAGTAGCGCCACGAATACCACGATATCGGCATAAAAGGCATTTTTGAAATGTATTGGAATAGAGCAGATACGTTACGACGAAAATATGAATTGCAAGTGGCATGACGTTACGGATGTTCGATAAAGTAGAAACGTAAATCTCGACAAAGATGTACGATCTTCTGATTGGAATAGCCGTGGTTTTGATGAACGGACCAAGCCAAGATAAAGGGGTGGATGCGGCGCGCGTCCCAATGCCGAAGAATTATCATTTCCGGTGTTGGTGTCGGCTGACACGGCGCGAATTCCCGTGGAATTGGCTCGGAAACGCGGCAAATATTTCGGCAGTTGGAATTTCTTGGTGGGAGCCTTTTGACGTAGCTGGTATCTTATAAAAAGACGCGAGGCGTCGCGACGCTGCATTCGCACACAAGTGACCAGAGACTAGCAGACCTCGCGAGAATATCTTCGTCGCGAATCGTACGAATCAGCACCAAACAGTATTACGGATAGTCCAGTTCCTTTCCCCTCTTCTAGTTTTCTATTTCGTTTCGTCGTCTAGTTCGTTTCATCGAATTTCACAGTTCACGGCGAAACGATGTCTTCGGTAATGCTAGTGAGTATCTTCCGAGAGATTGTATTTTTAATTGGTTCGGTTGGTTATGCATGAAACAGACTGTGACTCCTCTTAGATACTTGTGTATGTAATACAGAATTTTTCAAACGTATCTATACTTCGAGAGATTGTACTTTTAATTGGTCTAGTTGATTATGCACGATGTAGAAGCGTAACTCGTGTCAGGTGCATCTGAAGATAACTAATTATCTGTTGGTAATTAACCAGTTATAGTTTCCTTCGTTTACACTCCATAGATAATGCAGTTTCTTTGGCGCATATAATATATTTCCTTTTTACCATATGTCAGATGAAAATTAATAGCTATCTGTTGTTAATTAACCAATTATATCTTCCTCCGATTATATTGCATTAATATTTCTCAGTTTCTTTCTAATAATTAATTCCATTCTGCTCTGATAAGTAACGAATAATTCTTCTCTATTCTGCAATGGATTATATGACACTGACGTCTTTTCTAATTATCCATAATTGCTTTTTATTTTTCTATTAAGTTTTCTATTCCTAGCGCGTATAATGCCTGTCGTGGTGAATTTCATAATTTGAAACTCGAGCGTCCCAGAAGCTGCATCACTTATGGAGCGACCTAGTAGTTTTGGCCAGCCTTGACAGTGAACTTGCGTCTGGTCAGGGTGGGCCTATTCTACTGAACCGAGCGCGCTATCGCGCCTGCATACAGTTTACCCTTCGTACATTTAGATTTTTCTAGCATTTGAATATACGTTCCTTTCTTAGTTCTCTTACGCTTGTCTTTGCACACGTATAACCGCGATTTTCGTGCAGTAAATTTTCTTTATCATTTCGTACATATTACAAAGAAAGTTTCCTTGTAAACGAACGTCGCCATTAATCTCTATCTTTTCCCAGCAAAGGAAGAATATTATTAGCAAAATTCTACAAGTTTTCTATCTTCACAGTAACGTTATAAATAGCTCCTAGTACAAATTACAAAATAAATTCTTGTAAAGTGGTGATCGAAATCTCGTGGGAACGAAGGATCTTTGCTAATGGTAGCTCCTATAGTAAAATATAAAATACGCGATTATTATACGGAATATATAGAATGAACGTAATTAATATCTCTAAATTATGAACCACAGGAAATCATAATCACGCGTGAGACAATTAATCTTAATATTTATTCGAGATCCTGACTCCTCGTTCCACAACTGGTGCGGTCATTTCTTTCAATTCGGAAAATTAATTCGGCCGTTGACTGTATACATCGGTGACGATTTGTCGAGGTGCCAGCCAGGTGTCTTATATGGTCAGGACCGCTCTTTAAATGATCGAATCTGGCAATCATCCAACGTCGTTGATTAGACGTACCGTAGCACTGTCATCTTCATAACACTTGCCTAGAATCCTCAGTCTCCTCTGTGCATCAGCGATAGAAACTTCAAAATTTATTCTTAAATTTCTTACGAACATTAGAATTTTGCATGATGAGTGATTCCGATGAAGTAAGTGATGATCACCTGTTAACAGTGTTCGCGAATGAAACTGGCGATACGAAACCGATAGAACAAGACGATCGGTTTTTATCGATTATTCCAAATAAAATTCTTTCGATGCTTTAATTATCGAATGCCACATTTACATCGGAAGGAAGCTAAAGCAAGTTTCATAAGTGAAATAATAGATGCACAAGATTTTTTATTTTATTATTTTATGGATTTATGTATGATCCATTTTGTATTAACAGAATAAAATAGATCAAACTTAATTCAATAAAATAATACAAAACAAAAAATGTTGTGCATCTACTACTTGCTCATAAAACGAAAAGGACTCTTAGAACAACCTAATAAATCGAATCGCGATAATTTGCAACTTCTGCGTGAGAAATCATCTGGTTGACAGGTTCAGAATGATAGAATCTTTGGATTGAAAAATTTGTCTGAATAATTTTTCGTTTGCTTGTCGAAAGAGCGTTTCCAAGTGAAAGTGATACAAAATATCTCCGACGTGGCCTTAATCTCGATGGTTTCTTTCGTTAAAGAAGAAAAGAATCTTGGAGATTCGATTGTTACACCGAATAATCGTAAATACGCGCTAGATCGATGTATTTTCAAGCTGCTTTCACGATTACGCGAGGCGAATACTTTCTCAGCTGGATTATTCGAGCATTAGAAGCCCCGCTGTTGCTTCTAGCACCGCGTCAGTTCTCGCTCGACCATGCTGTAGTCTTCTCGCGAACATTCCTCGTCGTTTCGAACGTTGCGCCTTCCACAATTTTTTCGTTAGAAAGGTGCTCTTCTTGCTTCGAACATTTCCTTCGAATTTTCATTTTTCTTCTTCGTGACACTCGCTGCGATCCAATTTTTTCTCGTTGATGCAGCGAATTCGAACGTCGTAGCTACAAGAATTCTTCGCGACGTGATGGAAATCTGAGGACGAAGTATTTTTAATTGCATTGACATGCTCGAAACGTACAATGTTCGAAATAGAGAGAACACGTGGAATTAATTTCGGAGAACGATTAAAGAATACACTTGTGCGCCTCATAACGTAAAGCTGGTTACAACTTAAGAATTCAATGGCTGTTTCTTCTTTCCAGGAATCGTTCAGTGACAAAGTAGCGATGTTCGACCAGTACGCGAACAAGCACAAAGACAAGCAGAGCAAAAATCCGTTCACATCCGGCTCGAATATCGAGAAAAGGAAATTCTCGAAAGAAGAATACGGCAGGTGAGCTGGCATCGCTTTAGAACAAAATTCTTCCTGAAAATCTGAATTCTTCCGCGACTGATCGTTAGTCTTCGTAAGTATAGCGTTTAACGAAATGCTCGATTGAACTTCAGACCGGAAGCTGGCTCCTTGACAGACATTCGTGGCCGCAAAGCCACGGCGCACATCCTCAAAGAGGTGCTCGAACTTTGCGAGATTATTCATCAAGAGGGCACGCCGTGTCGCGATCGACCAGAAATCATCGCAATCACGTTTGGCGACCTATTCAACATTTACACCCACATCAGCGACAAATGCGTAGGACTACTGTTGAGAGCCAGGAAACAGAAGCTCGTGGACTTTGAAGGAGAAGTACTGTTTCAGGTATCACGTTATTAATAATTACATTCTCCTTGAAAATTAGAATGCAACTACATTCGTTTTAAATTCCCAGTAGACACAACTCGACGTCTTTCAAATTTTTCCATCCTTTAAGAATACTTCTCCGCTTCTTTTCTTTTCTTCTTTTTTTTTAAATGTATATTTCTCTATTTTTAAAAGATATTCTTTATGGTTTTGCAACTGCGTTCCTCGTGTTGAGCAATCAGAATATCTTTCGCAAACAAGTGATTCACGAAACCTTAGAATCACGCGTGACGAAACTTGGGAACGGATTAACAAATTGTACTAAAATTAATGACGAAGCTTGGCCGATGAAATGGCTTCGTAAATCAAGATTAAGACTTTGTACTCCAAACATATTGCGCTCGATTTTTCATCTTGATCGATCGCGACCATCTTATTACAGAGGCGAGACGACGACGTACCCATCTACCTGGTGAAGCCCATCAACGAAATCCGGGAAATGTTCAAACAGCGGCTAAAAGAAATTGCACAGGAGACGCCCATAAGCTAACAATCGTCTTCGTTGTTCGGCGAATAATTCCATGGTGAAGAATTCCCTGCTGCGACTCTGTGTTACCCGACGTTATCCTGTATTTATTTACGACGCAGCCGTTGAAGCAACGCGAACGGCCATTGTATAGTTTGTAATTTTTATTCGAAGTGTACGTGATACGAACGAGTGGTTGAAGCTGAAGAATGAGATGATGTAGGTCGATAAGGGACAAATACGTGCAATGTGATATTTCCATAGAATTATTAGGAATAAAGATTCTTTTTTAGCAAAGATTTCCTCGGTATTTATCCCTCTCTCTCTCTCTACTCTATTTCTGTGCAATCTTAACCATCCCAAACGATTATACTAAACAATTTTACTGACCAAACCAAAATCTCGAAAATAAACTCGCGAATCTTGAGAATTGTAAATAAAGAAGTTTCACAATATTTGGACGCAAGTATTTGTACAGAGATTGTACTGTAAGAATCTCGGAAAATTACCGAAGGGTAACGTCGCTTTAGAGCGTCTCAAACTGTCGATTGTCCTGGCAAATCGTCGTCCAATTTCTTCGCCATTTGCTGAAAAGAAGCGGGTTCAACGTAGACTGTTCGCTCCGTTACTTCCAAACCTTTATTCGTACAGAGCTGTTCACGTACAACATTAAAAATAACGCAAGGCTTGCCGCCGTTTTCAGAAGAATACAACGAAATTTCTCGACGTGTACTGCGACCTCGAGCGAGAACGATTAGGCAACGTCCTTTCGTGTAACAATGGTCCAAAGCGACCAAAACGACGTCCATTTCGCTGGCATACCACCGTTGTCTTTTCCTTTCTTCTTTGAAAAAATTGGGATTGACCCTACTTCTTTCAAGTAGAGTCCATCGCCAATTCTCTTGTTACGCTCGTCTTTCGATAATTACTGTGCTAAACTTATTGAATTTGACAAGACAACTATCGTTTCTTTTTAAAAATTTCCTAAAACTTTGAGTAAAGCTTCGACCAGTGGTTTAGAAGATATTTTGAAAAATTGGGAGAAGTGAGGATACGTGGAAAATAGATGTTAAAAGGTAGAGAACGAGGAAGAGCATCTTAGAAACGAGCTTGGACGATGGAAAAACTTGAGATCAAAAGTGTCACAGTTTGCTGAAAACGATATCGTTGCGCGTTTCAACGTTTTCGTTTACCGATGACTGCAGTGGTCGGTTGGGTGATCGGTTAGCTGTGGATCGGTACGTCGTCCAATTCGAACACGCGTTTGAAAATTACGCTATCGGGCAAAAATGCGCAGCTACTTAGCCTTAACACGCTAAACGTTATGTATGTAAACTTTCGTCTTTTGTTCGTATACTGGCGCGTATTCCGCGTTTACGCGCTAAATGGAAGGCAAAGCGAAATTGGTTGCGCGTTTAACGCGAATTTTCGAAGATATCTAATTATTGCCACGTTATTACGTAATTTATTAACAGCGAACAGTGTGTAATATCTGGACGATTTCTAGAAGAACGATACACGATGCCTGTTGCTCGTTAATTCGAAAATCAGACGTTTAAACTCATCTCATGGATACAAGATACGAAGTTCGGTATTTCTAATTCTAAAGAGAACGGATTTTTTATCAGAATGTAGATTGTTACTTCTTCGTAGGATGTCGAGTAAAAAATCTTGCCAACAAGCCACGAGTCATTGTCTTCCTGGCACAGACAGCGAAAGTAACCGAATCGAATTCCTCGTTACGTTCGTGCTCTCGCCAAGATTCGTAGAAATCGACCGATCGTTTCATCGAACCGTCTGATATATTAGCTACGAGCACGGGTCTCAAGCAAGAAGAAACAAGAAGAGAAGGAAAACTGACAAAAGGAAGCGAGAGTAACTCGTCCGGTGGCAACATCTTCCATCGATATCGATGATACGAAACAGGAAGCAGATGGAGAGAAAACAGGAATCAAGGTAAAAGAAAGATAATTTCTTTGTTTTTTTTTTCTCTCCTAACAATCAGAAATATTCACAGGCAGTTAATTCCATCTTAATATTAAACCAAATAAACTCGAAAGAAGAAAAAGAAAATCAGGAAACGAAGCTGAGAAAGAAAAAGCACAGGGGATCCGGGTTTTCTTCGTTTCTGTCGATTCGAATCCTTCTCGCTCGAGAGGCGTCCATTCGATTGTCCGAGAGGTCGCTCGGGTCTGCGACTGTCTGTGCGCTTTCTTCACGAAGAAAAATATATGTATATATATATTTAATGTCTCTTAATCATAATATATATATATAATAATAATCAATTTCTCTCTAAATATCGCGCGTGACAACGTATCCTTTCATTACTCTTTTTATGTACAATAATTATATCTCGCGAGCTTCATCGATTTTTTTCCTTCTTTTTTTTCTGTGTGTGTTTTGTGTATGTTTTAACATCGTTATTATTAACAATTCTTCTTAAATTCTTCTCTCTAGTGGCGTAAGTTTCGTGAGCGTCAGGAGGCTTCCGCGATCGTTACACCCTCCGAGTGGGTGGCACCGATCCATCGTCGTTTTAATGGAAACGACGATCGTTCCGCCGGAAGCCTCCGTTGAAAGTTACGTCACCGATCAGGATATACCATTTTTATTACTTTCACTCGTCCTAAAAACGTGTACCACACGATCCAACGACAAAAGGGAGGTAACGCATCGTCGATTTTCACTGCTTTTCCACCGCGTTTCCGCAGCCAGTCGTCGCCTTCGTCGTTATTTGTTACCCTCCGACGCCGTTGCGAATTCCATCCTGGAGCCGAGCTTCGACAGAATTTTCAACGACGAAGTTCCTTCTGCAACTTTTGACAATCGGCGTCCCGGTTTTCTTCACCTCGATCGCTCGAGCATGTTCCTCGAGCTACGACAATTGAAGCGGAAAGAACTGTAAACCCGGTGATGTTGACAACGACGTCCTCGGTGGCTGAGAACTAGAATCATCGTGACGATCATCATCGCGGAAACGCGTGTTTCATCGTGTTTCAAGCGTTCTGCTACACGTTCGACGGTGTCCGTTGGAGCGTTTCGTGGTTATTAGAGTATTTTTCAAATAGGAACCTTGAATACATTTCAAGGGAAAAAGTCTTTCCAGGATGATGCATAGGTGTGTCTCTTTTCAGTAGAAAATATAGAGTGTCTTTGAGGATAGCGATAAGAAGACACGATTAGAGAAAAGAAACGCGTGGAAGTTAAGAGAGAGAGAGAGAGAGAGAGAGAGAGAAAGAGAGAGAGACAGAGAAAGAGAGACAGAGAGAAAAAAGATCGAGAAAGAAGAAGGAATGGATAGAAGAAAAAAAGAAGCCAGGAGAAGAGAGAAAGAAGAAGAAAAGGAAAAGAAGAAAGTTGTTTGTAAGGAGAATGTGCTAGAAATGTGAAATAAATGGGTCCGGTAATAAGTTCCTTACTCAATTTTAAAAAAGAAAGGTATCAATGATTCTGCAGTTAGTTTGGTAATTAATTGAAGAAAACATAGCTCCTTTAAAGATAAGAAACTCTACCAACTAACACTACAATGAATTCTTCCGACGTTAAAGAAGTTATAGAATTAATGATAACGAAAAATCGATGGTTATACCATCCACCATTCGATCGTTACGCGACTCTAAAAAAAAAAAAAGAAACAACCATACTGTCGGTCGAAAGATTTAAATCAGCGTATTGTTCTAGATAAAACATAAAAATATTTTTTCCCCCTTTCCATTCATTTTTTTTTTCTTTTTATCTACTCTTCATCAGAAACCACGATTTTCAATCTCTTCATTTCTTCTTCGCGGCATTTCGGCTTCACCGACGACACGACACGATACGATACGGTATATTATGTACATATACATTCCCTGTACAAAGAATAGGAAACACGCGAACAAAATCCCTGCCAGGACCGGTAAACGATGAAACGGAAAAGCAGCGGCAGTGCGTGACACGGTAGCCAGCCAGGAAATCGGAGTAGGTGTAACATGATAATAGAGAGCGATCTATCTCAGCTCTTCCCTGCATTACCGACGCAGTCCAGCCGCTCTAACGTTACAGCAGATCGTGTCTCTACCCAAAAATCATTCCAATTTTTAATCTTTCTCCTTTCGTTTATCTTTCGTTCTCACTCGTGATTATCACATCGTCGTAACGTTCGCGCGAATTTCTCTGGAATTTCTTTCGACTTTCCCTGAAAGTGTTGGAATTTTGGAATTTCTCGCACGGCTCCAGTCTGGTTCCTCTATTCTATATATAATATACTCCACCGGTTCCACTATTTCGTGTCTTCGCTTTCGGCCGTGCTTGCTTCTCTTCCGTGTCTCCTTTTCACCTAGTTTTTCGTTATAGTATTATATTATCGTTATTAATATTGATTCTTTTTGGTATGTGCGTGTGTACACGCGTGTATGGTTTGTTTTTTGGTTCGTGCTTAGCAGAGGAATTCTGTTGCCGACGGAGCACGACGAGACAAGCCTAGGCCCACTTGTCGACAACCGCTTCGTTTGCTGCAACATAATAACACAGGCACACATCGATTAGTTCGATTCTTTCCCTACACCGCGTCGCGAAGACTTTTCAACTTGCTCGTCGATCCTTCTATCTCTCGTGCGGATCAACCGTGACAAACTTGGCAAGCTGCTCCGATTAGACGTTCGTTTGTATCTCTTTGCCTGCAACTGCCTCGAGAACTCGAGTCCTTCTTTCGGATTCTCGAAGCCTGAGTCTGAAGCTGTGATCGATCGTATCCTTTCTTTTCTTTCTTTGCCTCAAACTTCCTCGATCATTTTTCGCACCGCCGTGGATGACGAGTACCCCCTTTGTCTCTTCGAATGTGAATTTTTCCTTCTCCTCTCTTTCTCTCTCTCTCTCTTTCTCCCTCTCTGTCTGTCTGTCTCTAAACACCCCTCTATTAGGGCGCGGCCACTATATTGAGCATAATCGGTGGAACGAGTATAGCAAAGTGTTCGATCAGTTTTTTTTTGTCTATAGATAGAAGACATATTTCAAACATATTTTATTAATATACAATTTGTATACTTCTTATTGGACTGCTAGACTGTTGAAATATCGACACGTTCAACGATATACATCTTGTCTTTTCCTTTATTACATATTTAATTAGCGTCTTTTTCATTGAAAACGGGGGAAGGCGAGCAACACAGAAAACCACCGATGGCAAACGTGTCAACGCACCGAGAGAACAGCCAACGAAATTAACACCCAAACCCAGGCACTCAGACCTCGTTTACGCTTGCTATGAAATTTCCTCGAAACTCGCCATACTCGTTCTACCAATGATACAGAATCGCTTTGTTTAACGAAAGCGAAGAACGCGCCCCGTCGTTTCGTAGTTTCCGTTTTGTCTGTTCTTTCTCTATATGTATACGACTGTATAGCATTGTGTGTGTGGTTGGTGTATGTATGTGTGTACATATGCGTGTGTCGGTGTATAACGTGTCGATGGTGTCTCATAAGATCTCTGTTTTCGGCTCGATCCCATCGGTCAGCTTGCGGGTTGTTGTTGCTTGGGTGGGTGTTGTTTAAGTGCCATTCTGACGATCTTTTTCTCTGTGTCCGGACTGCTGGCGATTTTCGTCCTATCGCGGTTCCCGAGCTTTATTTCGGCGGCGTCACAGGTGGTGCCACTGCAAGCATATCACACGTAGTCTCGATTAATTATCAAGAAACCGTAAACGGGGAACAATCACGCGCGTCAGAACATTGTTCCCCGGTTACCGGATATCCTAACAGCCGGGCCCGTAACGTCCATGTTACTTTTTGTCCTCTATTCGTCCCTTTTCTTTTTACTTCTGTTTCTCTCTTGCGTACGCGGTTCTAGTCTGTGCGTCATTCAATTCGATTCGAACAATTTTAACCAAGAATGCTCGTAGATCGTCTAATCGGAATATGTACGTTCGAGTTTCACGTGGGTGCTTTTTCTATCAACGCATTGCGTGGGATTTTCTAACAACCGTCGAACAATCTATTTTATTCATTTTTTCTTACCGACAGTATTTCCTTTTTCTCGTTTAATGAAGAAGCCGAGCAACGCGAACCTTAGGCTTATAATTCACTGAAGCTAAAGGCAGAGTGTAGCTACCTGAAAATCTACGGTCAAATTTAAACTGGCCGAAAGAAAAAGCCGGCAGCTAAGCTTCTCGAATGATATACGAATCGAAGATATTCGATTTTATAATCCACGCGCAGTGCGTTGAACGAAAAACCATTTACCGTAAAAGATGGCTCGCTACAGGAATCAACGAAGAAAAAGGAAATGGTGAAACCTACAGGCAGCAAATTCAGTCGTAAGTTCGCTTTCATTTTCAAGCGAGGATAATCACTCGAATCGTTTCACGCTATTTCCTTCTCTTCAACTGTCATTTTCAACTGATATCGTCGTATACGTCGCGTCATGTATCGTGGCGTTTTCTCAAGGGGTGCGGGGAATAATAAGATACATAAACTAGTAGAAGAAACAATGGAAATAATAAAAACTGTTACCTGATGGATCCACGCGTGGAGCAGCGATCTCTCCTCGGACATTACGTTTTTACTCTGTGACTGAATAGTTTTCACACATCAGCAGGCAGGAGTTAGCAAAGAAAAGTGTGTCGGGGTCAACTTCTTCGATTAGGAGTAGATTGCTTTTTTTTTGTTCAGTCATTCAGGCCAACAGGACAGTTATATATTGGTATTCTGTTCATCTTTGATTTTCAAATTGTGTTTTTATCTGTTCAGAGGAAGCATGCAAAAAATTCAAACAACAATTCCGAGGGGAACACAGAATGGCCGGTGATGATGATGTATAATATAACGCGAGATGGTTGTGACTGTTCGAGCTTCGAGTCGCGGATGACGATTTCGAACTGGTCCGCTTCCGGTTCCACGAGCGAACTCCCGCGAATTTCACATCCTTTCGACCATTCCTCGCACGTCCGGTCGATAACGGAGCGAGTCGGAATCCTGGAGCAATTTCTGATCCAGGCTACGGTAGTTAAGAATGGTAGAGGTCTCCAAGTGTCCATTAAACGTTCCGCGAACAAACGTTTTGCCGGTACTTCGATTCAGAAATTGAAAAAGAAGAAGAAAATACGAGAAACTGAGTGAAAAACAATATAGGAATAAAGTTTAAGAAAGTCACTTCGAGTGATCAAAAACCTTTATTTCCTTCATCTCCAAACCTAATAAATAAACAAAAAAAGAAAAGTACTAAAAAGAGGAAACAAAATATGCTTTCTTTTTAAAAAAAAAGTACCATGTACACCCAGAAATCGCTAACAATATTAACCACGGCACAGGACGTCGTAGTACAGTAAAGGATAAGATACAAACAGATCGTGGAATGGGAATGGGAGGAGAAGTGAATGAATGAGAGAGAAGAAGGTACAAACAGTCGCAGGCGTGAATGGAGACAAACACTTATTACAGTTCACATTGTATTAAGTGTTCGATGTTTGTACACGCGGCAGATGCCACTTCTCAAGTATATACCGTATTCTTATCAAGTAATTTCTAACTCGTGGTAGGCCGATCAATGAAACTTCGAACACGCATTAGTAACACATCATTGTTTTTCTTTCTTTCTTTCTTTTTTTTTTTCTTATCTTTTATTACAACAAATAACGCACTAAATCGGACCGCAGTTAATCATCGTATCGATGATTAATGGTAGCCGCGATGCGATATTTATACTTTCACTTATAATTGTTCTTCCGGTCTCGATTCGAACTTCTGTGTGTATATATGTGTGTGTTTGTGTGTATGTGTACACGAATAAATAAAAATAAACTGATAAATAAACCTTTCGTTTTTTTACTAACGACAGATGAAAATATCTGTCGGCTATAAATCGACCGACGTTGTCTTTTTGTTAATTTACAATCATCGATCGAAATATTGGTATACATGTATAATATACATATATATATATATATGTGTGTGTGTGTGTGTATCTATATATATATATATATATATAGACTGTTCTATTTCATAGCGATCCTGCGAGTAACTCGCGATCGTTTATAATTCTTTCTATTACTATTAACTTCTTCTTTCCGTGTACAAGATCGAACCTCGTCCCGGTTACTCGTTAAACTATGAATATACCCGGATCTAATTAATTAGGATCATCACACACCGTGGCTCGCCACAACGTGCATCCGTGGCGATGATAGTATGCATAAAAAAAAATCATTCAATGTAGTCGCACTCTCTATTATAAGTTATTAATCATTATTATTATTATTAATATTAATATTATTATTATCTCATTATATCATTAGAAATAGGTACTTCCTGCACGAACGATGCGACCGTGGTTTCATCATCGTAGCTATATCGTACTAGATTAGGTTACTTGAAGCGTTGGGCAAGCTCCTTGCGAAAAAATGTGCAACTTTAAAGAATTTATTTATCTCTCGCTCTCTTACTTTTTATTTCTTCTTTTTCTTTAAATTATTAACCAATTGTTAATCAATACGTTTCGAGTTATATCTTCTTCAGATGTGAATAAGAAGATTTAGGCTACGAAGGTAGATAGGTCAAAATATATATACTTATATATATATATTCTTTTTTTTCTGACAAATTCCAAAATAATTTCTCTTTCGATCGTCGATCAAAGGAGATATACTCGAAGGCGCGCGCGATTCGAACGTAAGATCAATTGCCCAACGCTGCATTGGCCTTCTCTTTCATCGATGGCACTCTCTACTGCTCCTCGGCTTCTTTGTCACGGATCTTTTGTCAATGAGAGTTAATTAAAAGGGAGGAAGTAAACGAAGAGCAAAAGAAAAGGAAAAGTGAAAGATGAAGAGAACACAATCCACACAATATGCAAGTACTTACAAACGTTCGAGACGTCGAGTGAACGAAAGAAAGCACGGAATTTCTCTCGTCAATGTTTATTGAGCGTTGATGAAGTGCTGTCAGACCGTTCTACTTTTCTTTTTTTTTTTTCTTTCAATCAACTTTTTAATGTTTCTTTTCGCTTTTTCTGACAGTATCGGCATCATGATCTTCGCTGATATCTCCGTGCTGATACGATAGTTAAATTCGAAGAGAGGGAAAGAAATAAAGAGGAAAAGTTAAACATTTAAAAAGTTATACTTTCATTTTTTGTTCATCGACTATGTCTCGCACGAGATTATCGGAGAAAATCGTGCCGATACTTCATCATATCTCGCCGTACAAAAAGTAAATTCCGTTATTTTGAATAAAACATACAAGTTAGTGAGTTGAATACAGTCGAAAAAGGAGGGGAAAGTATGAAATAAAATAAAAGCGTGGTTTAGAGTGCGCGCACGCTCTAGCGCTGCACCTTAAGCACGTGGACAAACGGATCGTACAAGTCTTTTCGATGTTTCATTACGAATCCTTGCTTCACGGGTCTGATTAAGTATAATTATGTCTATACCAAAGTAGAATGGCGCCCTAACCGGTAATTAATATATATATACATATACATATATGTATATTTATATATTACACTAGTCGTTACACTGCGAATGACGCTGTCTCACGCAGAATTAAATTAATTATATGCACTCGTCGCGCCGAACGAACGGTGGACACACAAAGAAAAAAAAGAACAGAGAAAAAAGAGAGAACGTTCTCATCGTCTCGTCTTTTTTTGAACGCAAAAGGTACGCAAACCGATCCTCGATGCCACATCGTCAGTCTTGTTGCGTTTGCACGTGGTCGAGGAATGGCTTATCCGATTTATATTTTTCGCCTTCGTTTGCTCGCCAAAGAAAAAAAAAAAAAAAAGAAAAAAAAATGAAATCACGGCACTCGACTCGGCCGAATGACACTACTTTTTTCCTCGTATCTTACTAACGTGGTACGATTTATAAAACACCGAATGAGAGAAATGACTAAGAGACAGCAGTTAGATGCGTTAAAAAGGCCCACGTATACTCGTGACGACACCGGATCTTTCGCTTTCGCATGTGGCGCGTGTATATTATATAGCATGGGTATCTGATGGCGAATCTGAACTCGAAATCTCGTTCGATGCTCGAGCATTCTCATCTACGTCGGTTGTAACAACAAGAACAACTAGAAGAAGAGAAAGAAGAAAACGACGACGATGATGATAATGAAGATATGAAAGTATTTATACAGGAAAAGCTATGTATGCAGTTCTCTTGGACGTTCGACTGAACAACGTTTGTAGTGTGGCTTGAACTGATCTAACACATTTATACTGTCCAGAGTAAATAACATTCATAACATTCATTTTTACAAATTTCTTATATGTGAAAACTATATCGTGTCTCTGTACAGAAAAAAAGAGAGAAAAAATAGATTATCGGACAGTGAACGTTCGTGATGGTGTCAACTCTTTCATCGCGGTGATCCACTTTTGTCGACTTATTGATTAAAGTCAATTTTATTCATCTTCCGTAGAAATGGTTTATTATTCAAATACGCTAAAACTATCGTTCGCTATTTATCTATAATTCCACAATGAAAGAGTCTAGCGAAGAGATTCCAATGCCTCGAACTATCAGCAATTGTTGTTAATAGGAACAAAGATATACTTCCTGAACGAGCGTTCTCGCGTTCAGACCACCATCCTGAGGGAGATTAATATGACGAGACACGGACTGTCAGAGACCATAGATCAGTGTCGAATTATTTCTTTTTTGTATCTTATACGCATGAGCCTTTGCAGCCCGTGTCCGGTGAATTAGTGGTATTACAAATCTATTACGTGGCATCGATTGTTTAGACACAAATCACATCCAGTAAAGTACACGTGAAGGTAACAGCGTGGATGCAATGATAGTGCAAAGATGTTAGGATGATCCTGCCGTGCTAACGTAATTCAATGGTAAAGATTAAAATATATGTAAATTTCATTTTTTACCTGTACACTGCTGAAGTTGTACTCTCTTACTTGTACCAGGCTAAATATCGAGTAATTAACGAACGTCTTAAACAGATGTAACAATTGAGTATCATGAAGGAAATAGGTAAAGCACAGCAGGATTCGAAAACCATTGATAGTGATTGTTCTACGAGGTGAATATTCTTGTTTTGGTTAGGATTTACCATCGGTAGTACGGTTGTGCATGCAATTACTCGTCTACGAGGGAAGGAAGACATAATTAATAGACGGGTTCAAAGGTGAGATCCATTAATTTTTCAACTTCATGCACAATCTCTGCGTTGATATTTCAGCAACGGGTTAGGCAGTTCCAGTTTTGTCGTCTTGATCGAAGGAGACACTCCAAGTGCTAAGGATTAACGAATAACAACAAGTGTTTTAAGAACAAGCAACAACAAAAGCGGCTAGAGTTATAGTGAGAGAAAATTAAAATTAGAAATAAATACGGCAAGGAAAATATAAAACATCTAAGGATATTCTCCAAGTAAAAATGAAACGAACGAAATTATAGGATGTGTGTGTTGCTGTGCGTTAGAAAAGTTAAGTGCCCAAAAATAGAACTACCGCAAAATATCGTGCAACATGCTCTCTAGGACTCTAGTCTGTCGATGTTTTAACTAATTTAAAGAGAATTTTGATATTTGACTTTATTTGCAATAGCTTACTTCTCAATTATTGAAAAGAAATTCATGGAAAAAGAGAAGTAGAATAAAAGAATATTGAAATCTCTTTTATACGCTAAGACATCGTCAGATGTGCAGTACGTACAAAACAGTAATATGCAGGCTACTCAGAATCGAAGGTACTACCACAAACTATCGATGAATAAATTAATGTTTTAGAAGTGCATTGTGCTCAAATATCATGCAATGTGTATACGTTTTAACAACAGGGTTAGGGAAACGGGTGTACTAATGTATCAAGGTTAGAAAAAACATTGGTGGGTGTCGTTTCTTTCTTTTCTTTTGTTGGGGAGGAAAAGTTAATGTTTAAAAGGCACTCGTAGAAAATAATTTAACAATCACAATAGTTTTGATTGCGCGGGGTCTCTTTTTTATCACTCGAAGCCACTGAAACCCGTAATATGATTGTAGAGCGACTTCAGGGTACGGTGTGATGCGGGCATGGTGGGCCTTGGTGGCAAATCTGTATTGGTTGTACTAACACCATGCACAACAGTCAAACTGGTTAAAATCTCACTTAAACGCACTTCAATTAATAACTTATCTTCGAGGCTTCCCGGGCAACGGGGAAGAACTTCGGTTTTTGTTTAAATGCAATTGCAAGTCCGAGAACTCAGTTGCAAAATGTTTTCCATAGGAAAAACACTGTCTGTTAGACTAAATGTTTGTTTTCACGGACGTTCTATATGGGACAAATACTTAATAGTCCAAAGAACACAGCCCACATTAGAACGATCCAAAGCACTGAGTCAATTGGATTCTCACCATCTGCGAACTTTCTGGCAATGAACTTAAGAGTTTCGTCGAGAAGTACCACTGGAATGGAGAACTTCATAACGGTAACCCACTCCTCGCCCGTTAGAGGAGTAACTTGGAATACAGACTAAAACAAATAATAATTTATGTTATTACATTACACCCATATAAGAACAGTGAGAAAATGAGCAGCAGTTCTTTTTGTTGCATCTTTATATACCGAAAGGACGTCGATGTAAAGGATGACAAAGTGGAGTGTGAAAGAAAGAGCCATAGAGGCAATGAGCCACATGTTAGACCAGGGCGGCATAGTGACGAGAGACTGATTCTCAGATAAACTGAAAGGAAATAAAAAGAAAGTAAAGTAGAAATTAATATAAGTTTAAACGTTTACAAGAGGAGATTCGTTTGTATGGTGTTACCTGTTCATAGCATTCAACATTTCAATGGTTACAAGTACAGACAGAGCCATTGTCATGGGATGAGGATCTGTGAAGATCTTACAATTAACGCCTTTGAATTCATCGCCACCACCCAAGCACGCCAAGTGATGAGTCTGGAAATCACAGCAATTATCGTTACGATGACGTATCAAGAGCATCGACTAATATGATAATTACCAGTTGATAATAGCTCATCTGTGGTCCATGCGGACTGTACATGAACCACCATGCAGCTGATCCAACAGTCGCGGCACCTACATATCCACCAATAGCCATATAGCGGAAGAACAACCAACCAGAGATGAGAGATTCGTCGGCTTTACGAGGAGGCTATAATATTATAAATATAATTATAATTTCCTTTTACATTTTCATAAAAATGCAACTTATTTACTTGACAACGTTACCTTGCTCATAATGTCCAAGTCAGGTGGATTAAAACCGAGAGCAGTAGCTGGAAGACCGTCAGTTACCAAGTTGACCCACAAAAGTTGTACAGGGATCAGAGCTTCGGGAAGACCAAGGGCGGCAGTCAAGAATATACTATAATTATCAAGAAGAATTCAGTAAGTTGTTTACCGTTTCTTTTATCGATATTTGATACACGTATTGGTTTATCCGTACAAACCTTACGACTTCACCAATATTGGAAGAAATCAGATAGCGAATGAACTGTTTCATGTTGTTATAGATGGCACGACCTTCTTCAACAGCGGCGACAATGGAAGAGAAGTTGTCATCAGCTAATACCATCTCAGAGGCAGACTTCGCGACAGCGGTACCAGATCCCATAGCAATACCAATCTCGGCTTTTTTCAGAGCAGGCGCATCATTTACACCATCGCCAGTCTATGATCGAGAAAGAGAAAAGAAAAAATGAAAAAAAAAAAAAAATAAAAATCACGACTTACATTTCTTACGATATATAGACAGCATCGATTAAGCAACCTACCATAGCCGAAATTTCATTCATGCTTTGTAAGAACTCAACGATCTTGGATTTGTGAGCGGGTTCTACCCGAGAGAAGAGACGAGCTCTGGCGCAGGCAGCCTTCTGTTCCGACGAAGGGAGATCATCGAATTCACGTCCAGAGTATGACTTTCCAGTCGTATCTTCATCTTCACCGAAGACACCGATACGTCTACAGATGGCTTCAGCGGTAGCCTTGTTGTCACCAGTAATGACAATAACACGAATACCAGCGGCACGACACCTGGCAATCGAGTCGAATACTTCCTTACGAGGCGGATCAAGCATACCAACGACACCGATGAAGGTGAGGTCCTTTTCGTACGTGTAGAACTTCGTGGAGTCATCAAGATCCATATCGTCAGGTTTCATTGGGTGATCAGCAGTGGCAAGAGCAAGACAACGCAGAGTGTCTCGGCCAGTACCATATTGGCGAGTCAGATCCAATATACGGTTTTTCAGAGTAGACGTAAGAGGAACCTTGGTAGATCCAACACGAGCGTGCGTGCACCTGTCCAAGACACCTTCTGGGGCGCCCTTAACGAACAATTTCGGTCCAGTACCCAATTTAGTTGGTTTCAAGGGTGTACAGTAAGAAGACATAGATTTACGATCGCGAGAGAACTCCAGAGTGAATTCTTTCTTCCATTTCGTCTCCATGTCTTGTCTGGCAGCGATGGCCGTGTTACGCCTATCCAGTCCGCTCTTAGAGACACCGTACGGATTGATCTTCTCCGCAAGAACGATAAGAGCAGTCTCTGTTGCCTCGCCGACCTTCTCGAATGCTTGTTTGAATTCGTTGAAATCGATAGCGGAGTCGTTGCACATGATACAGATCGTACCAACTTCGTGAAGAGTTTCGTAGTCCTGACCACGAATCTTCTTGCCTCTCAAGAAAATCTCACCCACTGGTTCGTAGGTCGAACCAGTGATCTCGAATTCGTGGAAGCTGCTGTCGTTGCCTTCGATCTTATCAAAGATGAACATTCTGTAATAAATCATAAATTCTTAGAGAAAAATACACAAGAATTAATTATTGGTCACAAAATCATCATTATGAACGTTCGACTAGCGCCACGTTGGTACCATGAAAATTTGAATACCTAAATCAGCATAAAAGTTACGAACATCGTGCTAATAGTCCATCGACATAACTTACCGGCTAACAGACATCTGGTTGGTGGTCAAGGTACCAGTCTTATCCGAACAGATGACAGAGGTACAACCTAAGGTCTCGACGGATGGCAAGGACCGCACGATGGCGTTCTTCTTCGCCATACGACGGGTACCCAAAGCCAAGCAAGTGGTAATTACAGCCGGCAAACCTTCGGGAATGGCGGCTACGGCTAGGGCAACGGCAATCTTGAAGTAGTAGATGGCTCCCTTGATCCAAGATCCGCCATGAGCGGGATCGTTGAAGTGTCCAATGTTGATGGCCCAAACAGCCACGCAGATCACGGAGATAACCTTCGATAATTGTTCGCCAAACTCGTCCAGTTTCTGTTGCAGAGGCGTTTTGATCTCCTCGGTCTCGGACATCTCGGTACGGATCTTACCAATGGCGGTGTTCAGTCCAGTTCCAATGACGACACCGCGAGCCTTACCCGCGGCTACGTTAGTACCGGAGAACAAGATGTTCTTCTTGTCCTGTGTGACGAAAGGAAAATAAGATTGTTACCGAAGGAGAAAGTAAGATGGAAATAAGATTATGAACGTTTTATCAATTTGCTATGGTCTGATCAGTTAGCAGATCCTCAGATGTCAAACTGACCGACTTCGCGTCTTGTCAATTTCTCAATATCGTTATTGAAATTCGTTATCAGAGATTATTCTAAATATTACTCTAAATACCTGAAAGAAAATTTTAGCCCTAACGTTCATCGTTCCCAAAACCATAGGAATATTATGTCAACTACACGAACCTGATTGACGGCACGTGGGTCAGGCACAGGATCCGTATGCTTGATCACCGAGACAGATTCACCGGTCAGGATAGACTGATCGATCCTGAGGGTAGTCGAGAAGATCTTGGTTAGACGGATATCGGCCGGGATCTTGTCACCGACGGACACTTCCACGATGTCGCCGGGCACGATCTCCTTGGCACGAATCCTCTGGACACCGGCTTTGTCCATTCGCAGAACTTTGCCCATCTCAGGCTCGTACTCTTTCAACGCTTCGATCGCAGACTCGGCGTTACGTTCTTGCCACACACCGACAACGGCGTTGGCGATGAGAATGAGCAAAATGACGAAGGGCTCGACGAAGGCCGTGAACGCATCCTCGTGCTCCTCAAATAAAGCTAATACCTGAAGAATGGTGAATTCGTTCGTTAGAAATGTACATTCGTCCAGGTTTCTATTATGCGATTTTTCCTGCCTCAGTTATAGATATAGACGAAATATATGATATACATATATGATTGTGTAAATGTAAAATGCTTCTGAATAGTATTGTCACCACTAAAAAGCAGTAAGGAAAATGTATAACAAAGGAAGCAAGAACATGTTTATTGTTGTACGGTCCCGCAACGAAACAGGTCAGCGACATTCCTCTAATCTGCTTATACAAGACGTATTTATTATATGAAATCATTGAAATTCTTTTTAGCAGCAGTAACGATCGATGCGTTGTAATCTCTTATCGCACGTTCAATATTTTTATTAATAACAAAGGAAAGATTTTTGACTGAGAAATTTTAAATCACCGTGTACGTATGTTTTATTTTCGCAGCTCAAATTTTCCCCGATAGTTTCGCTCTCGTATACATCGAATAATAGTTAAAAGAAAAGACAAGGATTTTAAGAATGTAAAACTTACACGGGAACCCTGGTGAATGATACACGCAGATTTTGATGAAATTTTGCACAAGTGTCCATTAGACTTACTTAAAAATTTGCCTGTTTTTTATTTTAAAATAGAAATCAAGCCTTTTAACCGAGCAGACTCTTTTATGCAAGTGTGCTAATAAATCGTAAACGACAAAAGATATCAAAAAATAGTTGAAGAAGAAGCTATACCGTGTCTTGAGACCTATAAATCTGCGCGAAAATTTTTCTAAAAAGAAGTCACCTTTTTATATAATTTCGGCAGAAAGATGATTTTTTTAAAACAATTTTCGCACACATTTATAGGTCTCGAAACACGATATAACTTCTATTTCAACTATTTTTTGATACCTTGTTGCGTTTATGATCTATATCCACACACATTGAAGAAAAAAGACAGATCTTAACAAGATCAGCGTGTATCAGTCAATTCCTTCGTTAATGACACCTAAGCACTGATCGAAATATTAAGAAACTAATAAAAATTATGCTATTATTATTTTATACTATAAAATAGCTTAACTAAAATATTCGAAAGATCCAGAGAATCAAATTCTTTCCATCTACCGCGTTTTAACAGACAACTTTCTACGTCTTAAACTCGACAATATGTTCGCAGCATCTATTACGAATCTTCTACACGTGCGTAAGGACAACTATACTCTGCGTAGCTCGGCGACAGATCGATAGGCTATTTTTTCACCTTTGAAACCAGATGTATTTATAATGAGTGAGCCTTGAACCCGCTCGTAAACATAGTACGACTTCTCGTTGTTAACTAGTAATTACTAAGCGGCCCGCGGACGAGCATAATACACCGTTTCGATTTTATTAATTACTGTCGTTTCGCGTCACGTTTAAAAATAAGCGAAAGCCGCTTGCATTCGAACGTTTACCTTCGACAAAAGCAAAACGGTTCAACGTATTTCGATTGGCGATTAACGATTCGAGCGTGTCGATAATTTTTCACGAATTTTTTACCCCTTTTATCTCACAATCCAGATGCTATCTATCATCGTCATCGATGTACTTGAAACAATCTCAGGCCATGTGAACGTCAGAATCGTTGTAAACGATGTTATCGTTTCGCTTTTTTTTTGTGAAATTAAAACCGATACGAGCTATTTTTCCGCGAGATTTGAAAGACAAATTTTTATCGCGCGTCGATGAACTATCGATGGGATAGATAGACATGGGATAAAAATGTCATGATTTATGGATAGAATGTATACGTACAAAAGAAATAATAGCGGCTAATAGAAGAATCTTAACTAGAAGGTCGTCGAATTGCTCCAAGACGAGTTGCCATATGGACTTTCCTGAAATTACCAAAAATATATTAAATTTTTACCGTTCTTCCATATTCTTATTGATAAAAGACCTTCACACACAGGACGATCGTCTCGGTAAATAGATCCAACATTTATTATAAAAACAGTTATTATAAAAAAAGAAGCTTCTGGATCGAAGGAACAAATTGGCATATTTTTTAACATTTTTTCTCTTTTTGAACGAAACTGGTTGTCGTTTAATTTCTAGAAGAAAAACGGTTTATTCGTTAGAAAGATGATATCAGTATCATTTTGGAGAATCGGTGGATGTACGTAAAAAGACACTCAACCACCGAGTTGATATCATCGAATCGCGATATCTTAGGAAAATCCATCAAATTTTCCTATATACCGTACGAACAAGGGTAACATAGGTTTTATTGAACGATAACAGATAATCAGCAATAACAATAATATTAAATATTTCGATTTAACGTAAAAAAGGAAAAGAAAAAGAAAGGAAAGGAAAAAAAGAAATGCTGCAATAAAAGCAATAAAATCCTGCGTCGATCGTCAATCCCATAAAGAAAATAAAAATCTTCGTATATGTGTCATTGAGGAAAAAAAGTTCAATTGCAAAATGTATTGAAACAACAATAAGTACAACTGCGATCGTCAGGGGAAAACATATCGCGATCTGTTGGCTTCGTGATCTATCTTCTATGGATAAACGTGAAAAAAAAGGAAAAAGGAGAGAGGGAGAGAGAGAGAGAGAGAGAGAAAAAGAGAGAGAGGAAAAAGATGGCGGAACCGAGAGTAATCGGGAGCAGACTATGGTGTCCTTGATAGCAAGTGCCTTTTGCCAGCATACGATTGACGTCATGTCGCTTCAACGTGCTGTACGATCGACGATTTCATTAATTGTAATCTACGAGCAAAGACAAGTGAAAATCAGATTGCCGAGCAATTATAGGAACGCGTTTCTACCTCGTCATCCGTGTCTCCCGCGCTTTTCGATCCTCTTCCTCCGCCAGAAGCACTTTTAACGTTCACTTTTTGCACTGTAATTTCGTTAAAATTTTTGAAATTTCCCCCTTTTCTTTTTTAATTTTTTTATAAAATAGCTCCGTGCTGGACTAATGCACTTTACGTCTCTATCATGGTCGGTAATCTTTTATGGTTACAATTTCGAATATAAAATATTTTATAGAGTTATATCTTGCACGACAAATTACAGTTTCGGGTTTAATTTTTCGATATTAAACAGAGAAGACTTCAAAGGCAAAAGATATTGTCGAAATTATTCTATAAAACCATTCTTCAAATTAATTATATATATATATATAAATTTGTACAATTTACTTAAAAGAAAACGCTTGCAAAGTAGTATGTGCTTCCAAAAGCGAAACAGCTTGACACGTTTAAAATAAACGAACCAGAGCACGGACATTTTCTATCCAATTTTCAGATATAACACGGAAAAAGCTTCAAAGGCTTGAAATACGTAATTCATTTTTCAGTACGAGAGAAAGAAAAATAGGGCGGAAGCGATCGAAAGTTGAAAAGTTCGTATGGCGTTGGCAATCAAGGTGACTCTTTCGAACGCGATTCCACCACGATAATGTCATCCGAGTACTTTTTGACGTCTCTTGTGCAAGCATCAGTTTCATCACCGTATTTGTCCACGCAATACGGATATTGTTAGTCGATCGGTGACGTTCGGACAGAGAACGAGCAACGAACGAGGATGAGAAAGAGAAAAGAGAGACAGGCCACAGCGAGATCGCGGCCGGTGTCGTTAAATTGTGAAAGAAATCGCATTAACGCAATTGACAAATCTACGTCGATACACTTTTTAGCGAAGAATGTTATGATGCGAGATTAACGGCAACGGAAGCGCGTGATTACGCGAAGCGGAGAGTAACGAGCTCGACGTAACTTGGACACGTCGATTTTCAATCGCCGATTCTTCGTTCGAGAAAGCCGATGACTCGCGAAAAAGGCAACGATTTACCGGTAATTTGCTGGCGCGGAAATGCAGGGATTGGAAATCGAGAATTCCAATTTCCAACTTCTGGATTCGCATTTACGGACCGGGAGAAACTGAAGCGTTAAGGGACGAGTTTCAGATAATTCTAAAGTTAAATCGAGTTACGAGGTTTCCTTTACGAGTTTCTCTCTACGTCGTTCCTGTTATGCTCTCTCGGATGATACGAAATATACTTCGAACAAATGTCGTCGCTTTGCGAAAAAATCGGCTTAACACTTTGACAGAGACGATGGTCGTCGGTGTGACTCACGCTACTAAATTTTTTAAAACGATTCAAGTAAGATAAATGTCACCGACTAATAAATTTTCAACAATGCGAATGGCTTTGATAATATCGTCGCAAAAAAGAAGATCGTAAATACAATGTAGGTATAACAGTTGGCAGAAATTAAACGCTATGGCGTACTATACATTTTGATCTATTGCCAGAACAAAATGTATCGGATTCGCGTGACAGTCGACGTGTCAACGTATTACGTGGATCATACAACGTTCAGAAGTGGATCTGATTAGAAGAGCAACGTAATGATTCGAGGTAGAAAGAAACGTACATCGTTTCGCGGGAAAAGTTTACAATGCATCGTTGTTCTCTCTGACTAAACGTTAAACTGCATAGAGGAACACGAGACTCGTGGTCACGAATCGCGTGCTACTCTCTTCAATTACCAATAGTTACACTTGGTGTCGCGATTCTATGGACGCAAAGGAAATATAAAGCGCTCGCTGCTTGAAAATGTTGTTTGTCTTAGAAACAGTGAACGAGTCTCGGATTTATTTGAATACCAAATTCGAAATTTTAATATCGTATAAAATTCAAGCGGAAACTTCTTCGAAATTAGAATATTGTATTGGATTTCAGTGAAACTTTATTACGAACTATACTTTTCCCTCGAACATTTTCGTTCCGGAATATCTTTATGGTCGATGGAAAATGGCTAAAGAATTCAACACTCCTCAACTTTTATCCTAGCCAATGTTCCATTTAAGATAACTCCATAGCTGCGCCGTAATTCAAACTAACGTTTCCAAAGTACTAAAAGATTCAACGGCGATCGTTCGTTTCGAGTAACAGTCCACAGCCAATTTTAAGTCAATCCAGTCAATCTAACTCCAGCTGAAACAACATAATAGCCGTATTCCACAAGCCAAATAAATATTTCAAAAATACTAAGAGACGTGTTCCCTGGATGTTCGTTCTAGCAGTAAGTTCCATGATCAATTCCAAAGCAATATTCAACCGATGTTGTAAAACTATAAGGTCTATTTTCTTCTCCATCTTTATTCCAACAACTGTTCCATTCAAATCAATTTCCTACCTGCTCCGTAACAAACGTTCCAAAAATACTAAAAATACTAAAAAAAAAAAAAAAAAAAAAAGAAAAAGAAAAAGAAACCCTGTGTTCGATCCACATGCCAAGTTCCACAGGCAATTTCAAAGCAATCCAACTTCCCATCCCATGATTCCTCGGCTCACACCTGATAAATCCAATCGTAATTCAAACCATCGTTGGCAATCGTCCTATTCTTCCGACTAGAAAGCAAGAAAACGAGTGGATCCTAACGATGTGGAAGATCAACTTCAAAGAAGGTGATGGGATACCACCTTATGATCCAGCGTAACGTTGACTCGCAATTAAATGGCTAGAGACGTAACCGACGTTCGCGTTTATTCCCTTCAGCTTCTCCTCTTTCTATGCTATGTACACGACCACGTGCACGCGTGAAACGATAATGCAATGTAGACAGGCCTGGCCTGCTTTGATAATGACGCCAACTATCATCCACGGCATCTGCCTTCGCATCCAGACACAGCTCGCTGGCCTAAGTGCTCGATATTGGCGCGTTCCGCATTTCCGAAGGCATCTCGCGTCTTTGAACACCTCCGATCGACCAACTCCTTTGACGTCGTTTACAGCTGTGAGCTTCTTCGTCGATTTAAGCGCCGTAATAACGAGGATCGGGTACGATAACGGGAAAATTGGAGCGTTTCACTGGTTGCTGCATTTTCGACGAGAATTTCGAACTTCTTTCGACCAGCAAGACGACCGATCATGCTGGAAACGTTGAATATGGAATGATTGGATTTCATTTATCTGAACTCCGGTTATTAAACCGAAATTTTACGATCTTCTTATTTCATATGGAACGCGACCAATCGTATGATAAAGACGAATGTAAAAAACATTCGAACTCGAGTTATTAAAACGAGGATTTAGAATCTGATTCGAAGCGAGCTTATCGAACTTGCGCTTATCCGAATGAAAATCAAAAATACGTACTTCGAACGAGATTCATCTTTATGGGAATCGAAAATATTTAGTAAGCTCGTAGCCTGGAACAATTATTATATGAACTCTTTGCGAACTTTCGCTTGGTTCAGGTAAATGTATTTCCACCGTATTCAAGCGAACTCCGCAACCAAATATATATGAAACATGTAACAAGTATCAAGAAAACGTTCTATTGTACTGGAGTTACGATGTTCGTTCCATAAAATAAAATTGATTCCAGTCGAACTGGGAAACAAAAGCATTCGCTTGTGCAACTAGCAGGCAGCTACTAAATTCCTGATAGAAAAATCAACCACAAAGAGACAATCTTCTTCGATCTAAAGGAACGTCGCTTGGAAGTCGCGTTAGATGCGCTTTCTAAGTTAAACTGCTTAACTGGTGCCTCTTACACAAGGAGAAGCGAGGATAAAAAGAAACACGGTCGCAACGAAACCGATATCTCGTTTGCTGCATCGGAATTACTCGAAAACCTCTCGAGACAGCTTAAGAACAAACCCGTGGAACTGGACTAATTGGATGAACCGCGTATTTCACGAAATTTACCATTTTAAAAATAGTTTCTAAGGCTAACGATAAGAAGAAAGTCGATCGCTGAGTGGCTTTTGAGGCGCGACCACGTACAAGTGCGTCTATTTTTAAAGGATCAAAAGGTACTGCGGGTTACGCGGTAAATACGCAAACAAAGAGGAGAAAGAAGCCTCGATTTTGCATGATCCGAAACCTGTGGGAGAACCTATGACTGCCAGGGGTTTGGCATTAGACGAGTCGCGACTGTGTTTCCACGTCGTGCGATTTGTAGCGCGATCCGCTAACGACGCAAAGAATATTTTCTCGCTGGGAAAGAACATCGGTAATGACGTCGAGCGCGAGTCATCGAGTGTCTTGAGATAAGCCTCGTCTTACACGATGTCTAAGGAACAAACGCCAAAACATAGTCGCTACAAAAGAATATCGTCACATAACGTTATTTTCCGACGAAGCGTCTTTTTATCTGGTTCTACGTTTCGTTCTATCGAGCTATCGAGCTTTGAACTTAACACAGTAAACTGAGATTAGATCAATACGTTTGGACTTAGTCATTAAATATAAATACTGTAAGAAATACAAGGAGGATTTTTCTTGACAAATGTAAGGGCACGTGTGGTATGTAAACCGCGTTAGATTTTATGCTCGAAATTGATTAAATTTTACTTTGATCGCTATCTTTCATCGCACATTATTTCCTTTCATTTTCGGGTACCTTCGTTAATGAGTTATTTCGGCGATTAAATTGGATAAATTGAATGGAAAAACGAAATGGAAAAATAAATCTTTGATTCGATGGACAACACAGTGTATCGATATGCACATTTTATGTGCTCCTGTGTATGTATGTGTCTGCGTCAGTTAATACGAAAGTAATCTGGTAGCGATTATAAAAACGATAAAGAAGTGCTTGAGTTCTTGAATAAAAATACTTATTTAAAATACATATCTGATTTCTTGACGATATCATTTTTACCAGATTGTTGCAAAGTATCCTACCATTATCTGGACATACGACGTTTACATTGAGACACTCTACAGATAGCATCAATGCCAATTTGTTATCCAAACAGCTTACCGTATCGATCGTCACAGAGGGAAGAAACCTTTCGCTGGGAAAAACTTACCCTCCTCGGCTGGCAATTCTGAAACAGACAAGATGCAACAGAAATAAATAACCGATTCAAACTGGATGATCCCTAGTTTTATAAACCGTTTTATATGTTTCATTTTTAGATTTTTAGATTTATTAGATTTTTTACATTTTTAAATACCTGCGTACAAATTCATTTTCTCTACACAATACAAATAAATACTACAAATAATACAAATGAATACGATTAAAGCAGTAAGACCAAGGCAAAGACGGCTGTTTCACGTATTAATTATTACAGCAAGTACTAGTTAACATATTTTTTACACATCACGCATTTTCTATGAACTTTTACGTCTTCAAATGTTCCGTGAATATCTTCTACAAATTTTCGCGACTAAATAAATCACGTTTACTTCTCGCAAGCGTATCTACAATCAGTAAGAATCAATCGCAGAAAGGAATGATTCGTGGGTAAACAAATGACCGTGTCGAAGATACAGACAATGCAGGCGACAAATTAACCCCATGTTTGCCCCAAGTTAATTGGTTAAAAAGCCGGATAGACGATTGGTACGTGCAATCTCAATAGCCTAAGTCGCAGTAGCTCGCAGCATCTCCTTTAAGGTGGCCTACTTCGAATTGCCGAAGCATCGTTCGCGTTACCGGTAAACAACGCAAACAACGTTTTCCTGGTCGATAATAAACGCCCTTACACGGTGACGGCTCATCGACGCGTGTCTCCGTGACAACCGATAAAATGCTGGCCGTAAGGGTAGAAATATGCAAAACCATTGGTCCGTTCTTCCAAACGAGACTTTTCAAACGAAGAAACCAGGCGAGTACCGGTTGAAATCCTGCAGATCAACGCCATTAACATGACACGTGCTGCATTTGACATAATTCGGCAGACGGCAAGGTGCCCGTCGTATCGTGCGTTTGACAGATTTACACACGAAATACAGGGATGCTGAGCGTCCTTATCTCGTTAGAATCAATCGTCGTTCGTGAGATTTGATTTGTCGTATCGAGAAAATATCGTTTGCTCCAAATAAATTTTTAACGGCGTCAATTCCTTCGAAATATCATACGTTTGCGAGAATAAAATCTTAACGATTAACTGGTTTCATTATTTTAAGTTTCTGGAAGAATTCTTGGAACTTGTGCGTGTATCGTAAAAGTAATTAAATTGGCAGTTTATTATTAAGATAATTCTAACGAATTAGTTCTTTCATAGTTGAAAGAGAAGAATAAATTTAGCTGACAGGTACTTTTAATTTAGAGCATCTATTAAAATAATTTATGTATTGAAAATTGTGCAGGCAGCACATACAGAATGCTTTTGATCTTCTGAAAAGATTTATATTTACGCGGTAACTTTGATGACATTTCTTTTAAATCGAAACTATTCTAAGCAGCAACGTCTCATACGCATTAACCTAATATATTTACGAGCAATCTTATTCTTCAGAAAAGTTTCAAAATTCTGTTCACGTATCTTTTCGATAATATTTATTTTCCATCCAATAAGTTTCCCCCTAATTTTCCTCTCCTACGACCTATTTAAACAAGGAACTCGTGCTCCGTGCTTTCTAAATAATTAATTTCGTAATGAATTTTATAGGAAAGAAGAAAGTTTGTAAATTTCATTTACGTCCACTTTTCGCTAACTTCTGTTTGGGCAAGTTAAGATAAATGAAACGAAACTGTAGGATAGGCAACCAGTTTGAAAAGTAAACCAAAGGAAAACCCGATTATCCGGTGCAATTTCTGTTTCAAACCCGAAGCATTTCAGATTCTATCGCTTTTCGGCTGAATTCCCCGGGAAACGCGCCAGTAGATAGAGGCACACCCTCTCGTTTCTTATCGATTTTAAGGGTGGAAAACTGTTCTTTCGGGATACTTCATGTGGGAACCGTATACTCGATGCTTCCTATTTTAACAGGGAAGCTTTGGAAGCGCAACCATACCACTCAAGCTGGAAAAAAGATTATGTAAATTTGGTAATCTTACTTTCTTCTACGGAACAACGGTATATTCTCTAATCGACGTGATACCTTAAAAGCATATCCGCGTCTTTCGTTAATGATAGAGTAATCGCAGTTGATGTGAACTTAAATCTACATAGAATCTACGAAAAAAATCTTATATTTTTCCGCTATATTCGCCTCCTTCTTTAAATCTTCGCCACTTAAAAACTCTACGAACGATCGATTTCTCCTGGTTAGTCTAAATATGCCTGTTGTGTCTTCAAAAGGTTGCAGGACTGTTCCTACATGTTCTATAATCTTTCTCCAAGTAGTGCTGATCATTTTTAACGTTATCTGTTTGCCTGGATAACTGGAAAATAAAAACTATAAGGGAAGAACGCGATAAGCAATTTTAAAACTTAATTTAGTATTCTTCTTTTCTTTTGCATTTGACCGAACTTTCCAAAAACGTTGATTGGCATGATGTTATATCAGTTGTTTGCAAAATTTGTAGAATATTGTTCTAGAAACGGATCGCAAGAAAGAAATTCGTTCGTGATCTTAACATTCAAAAGGATGAAAATAAGAAGCACCTAGCATCGTACGTCGAAGCAAAGAAGAGCACAGAGAGCTTTTGTATTAATCACGACGCATCAGCTAATGCATTATCGATAGGGATCGATGATTTCTCGAGAGATCGACACACGGTACTTAAAATAACCCGAAAACCTTCCAAGCATTCGCACTACAAAATATCGCTGTCGTAGAATTCGATGCTCGCGGTGCTAATGGATCGAATGTTTCGATGCATCAGCCGATTGCGCAAGTTACGCGCTCGTGGATTGTTTATGCAAACGTTCTTTCCGAGCCCCTGAATCATCGAGCCTCTACAGTCGACCATCAAGACGAATTATGCAAATCCGCGTACACTATCTGCCATAAATATCAAGTATCAGGACACGATATGATATTCGATGAAAGTTGGATGTTCTACGCCGCTTCTATCTTCTAATTTTTTTATTTTAAAAATGTGCTATCTTGTTCGCATCACGCACGTGTCTTATAACGCGGGAGGATTTTTACAATTCCTAGTGTTTCATACTTTCCGCAGGGAAAATAATTAAAAGAAGAATAGTTTCTTACTCTAAGAACTTTTCATTGAGAAGTGGCTAAAACACGCGTTAGGTCGTTGAAAAAATATTAACAAAAAGGGGAAAGGACTTCCTCCTCGATACGTGCGTCGACTTTTCGTTCGTTAGGCTAAAATTTATCAATAAATGTAACGAGAAAATGTCCTCGTTCCTCGTACTTACAACCTGTGTAGTATACTTGGCTCGCGAAAGTATTCCACTGTGTTCAAAGATATTCCAACAATTATTATAGAAAATTATTAGGAACACGCGGTGCAGTTTGTAGGAAATATTTGAGATTTCATTGGTACCGACACGAGACACGACTATCGTGTTTACATTGGTAAAATGTTGAAAATTCGTCGAAAGGAAAATAAATGGCAGGTTGAATGAGAACAGAGGTGTCCGAGTGAAAGCGAGAGCCGAAACACGAGAAGTGGAACGTGGATGTTACGAATTTTCGTACGAGGAAATGGCGCGAAGCCAAGAGAGGTCGGGGTTGTTTGGATTTTGCGGATGACAGGCTCGAGGGGATTGAATTTGTGGCAATTGGCCCGGGTTTCGAGGGAAGATAAGCGGTTAGGTGGTTTTCAACGGTTCAATAACAATTTCCACGGCCAATGATTAATTCAAACATCTTCTTACATTTCCCATTGTTTCTTTAACTATCGTAGAGACTAATAACATACACGCGAATAGTAACATTTCCTTCGGCTCACGAAGTTGCATGCAATGAAATAAACTTGGTATATTTTTCAACGTTTACCTGCTGACATACAGTGCAAACGCAGCCAGTTCTCGCAAGTGGAACAAACCAGATTATCGTTGTAAGAATTCAATGTAAGCGCATGTGCGTGTACTCACATACACGCGTATAGAAATGCCGTATGAAGGCAATTTACAATTCTGAAAGCAGAAACTTGTTTTCTTCGACGTCTCATATTTCAACAAAGAATACATAAAAGTATCATTCTCATTCACTGTTGCATTGAACACGATGAACAGCATCGGAAAGAGATCATAGTCTTTTTTCAACAACACCACCGTTTATTTTCATCAAAAATTTACTCCGCGTATCTTCTTCGCTTCTTTTTTTTTTCTTTTCTGTCTAGTTTATTTTCTATTAGACGAGTAGACATCGTACGCTAGGATTTCGTAATTTCAAGCTCTTCCGCGTCGCGCCAATTGGCATTCGAACACGGTCGATTCGATATTGGATTATTCGAGCGTTTAGCGGCTTTCACGCGCGCGAATTACGTCTCGCGGTTTCCGCCGCGGTGAACTAACGTATCTATGTACGAACCGCAACGCAATATTGTACGATATTCGCTATAAAAACAAACCAATTAACCTGTATTCTACCTCCTGAACCAATCAACTATCCTTGATCTAACTTTGATCGAGCTGAAATTCTATTTTATTTACATGCTATTCTACGCGGTAGTCCGTGTTTCTCTCACACCGTATATAGAATATTAATTTCCACAGTAATAACAATAATAAAGTAATAATTCAGCTGTAGTTCGATGCATTAGCGAATCTTCAAGCGTGAAGTGTACCTTGAGAAATATCTCAAGTTTAAAACAGTTTACGCTCCTATAGATTAGGGGCATTTTTTAAACAAAATGGCAAAATCTATCGTCTTGGGAATTTTTAACTGAACAAAACGCAAGATCTTGCACTCTCCTCGCGAGACGAAGCAAAAGCTTGTTATTATGAATTTACTATTTGGGTGCTACAGCAGTATAGGAGTTTCTCGGGAACCTAAGCCGCCCCTAGCACCATATGTTTGTTCCATTTAATTCTTATGATAATATGGGGGAGAGTTGACCCTATTTAACAAGGGTGTCTTTTCATTTGTGACGAACCAGTTTTAGCTACTCCATAGACGAGGGTATTTCGACGTTGACCAACTGTTCGAGACATCTGTGCAGTTCAGAGTACCTATCCTTAAGATAAATTGTAACAGCGTGTACCTGGATGCAGTAATGTTTCGTTAAACAATATATTTATACTACTAATTATTACTTCTCACATCGACTGTATCCACACATCTCTAGATTCGACTGTAACTTTTTTCCCGACGAGCAAGGAAAAGTCTGGTTAAAAGAAGGTTAATACGATACTAACACATTGCCTGCCTCGTGGGTTGCGTACCCTCTACGCTAAACTTTTCCTGATTGCACGCTACACAGGATATTTTCCTGCTAAACCAGACGCAAAATATTTTGTAAAATTACACGTTAACAATTTCTGTTCCATGTCGTTCCTTTTATTTATTATTTATTTATTCGTCTTTTATTTATTTAATTGGGCAATGAAATTAACGCGAAGTTTGTTTGAATATTCTTCCATAATTCAATTAAAAACATAATCCCAAATTTTCGCGAAAGAAACTGAAATTTTGTTACCACCTTAGCAAAGTGTCGAAAACAATCAAATAAGAATAATTGTCGCCAAATTTGCAGCTACAGAAACGTAGGCCAATAAAAGTCTGTCTAAACGATCCTAAGCCACCATAGCAAGCAACAACGACGACTATGACTAACAATAGGTCCGTAAGCGTAACTCATTGTCGTCATAAGCATCGCGCAACCATAGAAGACTCACGATAGGTATGCAAATCCTGTTCGTGAACGTCACGAAGTTTTTCGCGCTCATTATACCCATTGGCCTTTAATACCCGCGTCGTTGTTTCAACGAACTCATTTACATGCACATCGACCAACACGCGCAACGTACGTACATCCGCAACAACGAAACACGCTCTCGCGGAAACAATGCAGCATCTCCGATGTATTCAGCGCGATCAGAAACAGCTGGTGGACGAGGAACACGCGAGGACGCAAAGAAAAAAAGAAAAGAAAATAAAAAAAAAATGCAGTTTTCCCGTTGTTGGAGCGTCACGGTTGCGGATTAATCACGCGACGTTGAGCCGATGTCACACGATGACAACGCCAGGGCCACAAAGCTGAGCTAGCGACACACGGCGAGACTATCGATGAATCTCGCTACCAGATGCGACAAACGCGATATTGTCGGTGGATCTCGGTTTCGCTCTTGCGCTGGATATTTCGAGTTAGAAAAATGATTTAACCACGCAATAGTTTTGGATAGAATCCAGATTTAAATTTTAGGATAAATTGGCATTTTTCTTTTTTTTTTTTTTTTATCTTTCGGAGAATCGGAGAATTTTGAAAGAATCTGCATGGAAAGAGGATAGTTCCGTGGTCGTGGAAGTTTTAAATAGTTTAGGAGCAGCTGTGACGAAGCAGAGTTGATAAGTCTGCACGAACTTCGCGTTAATTCGCTCGTTACAAGGTTTGCAGTAGTTGGAGCAGAATTTGCGATGGAAGACAGAGTTTAGCGGCTGTTCGTGACGAGATGTGGATTTGTTGTATGATATAGGGAACGATACGGCTCTAGAGATCGCAAAGGAAATTTTTAAACGCGAAATAAAAGCCAATTTGGAAGGATACTTGCCGGTGCTGTTGTTCGTGCGCGCGCTATTCTCTTTATCCTGTAAAATAAATACGAACAGACACGTCGCTCTTTAAACGGACAGAATAGAAAAATTTTGTTTAAGCTCGCTGGTTCCTCGAATTGCTCAACGCTGGGAAGTAGAGTTTTAATCGACGAATTATCGGAAAGAAAGGTACTTTACTGCGAAAGCACTCTGAAACTTGGTACTCAACCGATCCGAGTAGAATTCACCATTTCCATATAAAAGGATGCTTAAATGGGACTACAAGGTGATTCTACGTGTAAAGATAAGTCAAAAATGTGGAATAAAATTGTTTCATACGAAGCTTCGTTTCTGCGAAAATTAGGTTTGAAGATTTCTCAAGTTTGCTTAAAGTTGGCTAAGTACAATTCTAAGTATAAGTAAACAATCAGCAAAAGATTATCATACACGCGATCAAATAAATTACCAGCAAGAAATATGTCAGCATAGTTTCCATTTAAGCTCTCGTTTTCAAGAAAAGAAAGTTCAAACGTGATCAGTTAAGAACTGATCTGATACACGCGCGCGATACATTGTGAAATTTATTTTTCTCGAAAAGAAAGCATCTTGTGAAAAAATGTTATTCAACGTTTTTTACATATTTTCACACATAGTTTATCCTCCTGTCGATTATATTTACTTAGCCAGGTCTTAGTATACTCGTGGAATTTTCAAACTCGATTTTCTCGGAAACGCGACGTCGCATGAAAAAATATTATTCTATGTTTTCACCTTATCTTTCCTCGTAGAATCGCCTCAGAGCCAATTGCACCATCGGTTGCGGACCAGCCCAGTATCTACGTATTTTTATTCCACGTTAAAGCGATTTTCCATCGAGCCACGAAGTTCGACGAGCGCGATTAATTTAGAACATCGTCGGAGAGGTCGAATTCCGCGAATTAAAACGTGAGAACTTTCCTACGCAGGTCGCGCTTCGAAATTTCGAAAATACAGCGAAACTTGGCCCAGATATAAATACCGAACATTTCACGTGCTTCTCTCGCCCGCCACTCTCCCATCTGATTGTGTATTTTTGAAATGTAGGTTACGGAATGCCAGCGAATGCAAGTATCTGATAAAAGGTTACGTAAGTTTTGGCAAGTGCGTCGAGGTGGTGGTCTATTTGCGTTGTAAAAACATAGCCTTGCGCGTATTGTTATTTATTAACGCGCATTCGCTGCAATAATCGTAATTTATGGCAATACAATTAGATACGTGGCTAGAGCGATTCGTCGTAACGCTTATATTTTCAACTTATCTACGGTGAAATAGGAAGATAACTTACAGCGATATTGGAGAATACTTTGATGTGAATTAATCGTTCGATCATAAGCCCGTAGCATCGTTACATAATTTTCTATTTGAATTTTCAAAATGTAATGTTATTCCATGATTAGTGGAGATTAAACGTTGATCGCTTATTCCGGCAGTGAAAATCGAGAAATTTTCTGAGAAAGAATAACTTTGCGTTGCATTTCGTTTATTCTACGTAACGTTGAAATTGGGAAAATGTCAAGATATTGAAATTGTACAATTAGAGAACGCAGGTCGCCCCATATAATGACACACTTTCACGCGAAACCATTAAGTTAGCTCGTTACGAGTTGCACAAGAGAAGGCCATCGATTCGCGTGTTCGCGTTCCCCTTAGGCAAAATGTTAATTGGATCTGCTTCAATGTAATTACGTTTACAGAGTGTGAAGGCGAGGAACGATCGGATTTAACGCACCCAAAGACTTCTCTTCCGCTCGTTTTTGTGTCCCGAAGTCGACTCGGCACATGTCTCGAAGGATCGTGGAAATTGAAATTGTTTAGCATCTCGTAGACTAACTCAGTGCTTTGACGAGTTTGCAAACGAGAATTTTGAAATTGACCGTGTAAGCTGTTTCTGATTTTCTTCCGTTATCGAATTTCGTTGTAATTAATAGAAACTTCTATACCGAATGAAATAATATCACGAAGATTTATAATTTTAGAAGTAGAAGAGATTATATACAAAATAAAATAAATCACTTTTCACAGAGATCCAAAGGATTAACCAACGAGAACGTAGAAACTAAAAATGGAATTGTCGCGTTAATGAAGGTAAGAATATTCGAGATATCATTTACATATAGAGGTGTATAATAAAAAAGGGCAAATACGTTAAAAATCACTGCCATAAGAAAGGTAATACGTACATCATAAATACATAAGACATGAAACATAAATTATCCCAATCTAATAAACCTATCTAGCTACCTAATCTCCTAAACTACCCAATCTACTTAATCCACTAAACAACTTAATCTCGCTAACCTCCCAACCTATTTATCCAATAACTTGATATATACTCGACAAGTATTGCATAAGCAAGAAAAATCTGTGCGCCGTGTAAAATTCTCGAAATAAACCTAAACCGAAATTCCTCCTAGCAACCTGTCGACCAAGCGTCTGCGTCAATTTTTTTATTTACGATTACGTCTGGTTATTTAGCAAATATCGCGACTATGAAACGACTAGGCTCCTCGAGTCCTTAGGTTATTTTACACTGTGCCATAACATTGCTTATTTCTGGTGTGTTACATTACGCCAGCACGTGTCACAATTTATCAGCGTTTCAAAAGAGGGAAAACATCGCCTCTAGCCGTGCATCGTGAAAACGCCACTGCCGTGGAAACCATCAACGTGCATTTTTCCGAGCCAATTACGCGCGCCGTGAATTACGATAACGAAACGTTCGAAAATGTAGACGTGCATCGCTGCTATCTTTAAACTTAGAAACCTATGGAGCTCGAGTAGCTCAACGTGGGTGACTATCCATTACTGTCATCTTCGGATAGATACGGACACGTTTCTATTTCGATTCCAATTCCCACGTGTCGCGTCTCTTACGCGTATCCTATCCTACGCTTACTCTTATTTTCCAACCAACAGTTTTCTTATCAGATTCTACCAGCACTGTGTGTAATTATAGATTGAAACGCGTCCTTCGCGATATTTCTTCGTCATTTCCAAGAAATCCACTGCTCGTGCCTGGATATGTTGAGTGAAATTGTTTACGTAAAGAGAAGATCGGCAGATTGGTAGCTAAGGGATATCAGCAGATGTTACACGGCGAATTATTGCCTCTGATAATTGAGATATAGAAGACGAGAGGAGGATTTTTCAAGACGCTGCTCCTTTTCGTGCAGCTGCCAGTATGAAAAAGTGGTTTTAGAATTTCGGAATAGAATTATTATCATGGACGACATTGTGTACCGATGCGAAATCGATCGAGAACCCGTGGGGAATTCTAGCAAGAAAAGTTTACGATCCGGATAAGCCACCCACGGAAGATACGGTTGAGCTTAGAGGTGGAATAAGATCCGCTTGGACGGATATTGAAAACGAAACTTCGCATAAGTTAGTGGATGGTATACGTAATAGATTAGTGGAGGTAAAACATGAAAGAAAGTCCATTAATAATCGAACGAAAAGTTAGAACATTAACACCGAGTTTGTATCTTTTCACAGCGAAAACTGCTGTTTCAAGAAGAAATTGAATTTTTCTCAGGTTTCGAAAGAAGGACGTTTTTGTTTCTTGTATCTTCCGTTTTATTTTATATTGTAGTACGAAATTATATAAATAATTTTGTCAATTTTCCTTCTAATATCAAAAAATAGCGTTGAGTTTATAAATTTAATCTTTTGTTTCTTTTGAATTATTATCATTATTCTTGTGTTACGCATTCGCCCATTGCAAAACTGAGATAATAATATTACAAAAGTGTATGAGTAGATACGTGTATAAGTAACAATCTTTCTTCAATGTCGATTGACAGTGATGATACAATCCTGTAGAAATACTATTTGCAGTCACTGTATAATTAATTAAATTAAGAATCAATTAAACCATTGTCGCATTTTCGATAGGACGATCGATCGCATCGTCGACGTTAGTTTCCTGTTTATGCTGTTCACGAGGAAATGTCTAACATTGTGCAATCATAGTCGAAGATGTTTCGATCGATGGAAGCAACGCGAGCATGAAATTTGTCGCTAAAATCGTCCTACTCCATAGTTAGCCGCAATTCACCTAGACAATTTTCGAGTAATTTTCTACCATCTTTTCCAGCCAATTGTTACCAATCATTTACCTACTTTTCCTACTATCTCGATAGCTGCTTTCTTCAAAATATTCTCGTTAACGTCAATTCGTTATGCCAGAATTTTCTTGTCTGCCACGGGTGAAAGTTTGTCAACATCTACACTTTTCTCTTTGGCAATTCCACGTTTATGTTCTGCGTATCGCAGGCTTTCTACTTTCGAACAGATATTTACGTTTCTGTCTATTGCTGCAGTGGGATCTTCGATATGCGAATTAATTCATTCGCGAACGTTCGAAACGAACGAAAATATTTTATTTAGAAAGTGGACAATTTTTGGGCTTAGAGGAGAAGCGAGAAGGAACTTTCACGTAACAAGTATTCCAACGTATTATTTATATAAGATTACATAATATAAATGCAATCTTGTTTTAATTATGTACGTTCGACACAATTGCGTTTGTTGATTACATATTAATTATTAGATCGCAATAGAATATATACCGCAAATAGAAACACTAAACTTTGCACATTTTTACGATATTCTCTACCTTCTAAAATATTCCTCGCTTCGTTTTGTAGTTATATAATTATACTCAATAATTATCATCATACGTTTCCTCTCTGACACCATCGTAAACAAAGCGTTTATACATGCAATACCAACTTCACATTAAAGCGACGAGGATGATACGTCGTTCTGTTTTAAAACAGTACATCGGAATACTATTCGAAAATACGTAGCTCGCTCTTTCTTAAGAAAATAATTTCTTTAACTAACGACATCCAATCGCCTGTTATTTCACCGAACGTTCGTTCGAAAGCGTTATCTGTGCCGTGTTAATTCGCGTTAAATTCTCGCGTTTACTTAAAAATTCCAAAGCCAAACAAGCTTTTCAAACCATGTTTAATGGATTACGGTGACAATTCTGATTGCTGTAAACACGCGGTTGATACGGCGACACGCAGATAACGACTAGCCTGGCGCAAAAGCTGGAAAATCGTTAACTCGTTTCAATTACGTGAACTCGTCCCTGTTGAAGCTAAAACGCAAAGTTATATACACGGCACGCCCGTTTGTCACCGATCGTCTATTGTCGCGTCAAAAATCGCGACACTTTGAAAGCTTTGGCAGTTTGTTCGATAAAGCAGCATCGAATAAAAATAAGGAACAATCAGGTTAATTTAACCAGCGTTGAATTGTCACGACATAGCGCCAGCGTGGAGAAACATTTTGACCTTTTCGTTGCTTATACCTATACCACTTGGTTATTTTAATCTATTACATACGCATGAATTAACTAATTCGACTAATCTATATATCTAGTTCGCCAATCTATAGTAACCTATCACGTTAGGCCACATTAAGAACGTACTTGTATATTCAGATAAGAAGTATTTTGAATTTTGATTACGTATTAATGGAATTCCATGGGATACATGTAACGAGTATTCCTTTCGTTTCCTCGTTTGTCTTTCTCTATCTGTACTTAAAAATTGGTTTTAATAAAAATAACAAGGAATCCTTAAAGAGAAGAAGAAAAGGCAAAAATGTTGGGAAATGTTGAGTTAATGAAATTCCATTAGACGCCGTGTATTAAATATTCCTCTCATTTCGTCATTTGGTTCCTGTCATGTCATGTGGACCTTCCCAGTCGGTTCATAAACATTGCTTTAGATCAAAATAGCAAGGAATTTTTAAAGAGAAGAACAGAGAAAAATGTTGGGAAAAATAAGACAAGTCCGAGTATTCGTTGAGTTAATGAAATTCCATTAGACACCGTGTAACAAGTATTCCTCTCATTTCGTCATTCGTCCTTCCCAATCGGTTCATAAATATTGCTTTAGATCAAAATAACAAGGAATCCTTAAAGAGAAGAAGAAAAGAGGAAAATACTGGAAAAAATAAGACAAGTCTCCATCTGTTCTTACAAATTGCTTTCGATAAAAGTAGCGAAAAATTTCCATAAAAAGATGAAGAAAAAGCGAACAAGCGAACCCTTGCCTACTTTTCCAACGATAAACGAATCTCAAAGGAGTAGCTCAAATGGCAATCGTCAAAAAAGAAAAAAAAAGACGCGATAGGAAAAGAACACTAGGCGATTTCAAGAATGCTTGGTCAGCATCCACGAGAACGATAGGAGAGCAACAGCAATTACAAAAGAACCATTTATTCTCATTATTATGAAAAAGAATCCACGGTACGACGAGCTCGTAACGAGTTACCCTGGCGATCATCTTCGTTTCATTCATTACCCTGTCAACTGGCTCGAAATTGAAACGTTTCACGGCCAGTCGACGTTCAGCCAACTATTAAAAAAAGAGTGACATAAAGACGGTAAAATGAGAAGAGAAGAGACGAGAAGAGACGAGAAGAGAAGAGAAGAGAAGAGAAGAGAAGAGGCTGGCGATATACTCGAGCAGCAGACATCGATGAAACATACGAGCAGGGCGAGGGACTCCGGCTAAACGCCGCAACGAGCCATAACTTTGAAGTGCGGCCTTAAAACGAATTAACCCCATTTGCCGCGATAACTTCTAATGCAATTTCACCGTAACATGTGCGATTTACCGAGCACGGGCCGATTTTTATGTCCTCCGCGTCTACAGAAACGACCAAGACAGTATATATTACGACGAACAGATTCTTTCGAACAGTGAATGGATTTCGATTGGCGAATTGCGAACGTTCGCGCGTTTAAAAGAAATTTATACAGAGAAAAATGTGCGGAATTCGCGTGATGTGTAAAAATATACGGAATATCGGAAAGTACACGTTACGGTATTAATTATAATATTTGATATATAAAGTAACGATGTAATAGTCGATGAATCGAATCTTTTATATTTATGCTTCATTTGTTTATGTTTTTATCGATGTAAATATAAATTAACAGTTATAAATTAACGTAACAAATATTTGAAAAAAAAAATAAGAGGAAAAGGACAGAGGAAGAAGATGGAGACTTTAGAAATGTTGAATTCGGGCATCGCAAATCTAAAAAAATTCAGGTTTCTACGAGTGCCTAACTTTGACGAAGATTTCATGGAATACGTGCACGATTTTATCGTTTTGCGTGGTTTGATTGGAAGTCTGTGCGTAACGCGGACGAATAAAGTGGCAGAGAATGTAACTTTCCGAGGAGCTTATTAATAATGAATCAGACAGCGAGGTGGCCTGACGTGGTTGCTTACGCTCGAAGTTGTCCACGTCAGGTGTATGTCTGCACCGACTAAAGCATTTATAAATAACCAATAACAGGAAGATGGCTTGCATTCTTCCAGCATGAATCTGCTGGCAATAATTCGTTTCTTTATTTGTACTTTTTTAACGAACTACTTTTCGGCTACTTTAAAAATACGTTTACGTTTTCCTTCTTTACTTTTGCAGCAAGAACGAAGAAGAAGAATAGCCGGGAATTTCAAATGGACCGCTATGTGTCGCTGCCAATAGCCAGAAATATTTCGCTTCCACGGTTTATTTGGAAATATTTGATCGCGGAATATTTGCGTATTTATACGTTTATCGCATACGTTCTTCCATTATTTTTCTTCTTTAAGTGTAAAAATATTGCGAAGTAAATCTATTTTTCGCCGGTAATCGACAATATTTCATCTTCGTAGTTTATTTTCAAATAATGAGAAACGAGCGAATCGTCGAACGTTTCTTCTGCAACGTTTACCTCGAGCACAAGGGGAGACATTTTTCGCTATTGTTCCTCGTCGTAACTCGCTACATTTTCGGTCCGTAGAGTTTTAAATGAACCCGAAGCTTTTGCATCGTATTAAAGGAGTATTTAACGCGTTGCAACGGCAAATGTAGAAAATTTATGATTTATTTTCTCCTGCTGGATATTTCCATCACCTGTGTCTCGAGCTACGATTTGTTTTCAGCGAAACTGTAACGTCGAAAACCGCTTTTCTTCTGCTGACTGTGCCAGTTGCGTTTCGCGTTTCTGCCGCTGTTACCATTCCAATTTGTAGATGGGCCGTAAAAGCGGTTTTTAGCATGAAATTCGTCGTGTTCCGTGGCAATATAAGCCTGGCATTTAGGTAACGTGCAACCGGCGCCAATATTATCGTTTACTTCCAGCCATACAAAAGCTGAGATACGCGTCCTCCGATTTTATCGCGATTCAAAGCTGTTTATTATATTTTCTGTTTGCTTTCGAGAATCTACATTCTCGAAATTTCTGCCTTTCGAAATTTCTTCATTTTCAATATCGAATTCAAGATCGATACGTTTCCAACTTTCTTCCTTTCTACTTTCACAAAATTTTGTTTCGTACAAAATTTCAGAAACGATATAGCTACGAAATTATCATCGATACTTGCAAAGAATTTTATCTCTTCAATTTCTCAATTAATTTCAATCTGATTAATTCGATACTCAATCGTACTTTTCTATTGGCAAGAAATTCTTGAAAATACAAGATAAAACGTTAATTCAAATTACGAGAGACGAAGAAAAGGAAAGCGGATAATGCTAAAGAAAGAAGAAAAGAGAGCAAAACGAGTAACACTCCACGCGTAAGACAATTTACATCCGGAATGGTAATAACGATGAACATTTGCGATAACGCCGTAGCAGATAACAGGTTTTCACATTGTGTTTCTCACCTGTTATCCACCTCATCTAATCGTAGGTTCACAACTTTTACTACGTCGCCGTGCCGTATCGTTCCAGCGTCGTGTTTTTAATCATTCATGTCGCTCGTTTAATTATTTATGAATTTCCAGCAGGTATCTCGCTACTTGGAAATTTCGATGATTCTCAGAAGCGAACAGAATTCTTTCCACAATTTCATCAGTTGTTGCTAGCGTTGTTGAGAGAGAGTTGAATCCGAGGTGACGAGAGTTGCTAATTAATTATCTAGTTGTCTTAATTGTAATACGTTGTTCTGATTAATTCGCGTTAAATAACCATCGTTCCTTGTTTAATTAACATCTGTTTAATCCATTTATTATAAATAAACAAATCCTAATAGCTTACGGGATCTTGAAACATATTTATTAATGCGAAATAAAAATACGATAAATCTGGAATAAAATTTAAAGCGTCGAAGCTTCTCATTATTCGTTGTCGATTTTCGACGGAGAAAATCTACAATTTCTTTCGCTACGATGATTCTCCGCCGTCGATATTGAATTTCCAATATTCCGTAGAACCGGCAATCGCAAAAATTACGTTCAATTTAAATCTCGTTAAATGAAAATCAATATTCTGTCCCAATCGCGCCTATTTAGCGAGAATCGTAGATCTGAAAAAGTAAGATAGCAGAAGTGAGGAGTAAAAAGAGCGAAGGAAAAATACGACCTTTAATCCACCGTTCTCAAACAAAAGAAACGAATTCGTTCGACTTGCTGCAGATAATTTACGATGGTATCGGTACGTATATCTACTGATTAAAAAACGTCGGTCAGATTAGAATCTTCTCGAAGATGGTATTCCACTGGGAGTAGCCATCCACATGTTATTTAGCAATTAAGTTAGAAAAATTTACCAAATGTCCAGGACGAATGGACAAATTGTAAAGTACAAATTAAATAATTAAAAAAAAAAAAAAAAAGAAAAGATTCGGATCTTCGGGATATGAGCTGATGATACGAGATATGATGATTGGAGCTATATGGCGCTAGCGAGTTTCCAAAGCCTTTTACTACGCATTAAGATAGCCACGAAAAAAGAAATTGCTTGCATGCATCGCTGTATAATCAAGCAGCAATCTCGTGAAAAACGTGGAACGTTCCCTGTGAACGTGTTTTCAAGCATAATAAACTCGATCGGACGATGAAATTACACGCCGATCTCGTGACCATCCACCGCTGATTGAGACAATTCCGTAATTAACTGTGTCGCCACGTGTATTCCTGGAACGTTAACCCTCTATAACAGCAATTTCCTTCGCCTCTGACAAGGAAATAATGCGAACGAACGCAATCTGGCGTTTCATTTGAAAAATAGAAAGGAATTATGGAAACGATTTGAACGCTCGATATCGGGACACAACGATATTTTAGCAACGGAGCTTCGGAGTACAGAGATCGGTAAATGGAATAGTATTTTAACGATATTTATACAGATAAACGAGTAAATTATTTTCAAATGACGCGAGTTTGACGAGAATTAATTCCATTGGTCGTGGAAAAAGAGAGAAATTAATAAATCGACGATTCGAGTCATCGGGAAAAGTCAAAGAAAAATCATAGTAGTTAGTGGATGAAATATAATCAATTTTATCTTCATCGGTGTGTATTTCCTTGAAACGCTATACTTTTTGGGAATATTAACAGTAATACGACCAGGCCAGTTTCAAAATTTAATTTAAAATTGAACGTTCGTCGTTATTCCTTTTCTTCGTCTAAATTTATGTATATTTTTATATTAACAAAAATTGAGAAATCGATTAATCAGATAATATAAGAATTTACAATAAAGTTAGACGAACTAAAAAAATAACAAGTAACGTGGAATTTTAAATTAAATTTTGAAGCCGATCGTTCGACCGGGCCTTGTAAGGTTAGTGTCAAATGTCCCAATGTTCTTAAACGCTATTTTTTACAAACATTTTACGATTTTTTAAAAATGTACAATTCTTTAAAAATATTTTTTATAGCTACTAAGCTCTACGTTTATTACAGTGTTTATAGTTGTTTATATTTGTCGCATCCCCCAATTCTTTTACTGCAGCGCGCTTTGCCTCTTCTTGTGTCTTACAATGTCTTCTTCTTTTTTTATAGCTTCTGCCGCAACCTCTTTATAACTTTCGCGCTTCTCCCTCCTTTTTTTTTTTTTTTAATCCATATTTCCTCGCTTCTCGCCAAGGTGAGTAGTTCAATTTTTAATCAAATTGCCTCGAGGTAAGCTGTTTTTATCGCGACCAGGTTTTATCATAGCAAATAGCCCCCGCGTAAATATTATTTATCTGTCGCGTAAAAAATAACTTAATTACACGATACAGATACCAAAATGTAATTGATCGAACGATCAGTTTCGATTAGTAGCAAAATTAATTGCAAGTCAATGTACCGTGCACCCAATGACTGCCAGACTTCTCGGTATAGTGAAAGAAAATTCTACGAGAATGATTCATCGACTCTCGGCATGGATTTTAGAAGACCCGCTTTATTTCAAAGAAATCTGTTATCGTTTCAAGTGAAAACTCCATCTCGATGACGTCAACAGTGTCCAGAAAGGATTTCATCGAACGGAAGCATCGGGCGATGTTCAAAGAAAATTCTCTCGGAGAAAAATTGTTCAATTTCTATACAGTCGACTAAAAAATGCTAAGCGGTGGAACTACGTGTAAAAATTCTGTCAACATCATTAAAAAGGCAAGCACGACGTTGTCTTGTTTCCGGACGAACAGAAGTTGCACAATTTCAAAAATTACACTCTGTCACAGTGTTATAAAACGTGGTTCGAATTCTTCAAATTCGATAGAATTATAAAAAAAAAAAAAATTATTAATGATAATAATATCGAGGAAATCAGTGGAATTTCTTGGAATTGCCCAGAAGAATATCGCCAATAGAATATTGACTTTTCCGCAACTTTCGTCTTTAATGCGACAACGATGAAAAGCTTGAGATTATAACGTTTAAAACTCGTGTAAGTATTTCTACAGAAAAGTTTGAGAATTTTTCGACGACCGACCAATGATTTCTCGCTTTCTATCGTCCGTTGTCTACGAGAGTGTCAACGGACTGGAAAACAAGTCTCGTCGCTTTTCTAAACAATCGAGCGTTTGCCTGAGCGTTTTCGCCAAACAAAGAAAAACTGCGTGTTTGACGAAACGTTATAATTGCCGTTTCCTGCTTTGCAAAGTTGCACAACGTCTACATCTGGCTTTGTACGGAGCTAATAGACCTTGAACTTATTTTTCATTCCGACGACGCTGTGCGTTCGTTTCGTACGCAATCGCTGCGGTCGCAAAAATCGACAGTACAGCAGCGTGTTGCGGTTTCCGACGGATTCAGCTCAAATATACACCGAATCGAATAAATAAAAAGATATTCGCTTGGGAGGAAGAAGAAAAAGCGAAAAAGGTGAAATAAATATCGTTGGGAATGGGAATAATACGCGAGATAAATATTTCATTTCGTTCTAAACAAAATGGAAAGATTACGACCCGTGGTGTAAGAAAAAAATACCATAAGCCTGGTTCTAAACTGCGATCCGCTTGATAGATTCCAGAAACAGTAAACAGTTTGGGAAAAGTAGAATTTTAAATTAGAATAAGAGAAATATATACCGGAGTATACTTAATTGAAGAAAAATAACAATCCTAATGTGTTCCAAACGTTTCCGCCTATTTTTACGTACGTTTCATTGAAAGCAGAATACTACGGTTAAAATATCTTTGTTTTCCAATAAAAAGAAAAAAAAAAAAGAATGTTTTAAATCCCAAGTTCTTCGATATGAAGCCCTATTTTCATCGGTTACTGCCAGTCAGTCGTCGTCTACGAGATACGAAAGGTGTAAAAATACTGTCCGATTTAATCTTTGTTATCTTCCTATTGTTCTATTTCTATACGAATTATCGTTATTTCGTATCCATCGCATGTAAAACCACATGGACAATGGAACGATAAAAAATATTTAATCTGCAATTGAAACGCTAACACAGTGATAGAACAAAGAATATCCAGGCTTTAAGGGTCACGAAACGGACACGATTAAATCAATTAATCAATTAAAATGTTTGCAACTGGTTCAACCTTACGACACAAATGATCGTAATCATACCCGTGATAATAATCCAAAAGAAATGCGCAATTATCGAAAATAACATATTTTCATTTATCGATCGTCACGCTATTAGCCGAATAAAGATACAGCTTTGGAGATATTCGTAAATTATACGAACGTTTGTCTTAAAGGAATATTATAACGATATTAATTTTGTCAAATTTATGTCAGGATTATACGTGACAGCATTATAAATTACGTTTATGTTCTACAGATAAAAAAATTACAGAATGCACGGTGGAAATATTTTAACAATTTCAAGTACGATAAAACAAATAATTTTCCCACTAACAACACTGTTAGCATCGTTAGCATACTTAAACGTATCATTGCGAGAATTAGACGAAAGGCGGATAGAATTCCAAACGTAGAGCTACAAGATCGACACGACGGAACTCGTTAAACGAGAACGCGACCACGGATACGTTTAACGATTTTGCACCATTGGAAAACATAGTTAATTAATATTTACGCTGCGGCACGTAACATGGTCGTAGATTTAAAGGCCGTTCGGTTCTATTTGAAGCGTAATTTCGTTATCTGGCGAATGTGCACGTGCCACGCAAGGATGTACGATAAAAGGAAGCATTAAATTGCGTTCCTAGATTCATTCCGCCGTTTGAATATTAAAAATAAATTTTGCATTTTCGGTATCCCTTTTTTTATCACATTTCTTAATTAATAATTTCCGTATCGACGCCACTCCAAGAAGGAATTTCTATCTCCCGATAGAGAAAATCTTATTGGGTTTCTCCTCTTTTCTTCTTTCCACAAATATTTATCGTATATTATTTATCGTAATATAATCCGGAAAATGACTCTATGTAAAATAGAAAAGGAATTATATCTTCCGAGTGGAACGTGTCTTATCGCCTAAAAGCTTCGAATCATAAGCATAAATTTTTTAAAAAGAAGTCATCTGCTACTAAGGTCGGCTAATGTCTTAACACTTTGACTGTCACAACGAAATCACATGTTTCGCTCAGAAAGTCACAGTGTTTTAACACAGTGCACCGTTAGAACATTTGTTCTCATTTTTTTTCTTACTGATGTTCTAATAAAAATGTTTAATTGTTCGATGGGGCACTTTTTATTTCAAAGTATCTTCTATTTGTCAGTTATATTCAATGCGTCTTAACTGTTAATTTTCATTCAATTTTTACAGTTGTAAGAAGTTGAAGCGCTCCGGTCATACGACCAACGTGGCAGTCAAAGTGTTTTAACACTAAAACTACCGATAGTTAACACGAAGCTATTTCTACGAAAACCAGTGAAAATGACTGGTCTTTCAAAAATACGTAATAATAGAATATTGTTATATTTATCGATTTATCACTTTCTTACAGAAAGAATTCAATGTTATGTAGTATATTTTTGGTATTATTAATCCATCTGGGATCCCTGAACGAGGGTTGACAAATTTATAAAATTGTAAAACCAGTCGTTTTGACTGCTGTGTTATTTCTATTGTCAGCATCTAGCGATCTAGCGATCGATCTGGAATTTTCCTGATAACTGATATCATCGTATCGAATGATACGCGGTAAAAATTTGGAAAACGTGTGGCAAATTGTAGAAAACGAGGAAACTGGTTAATTGGGGTTCGATAAACCCGAAAAATTCGTACAAGTAGCCTTAATACAAAATTACTTTTAGTTTGAATACGTAAAAAACAAAATAAAATTCATTATACTATTCTTTCAGTTATCGTTGAGAAAGTCATTACATCATTGCGGGAAGAAAATGTAACATGAAGCAGAAATTTGAAAATAAAATTGTAAAACCAGTCAATTTGACTGATGTGGTAGTTCTAGTGTTAATCTTCGAATATTTTCTAACATGTGTCGAAAAATCAAAGAAATTAATATCCATGTGTGCGTGGCATTGATCTCGAATCGAGAATAAAATTTGAATACGCAAATAGGAAGATGATTGCTTCGCATATAACGCGTGTTTCGTTCTGCGACACAACCATACACGACATTAACATGTATGTGTTAAAAATTACACGAATTAAACTAAAAATAGGCCCTAGATTTATACGCACGCGAAACAAAGTCCTTTTAATTAAAAGCTTCGCAACACTCCAAACTTTGAAATTTTAACGAACGAGCCTCTGACACTTAACACGGTCGATTTACCATCGAACAAAGCGAATATCGCGACCTGTTATTCGCACGTTATTTCGCTAGCCTGCGCGAAATCCAGGCTGCAATTTATCCTTTCGCGAAGAGACGCTCGAGACTTATTTGCATCGTACCTTGGCGAGTTTACTGTCGCCACGTTGGCGCGCTTTCAATCGCGAATTAAAAATCGCTCGTAACGCGGCAGCCGATGCGAGAAACGACTCGTTTGCGAGCACCTCCGTGTCGACGTCCGCCTTCGAATATTTCTGGAACGGAATAAACGAACCGCGAAACGTATACGCGCGTTGTATATTCTTCATAAGCGAAGATCACACGGGGCTACATAATAAATCCGTTTCTATTGACTTCCTTAGTTTTGCGTTAATTCGTCGGTGAAGTTGGAAAAGGAGGCAACAGATTTTTACATTCGACGACGAAACGCCACGTGCTCTGTCGCTCACGCTTAGTTAAAATCTCCCTCCGATACGATTTAACGTAATTTACTAACGAAAATTTATTTTCACCGCGAAATGCTCGAGAGAAACGAAGTTCAATTTAAAACGTTCAATCGCTACCTCGCAACAGCCTACGAAGAGTAAGAATTCCACTTAAAAGATAAAAACCAGGGAAAACTTCACATATATTCGAACGTGTCTTGATAAATGAGAAAATGCTAGATAGGACAAGGAATTATCGCGAGAAAAGGGATGATTCTTGCAGATCGTGAAAGGTATGCTCGAGGTGAGAAAAAGCGAGAAGACGAATCGTTTTCACGCGTTGGAATTGCAACATTGGCGAGAACAAAAGATTGCTTGTACGGTCGCGCAAAGTCGGAATGGTGTAATTAAACGATCGGAAAGGCGAATCCAGAGACAATAGTCGATAATGTTCGAGCGTAACACGGTGTATTAACCCCGGTCGCGATATCGTTTATCGAGTTTCCGCGATAATCGATGTGGGTCGCACGCAACAAGAGGATCCGCGGAGTCTCGTGACTTGGAACAGGTCCTTTCGAACGAAACGTAGGAAACTACGCTGAGAAATTTTCTATTTTCAATTCTGCTGTCGAAGATGGATAAACTCGAAGAAATTAATTGTTTAATCTCATTCGTCTATTAATTATCTACGGTATGTTACAGACGAAAAATCATGGTTTATAAGAATCAACGAGATCTTATTATACAAACTGTTCATCTTCCAATAGATAAAATAAATAGAATTCCTCTGCACGTCGTTCACGTACGAACGAGCCAATATTCGAATATGGAAACACGCGAATAAGCAAATAAATGAAAAGAAATAATCATAACGTGAAAAATGAAAAGATCTCGGTAACAGATAACATGTAATCTGCGTACCTGAAGCGATTCGCGTTCAATCATTTTCTATGCATTTCATAATTGGTATAAATAACCAAGGCGATGGCATTCGAGGAAAATGAGATCAGCCACGAAAGAATTCCGGCTAATCGAATCGAATTAATCCCGGAATTCGAATGCACGAGATCCAATTTTAGCGTTCAACGTTTTCCAGTCGCAGCGGGTTCTTCGCAACTATGAAGGACCGTTGTGCAAGCAACGTAACGAAACCGTGTGTAGCCTTGTCTGTTCGATTAATGCGCCGGATCGTAACGTTTCTTGGACGATGGACGAATTAGAATGCCGTCGTTCAACAATTATAGAAACCGCATTCTAAGCGACCAAAATCCAAGAGAAATGGACCTCCGTCCAACCGAGCCTGTCCCTCTCTGCAGATACGTGCTTTATTTTCGTAAACGAAAGATGATACTTGGCGCCGCGAAATCGCCTATTTTGCGTAGGATTCGTAATCGACGATCGTAACGCTCGAATTGGCGATCGTCTGGTCGAAGATCGTGGATTTACCCCGTGATTCGTGGGCTCATAAGCGCAAAACTATAAATTCTAACGGTAACGAGACGCTAGTTTCCATGTTTCCATTTCGTCTTTCAGACCGCGAACATTTGTACTTTGTCGATCATTCGGATAATACGTCGCGAAATGGATTATTCCGTGCCAAAGTATCGCGTAAAACACTAAGGGCCTTTTCGTTTGTCGAAACGAGAGCGAAATCGCGGCATAAAAATTCGAGGATTTACGAGGGTTAAATATACCCTTTACATACGGTAAATGCAATCATCAAAGAATAATTTGCTGTAGTTCTAAATACGACAGGATATTTATATTCCTTTAAAATGGATTCGAGGACTCGATATAACGTTTACGCGTCAAACGCAATCGCGAAAGAATAATTTACCGTTGTTTTAAACGCGCGAACAAGTTTATGTCCCTCTAAAATGAGAAACCAACAAAGGTTCGTCAATTGTTTGATGATCGATAAAGGATGATTATGTAAGTAACGATCTTGTTATCTTCGAGATAGTTCCGCGTTAACGACTACGATATTCTTTATGCGAGGGAATTCCTTATTTGTTAAAGTATAATCGCGGGAAACGAGAAACGATACGCAACTATTGTAGCTCGTTCATAGAATTTAAATGAAGAAATACGGAGAATGGAATTTTTACAGATTATTTTTACTCTTACGAACAAACTGTGCAACGCTTGGCTCCACGTCCCAGAATCAAATATTTAAAAGCTTCTTCCACTCCGCAATTCTTCGAAACTTTAGGAAAAATTCCATCGCTGCGGATAATACGATAATTTCGAAGAACTCTGGATCGGAACTAAACCCAGCGCAACCGTGATACGAAATAAACAAATTACACGATATTGCACGTTCACAGCCGACGAGTTTATACCTGAGAAATCGACCATCATCGGAATCAGCAAGGTTCTGACTCGCAGAATGCAAATTGGAAAATATGTACGTCGTTAAAAATGAACGATCATGGTCGCGAATCAACACGACTGATAATGCGATAATCGCTGACTTTTCCGAAACACGTTAGATACGATCGTACAAGCGCGTCAATGGCCGGCTGACAATCAGATAATAGCGTAAGATAGTTCAGTGTTATTTTCATAAAAATATCTATAGCGTTGTAAGTACGTAACGCTGAATTAAATAACGTTCCACATTTATTATTAGGAAAATTCATTGTGCTTGTATTGAATCATAAAAACTTATCACGCGAAAGGCTAAAGCTATAATTGAATTATGAAACTAAAGGAGAGATATTCGTAAGAATTGATATACGCCATCGTTCATAAAGATCAAGATATTTATAGAACGTTCAAACATTATCTATGTGAAATTAAAACAGAAGTTGTAACTCTACCCTACATAAATAAAGTTTGCATGTTCAATGTTGGAATAAAGTCTCATTTTTACATCCACCACGTTCCTCGATTATTGCTTTCAATTCTCACATTCTTATTATTAATTCATCTATCGTATTCGCTTTTATTTAATACAAATTACAAATGAACTTCTCTCGGTACTGCGTTTGACTTGTTCAACAGCTTTTTTAATAAGAGCAAGATCGCAAAGGCCAGCGTATGATAGTTAATTCGTCATGTGCCTTTTATTACACCTACTAATCTCTGCCCACGTGGAATAGTACTGACTCGTGCAAATAATTTGGAAAAATTTCTGGAGCGTTTGCTTATACAAAAACACAGCGTTCTAATTGATTAATCGCTTCCCTAAATCAACTGAAGCCATTTATCGCGTTTTATATAAAACCAGATGTTCTAATATTTATAGACGGAAGTGTACGTGACTGAATTCAAATTCTCTACATCTTGAATTGCAGCATTAGGATTTTCAGGCCACGATTTGCTGCAAAAGCTCGCATTCGTCACGGCGACGACAGATTGTCCGATGGACTTTCAAAGCTACCGAAGATGCATGTAAAATGCAAATCGTTATCTGCGTTTTATCGAGTTCTCGTACGATCGAGATGGTTTTTAGATCGCGTAAATCGCCGTGATTATATTTATCAGCGTAGCTCGGTCGAGGAGCGCGAGAAGAATATCTGGTACTCGATGTTTAGCCAACTAAACGAGCGTTCTGGGAAAATAAACGATGAATGCCACGTGCGATAGCTCGGCACGATTAATTTGGCACGGCGATAACGAAAAGAGAAAAGGCTGTTTCATCCTCGTAACGGTTCTTCTTTGCGTGTCTCGCGAGCGTGATCCAAGCGTATTTCGCCGACCGTGAACTCATTCATGATCGTAGAATCGGCTCGATGGCGCGTTAACTGGTTTCGATATCGAATTGGAAAGTGTTCGTGACGAAGACAACAGGTGTACGTGTCACGTTGTTGCGAACCTCTTAACCTTTTCACGACCATTCAGAGAAAATCCTGGCTATGGATTAAGGACACTTGTATGCATTCGATGTTCGTGACAGTGTCGTGTCATTGAATACAACGTTTAGCTGGATACATTATCGAAGTCGAAGTAATATACGACAGATAGAACGCGTATCGAAAGTGAAAAAGCGTTGAGAATGGTCTTTGTAACAGAAACTCAACTGAACTAACTCGAACTGAAAGCATTAAAATGTCCTCTCCGATATATTTTTTACACGCGATTTGTTGGAGAATTTGCTATGAAAATTGCATGCACGCGTAATTATATAAATCGAAAGATAATTTTAAAAACTCGGATAGGATAACTCGGTTGTTCGGAGAAAAAATGTTTAACTGAAATCACGTAATCAATACTTATTGTCCCCGAACGATTTACGTTACTTCCACGTTCTTTCTCTAATTGGAACACAGGAACGTTGTCCAAGGTAACAAAAAGCAAGCACGAAACAATCCATGCAATCGATTCTCCAACAGTAACATCAGTCTATTCGCTCTTCCACGTCGTTCCGAATTCAACGAATTCATGAGATTTCAAATGGAAAAATGAAAGGACACGTGAGGAGAATACAGACCATCGCACCAATGAAAAATTAATAAAAGATCACAGACATTCGACCGATTCAGTCGGTTGAAATGGACGACAAATTAAATATTAGCGAAGTAGGTCGTGCTCTCTTTCGATAAATATTGTAATTTACATAGACGAGACATTTTCAATATGAAAACCGCGTTAAATTGCGCGTGATCGTACGTTAAACGCGTCTCGGATCGATTTTACGTCAACCCGCAGGTATTCCCGGCTGCTTCAGAAAAGGTGCAACGCATATCTTCCGACTGGTCGTCCGTGAATGCCACGATACTAATGATTCAAGGCCATTATTGACAATCCACGACCTATTATTATTTTCAAATACGACGTCGAGCTACGAACAACCTTGCTTAGTTCTTCTCGTTTCCTTTCAATTTTAACGTCGATTGTTAGCTAAAAAAAGAAAAAAAAAGGAGTAAACTAAAGAACGTATCTTCTAACTCGACGAAGAATGAAATTGAAATTGGAATTGGAATTGGAAATTCATATAGAGAATCGTTTTTCACGAGGCAAACGAACATTACGAATAGCTTATCGAATTTTTATCGGGTACTTAATTCCGACGTTATCGTTCGATGCTATTGTCGACCATTCTTCTTTCTCTTCGTATATATACATACATTGTCAACAATCGTGATTTCAATAAATCGAGAATACATGTAATAATGGAATTTAAAGTAACGCCATTTAAATGGAAACGTTTAAATATTTTCTAGAACACAAGAAACCTACTTTCGAGAGTGCTATTTTTAATATTCTACAAATGTGTTACCTCGTAAAAAGAATGATCCAAGATATACTTGCCATGGATCTGTATAATATAGCATAGAAATATTTGGTGTTCTTGTGCAAAATAGCATTCAGAAATGTCTGTGCTTTTGGTAGCTTCAAAGTGATTAGATAAATAACTACGTTATATTGGATGAAAGACACCCTCATAAAAGTATAATACTGACGTTCAGAAGCGGCAGAATGATTCAGGGCATTTTACCGATGCGGGCCATTGAGGAAACTTCGAACACGTGTACCAAAGGACTGGCAGTGGAACCGTGCATGGTGGGGATAAGCATCGCGCGTCGTGCACGAACCAATGCTCTAGCAGCTAGCACCCAGTTAGATAGTCACTATGCTTTTACCGCGCTGCTCGACAAAGTCCAGTAAATAACTTCGCGATACGCTGAACTTTTACAGTGTAGCATGGCTTCCAAATTTGTATCTACAAACTCTTTTCGTTTTACAAATTCTTTACATATGACAGATATTGTAATAGATATGAGATTTAAATCTTCTTCTATCTAACTTATATATTGGATACTACAAATAGGATATTATGATACCAGCAAGTACTATGCTACTGTTACCATTTTGTGTGTCTATTACATTTGGATAATAAACGATAGTTGATCAGTATTTAATCTGATCCTAGAAACGTAAGATTGATTCGTAACATATGTAAAGTTTGTAGGTAATGAAAGCAAAGACTATTGCACGTACGAACCAATAATATTGAAGCTTAAGATAAAAGTAATTGCAAGGAACGAGAAGTTACTTACCATTGAGACCATATTTCTCCTGGTTCCTCTTAACTTGGTCAAGAGATAATCCTTTGTCAGCATCGACATTAAAGTAATTTACCACCTCGTCCACTGTTTTGCAATGACCGTCCTCCATGGTTACTTCTGTATAGGTCACTAATTTTATCTGTTCAGTGACTGTCCACGTTCATTCACACTGCAATTTTCTGTAATTCAAACAGACAATCAATTATAGGTTATTTGTTCTTTCAAATAAATATTCATTTTCTTTGCAACATGCACAAATAAACTGATCTGCTCATCGCATAAATAGCAACTGCAAATAACAAGTGTAACCAATTATTGAAAACATTATAGAAATTATTAAATAACCAGACAGACAACAAAACGATTCTACAAAGACAGACGTTTCGATGCACTTTAATTTCAAAATTGAAATATAACCAAGAAGAGCTATACCCCTTCAGATAAATCCTAAACACTCCGTAAGGCCGTAAGAATACATAGTTTGCAGAAACTTGTCGAAATAAAGATTCCCAGAAAGAGGAGCTTAGATAAAGACGATGAGGAAAAATCACCGCGTGCTGGTAATTACGAGCCAAACCGTTTCAGGTTAAACCTTCGTCGTGGAACGAAACTTTTCAAGGTGTACGCACCGTGATTTCCCCTGATCGTTCGACACGAAACGTACAAAATTCGACAACAGAACAAGAAGTAAACTCACCGGGGACCAGTACGAAGTATTCGTTGGCGACGTGTCACAGAGAAATTACGTTACGGCTGTCGAATATTTAGGTTAGCTACAGGTCCCTAAGATGCACTCAAGCACACAGCGAGAGAGAGAGAGAGAGAAAGAGAATGGAAGGGAGGGAAGGAGTGAGAGAGAAAGACGAAGAAGAGAAAAAAATGAAACGAACTGGCAGGAACAAACTTGCCGAGCACTGAAATGAAAAGTTCTACGGCCGGTTAACGACGTATCACGATACGCGGGCACAGAAATTTAAGACGCTCGTCATTTTCTTCACGATATATTTCCCCTAAATGCTAAGCAAACCTCCTCTTCCGTGAGACTGACACGGCGAACGGCAAATCATTGCACACGTGCGCCACCTCGCGGAATGCGCCATTAACAAGTTGCAGCGTAGTTGCCCGCGCGCCGTCTACAATGCAAACGTAATTATAAACGTAAATATCCAGTTAATCGAGATTCATTAACGCGTTACGATTACTCCATATGAATGGCCCTTCACTTTTCAAACTATGGAATTCCTACGAAGACGAGTCGTTCGTTCACTTTCGTATTTCGCGAAATCCACGTCACAGCGCGGCGCAGCGTGTAGTATGAAAATGCGTGCGAGTCGAATGAACCGAGCATGTGGAGCAACGCCATTGGCTGGACAGCGTTCGTCAAGTATGACGCACTCAGCTATTTTCAGTCTTCTGCTAGTCTATTTCCTTGGCGCGTATTTTAAGACATTCAAAGGACATGGCTAATATTCTCGTTATATAACTATTGCTCTTATAATTTCATTTCGATCGCTTCGGTCGATGATTCGCGACGGAGCGTTGATTTTCGCGCCGTTCGACAATTTTCGTCCGATTAAATACGGCGGCCAGGTAATCGAATCGACACCGAATGATTGTTAGGTGGTTTCGTTATATAACTAAGCAAACGGGTGTCTGTATATTGTATGAAATTTTTGAAACCCGTTACATAACCTAACGAAGGATGACTCGACAATATAGATTTGTTTTGCATCCGAAACTTTCTTGCATTTAGTCGATCACGAATAAAAGATCGATATTTCATCGATCGTTGAGTCAACTTTATTCAATTTGTCGTTCGTCTTGCCAAATGAGATGATGTTATATAATGTATCGGTATCGAAGTGTACAATATGCAACGTTCACGCGCGTGCCTAAAATTGGGCCTGTAACTTTTCACTGTTACAGTAACAATAATTCATCGGACCGTAACAGCGGTAGTCGTTAAACTGAACCAAGTACATCGAATCATTTTAAACATCATAAACCAGTAAGCTTTCACGGCGCAGAAGCTGTAACTACTACTAATGTACGATTTTACTACTAATTCAAATAAATACTTGAAAGAAAAAAAGAGAAAACACTTATATCAACCAATTTGCTCGACGATAATCCGAAACTTCCAGTCAACGATTTTGTTTCACGTTCCTCGACCATATATATGCGTTTGAACACACATATTCATACATAATATACTATATACATATGTAGATACAAATACCAACAAAAAGAAGGAAAAAAGCAAAACAATTTCAAGAAACAATCCTGTTTGTTTATGGTTGTTAAAACGACGCGTTAATAGGAAAAAACGCACGCGAAGCTAGTATCGGCGACGAGTTTCCGAAAGTCATTGGATCGTTGCACGCTCAAGGTCAACGTCGCGGCGACTTAAAACTCGGATGGAGTGCAAAGGTCGCACAGCCAGTGTAGCAAACGCCGAAGCCAAGGTTAGCGCTAAACTTAAGTGTGAATGGAAGAGCGGTGACTAGCCGGGAGACTCGATCGGGGTTACGGCCGTTGGAATCAGTCACCGGGCAGACTCCGCGTCTCCGGAACTCGACCTGTAATCCTATTCACCCGAACAAGTTCCACAACCGAAACTCCTGATCTCACACGATAAGAAAAAAAAAAAAGAAGGAAATTCCAACGAAACCTCGACGTCGGATTTCAACTCCTTTTCCCCTTTCTCTCTCTCTCTCTCTCTCTCTCTCTCTCTCTCTCTCTTACTGTTTCGATTAAAAAATCTACAATTCGAACGTACGAAGATATTCAAGGAATCCTGTCAACCAATCCTTTTGACGCTGATGCGTTCGATCGTCCTGTGGCTACAAGAAACCTGAACAAGTAACGATCATGATCAAAAGTCGCGATTGGAAACTTGAAAGAAAGTGGCGCGCCAAAATGAACGGACGAAGAGGACAGACGGTTGGTCGGTTGGTCGAACAGGACTGCGGAACACTTGGGAACCGGTCCGAAACACCGTCCGGACGATCAGCTCGCTCGAACGCCCGGGACGCGACTAACCGGCCAAATCGCGCGCGCCCCAGCGGACCATTTTAGCACGTCTCTGACGACGACTTCCTAATTATTTTGGCAGAGATGGCCAGCAGCCACTGATTTCCCTACCCCTCCCATCCTTAGCTGCTACGTTCGTCTCTATCTCACCAGCTACCCCTGTCCCTGTTCTACGCACCGAATCCCTCTTCTTATCTACCAAATTCTATCCCTGTTCTTATTTTCTTTCTCCTGTTTCCTTCCGTTTTCTTTTCGCCTCTGTCACTAATGATTTTCTGCCAAATTTTCTGCGATACGCAAACCTCTACTTTCAAATAATTTTGACTCTGCGTAGAGACTGGCTTAATTGCAGTTTCTTAACCCTTGGATTAATGAAACTGTTATTGGTTTAATTTGTTCCGATTCTAGCAGTTACGAAGATGTACGTAAGGACGGAGCAAAGAGGATGAATCATTTGAATTAAAACAGGCTTATATGTTAATAGCATAATTGAGTTAGGTAATAGATTGACGATGATATAATATTGGGGATGGTTGGCGGCATGGCAGAGGAGTTTCTATTTGAAGATGAGATGCAACACGGTGGACGAGCTATAAAGATAGGAAATGTAGTACGTTTGTTGGCAAACAAGTAGAGGTCGTGTTTGTATGTAACGCGAGCTCCACATCGACGTGTCTTCGATGAAGTAACATAGGCTATGTTAGTTTGGCTCGCTACTTAGGCTAGTGATACACTTTCGAGTAAGCAACATTCGCTGGACGCCGATTTGATATACGTCACTAAATATCTATGACAACGTGAAATCGAGCGTATAACATGACGAACGATCGCCTTTCGAAACTTTCGGTATCTTCACCCGCGCAGAAATGCTTCCTAAATTTATCCCTCTCGTACGATCCTATCTACGAATACTGAATTATCAAATTCTTTGCGCGGTCCTAATCCTCCAACGTATTCCATCGAATTTTCCACAATTTCGAAATAGATTTTACCGCAACGAAATCCCCTCGAATTTCCAAGTTCAAGTGGAAGACCCTTTCGAGATCTTTGTCACTGTACACCGAACGGAGCATATCGAGTACGTCGATTCGACCAAACACACATATCTCTTTCGAGAAGCATTGGACATCGACGAAAAACAGCGTACGATTTTTCACGCTGTTCGTTAAGAGATCCACAATAGAACGATTCACGGCCTCCCTCGGCTAAGTCCCTTTCGGCCTTTTTCGGTCACACAACACTGATCTCGTCCGATTATCGTTTCCTTTTCTACCGATTCAGTCGATTTTCGTATCACACTGTGTACATGTATCGTCGTCACAAAAACACTATTGGATATCTGGGAAACCTCCTGTGTTCACCTGTTGGTTGTACTCGCGCGGCAAGCAGACTTACCAATGCTTCTTCTTCTTGTGCTTGGCTCCGGGCTGTTGTTTCCTCACCGAATCGATTTCTCGAAGGAAATCGGCACCGGTGCGGCTGGGTCCCGGTCGCACTTTGCGATTCTACGATCGGCCGCGCGTTCCTTTCGCGTTGTACGACGAACCGTGCGTAGAAGAGTACCGTGAAAACAGGTAAAGTTAAACGAAAGAGAAGGCGGCGAGTGTGTCACACTGCGGCGAACTTTTGCGAGGCCTGTCTCTCCCCGTTGATGCGACGATCCCGATTACAGACTCGCTACTCCTCCCTGAACATCGTACCGTGAGAACGCGCGCTTTCCTCTGGTTCCTCTGCTTTCCTCTTTACATGAAGGGTGGTCGAGGGCGAAAACAAACAAACATTCAAAGGGCAACGCCTGCGCTGCTCAACGAAACGAAGCGACGAACCTCGCCGAAATTCCTTTAAATAGTCCGTCGGCGTCGCTACCTGGCGGCGAGACACCGAACGAGGGAAAACTCTGGCCGGAAGCCAGTGGTCCCGGCGGCCGCCGCACAGCCTCCCGGTTCGCTTCTCGTCGCAGTTTTTTCCATTTAACCTTCGAATTTCACCAGCACACGCTTGGGTTCGGCAACCAGCTCGCCGTACCTGCTACTCACTAGCCTTAAATTTGTGTCGCCAGAGTTACGCGAAAGGGTACTACTCCAGGTAGTAGTTCGCTCCAGCCACTTCCGGTACCGGAACACCACGGCCGCCATTGCGAAAATCCTTCGCGTTGCACTTTACCACTTAGAAGCGCTTGCTTCGTGTAGATTTCCCCGTTGGAATAAATTACGTTCGTGCTTCTGCTTGCGATCTGTGCGTAGAAAATATGAGAATAAGCGTAGCTTGAAACGGTATGTACGTGTTGATTGTTTCATAGAGCAATAATAAAGATACTGGTTTTCTTCAAGGTGGAATGCCGATGGTATTGCCGTTCCTTCCTTCTTTTTAAGATGGTTTCGAAGTCAGGTTCGGTGTGCCTCTTTTTTAAATATGATGTAAGACAGAAGAATTCAATGACCTCAAATAGAATTACGTCGAAGCAACTCAAGGTCCCGTAGGCGGCAGTTTCGAACTTTTTAACATTACCATGTTCTTCCAGCATTTTCGGATAACCCTGAAATTTCATCCTTTCCATTTCATTATATTCGTCGCGTGCGAAGCAGAATAATTAATTTCCGAGTAACTTTGCGCGTGTTTCTACTCCGCAGCATCCACATTAACGCGAATCAAGGATTTCTGTTTCCAAAAATTCCGATTCGCGATTTGCGCGTGTGATCCCGATCGGGATCCATCAGATTCCACTTATCGGCTGAGTGGAGGACCCACGTAAGATCCAGGTTTTAACAAACGATCAGCCAGTTCCCTGATACACAATGCTCTTATTGGAAACGTTCAAGGTGCGCGTTTTTCTCAAGATCGAAAATAGGTGGTTGGCGTATGTCCAAATGCGATATCAGCTAGAGCCTCGAAGACAATCCATCGACTGCGACCCCCAACCGATGGGTAACATCGCGGGGCATTTATTATCTCGCCGGTGATTAGCAACGTTCGGGCCAATCAAGGGCCGAACACGATAAAGGATCGATCATGTTCCACGGGCAAGGGACGGGAGCAACGGTTGGCGAACCTTGCTCCGTTCCCTCTCGTAGAAACCGCGGCTGGTTATGTAATTATGGTCCAATACGCGGCGAACCTAAAATAAGATCGTGCCATTTTCGTTTCTGTAATTGTTCCACACTAATTTCGTTGTCTCGACAAGCCGACCGACTTGTGCCGCTCCGGAACCTCTTCCAATCGGAAATCGCTCGCCAACGTTCAACGTCCTTGTCGTCGTTCCGCCAAATTTTCCATCCACCGAATCGTCCATTTCGTTCACCCACGAGCATCGTCAAATAAATACTCTGAATTTTCTCAAGGACAGTAGGTGAATACGTAGACCCGGCTGTCAATCATAGGCAGTTCGTTTAAGGTTTAATTGAAATGGACTTTATTCACCCTTTGACCACGACGTACATGTAGCTCGAAGAAGCGACTTGCTTGCTGACGTATATCAGAGGCACGTCATTTTTAATTGACTTCAGTTTTCGTAGAATACGTCTACGAATATAGTTGTTGTTTGCCGAGTTCCTGCACATACACGACATTTATCTTCGCGTGCAGGATTATGTCAGCTTAGTAAGAAATAAGCTATACCGATCCAAATTTACCCGGCGTAGGTAATACGTCTTTCGTAATTAGTCGAAAGCATCGAATTCCTAATTAATTTGCGTGACTAGAATGTTGCAATTTCGTTGCGATTAAAACATTCTTATCGTTTCAAACATCCAACGTATATAAATCTGACAATGGTATATTATTCTGCTATAATATTAAGAAATATCGCAATAGGAAGACAAATTATAAGACGAAGAGCGGAGTTTCGCAAGTTGAATTTCTACCGAAAAGATTGAAGAAGGAGGTACGAAGCTAAGACGGTGTTGCTTCTAACCCCACAAGTCCCTCGGTTCAAGATTCTGCTTCTTGGATCCTACATTCCCATGCAGCAAGGTTCGCGTACCAGGAACATTATTCATAGATAGGAGCAGAAAAGAAGCATTAGCCGCCCACGCGACGGCGTTTCGAGTATAAAGTCTGGTTCATATTATTTAGGTTACTTCTCTTTAACTCCAGTCGAACAAAGTAAATTTCAAGTTGCTTCACCCGCACGAAAGAGAGTCGAGTTTTCTTTCAATTTGCCATCTCCATCCTTTTCGATCTTCCAATTAAAATACCAACCCCGTGGCAAACCAATTCCTCAGCCGTACTGCCGAACTTTTAACCATTCGCTCATAGCTTCTTTCTCATAGTTTCATAGTTTCTACTGTCATTTCATATTTCTATCAAACTCCACCTTCCTCGACACCGCGTTTTGCACGCTCGAGATTGGGTTGCTTATAGTGTCAGACGACGTCAGGTTAGTCCGATGCCGTTTAATTAATCCGAACGAAGCTGAGGCGTGGAGCAAATGAAACAGATCGACAGCCAGGTGACTTGAATTCAAAGTAACTTGACTAATGTGAACGAGGCCTAAGAGGAGGAGGGCCGAAGTGCGCGAAGCAACGGATGGGGGCCGAAGGCGAAGAAGAAGGAAGAGAAGAGCCGCGCAACGGTCAACGTTCTGCTTCTTGCGCGGATTCTAAATACATTTTAATATATGAGCGCGTCGTGCTCGACTCGCGTAGCGTTCGTCGTCCATGAAAACTTGGTACGCGTTAAATCCGTTCCATCCAGGCCAGCTGATCGAGGCGAGGGCCTTCGATCGCGCGCATCGCGCCGAAAATCGGAAATAAATATATTACCGGCCGATCAGAAATAAACTACGCACGGTGCCGGGCTAAACGTAGAACAGATCGAAACGGAAACTCGATTCCGGGGAGATAGCGGTGATCGATGGGAAATGTCGCGTCCTCCGAGTGAACGAAGAGACGAGGTCGACCGCGAGGACGGTCAGGGATTTTGGAAAGAGTTCTGGAAGGTCGCAGTTCCTCGAGTGTTTCTACCTACTTCGTTGATTGCAACATAAATGGCTAACGAACACCGTGTAAAGGATGCCAAAGAATGTGATTAACCTGCGGATCGGATCGTCCCTTTGCCGTGCAGATCAGCCATAGTTAATTCTGGATATACGGGATGATCTAAAAATGCTTCTCTTTCAGGAATCACTTTGAATCGGACGCTTTCTTCTGGCGGATTAAAGAAGGTAAACGAGAGCATGAAAATCTATGGACCTTGAATATATGTAGTTCCTGTATTTTTCTATCATTTATTCTGTGAACTTTTTATTATTGCATAGATCAAAATATGCAATAATATTCTAACAAATTTCCCAGACGATTTCGAGATGATCCCAATGCCTTCTCTAAGCGAATCATGTACATGTTATTTCTTTTGTATTAACCACTTTAATCTCTTACTGAAAACTTAGTTTCTAAGAAATATATTTGAATATTTATAAATCGAACGTATATGTGTAATAAATTACTAGCGATTGGCGAAGATATAAGTATCGTGTATCGAAGCAAACGCGAAATATCGCGACGAAATCCTAAGAAATCGCGTTGTCGCGTAAAAAATGGAAATTTCGCGTCGAAGAGAATTTATTGCAAAACTACCGACTAACGAATCGATCGCGTGCAGAATATCGCGTGTCAATTGCATTTCACCAGCAATTTAAGCTTCCTTAGCACGATGTACATCCGTGGCTTTTACGAAACAACGGAAGTTTGGCGCTGGATGTACGTATCATCGATAGAACTATACGCCAATCAGTCGAGTCTCGTAAAAGGTACACGAGCGGTCGGTATTCTCTCATTATAACCAACAAAAATAGACATCGTTATTTCGTCGCTTACACGAAGCCGCGGTTTAAAGCATGACTTTATTTTTAGGTAAAACATAAAGCGTTACGTAAACGTCGAACAGCGTACCGACGTTTCGGGACATTTTCGCGCGAATCTTCGTTTTTCCCTTTTCTCTTTCGCCGTTCGAAACTTTCCACCAATATCGTTCACCCGTTTCTTTCTAATTGCGACGTATTTAAATTTTTATGTACGAATGATACTTTTCACAATAATATAGCGTTTTCTTTATTTGGGATCTGAATGAAAAAATCCACATATTCTGTTTTGCGCGCGTCTTTACACGTTGCCAAGCAATTCCACTTTAAGACTACGTATTTTTGCATTTGAATTTAACAAATACCGATAACATTAAGTACACGGTTTGATATTAATTTGTCTTAATCAACATTGTAGATTTATCATGTATTTCCAAAAGATTCATATCTTCCAATTTATCAGGTTATTCTCTTCTCCGGCTATTTTCAAGTTCTTTTTCTAAATTTCTAAATTTCCAAAATACTTCTTCCTAGCTACGAAGTAATAGTAAAGTCAGAAAAACGAGATAAATGGACTTAGTTTTCTCTGTAACTTCCTCTTCTATAATTAGATTTACCGCTCTTTATTAATGTAAATTAAACAACCTAACTCAGCCGCCAGCTAATAGCGTCTACCAATTCCGATCTCTAGAGATTCAACGTATTCGCGTTTACGATTCGGGTTTAATGCCTCCATCGGACTCTGCCCCTAACGAGGTTCTATTAAGTGGAACACGTGTTCCGAAAGCTTTGATAATCCGCGTTAGCGTGAATCTCATCGTGCAGACCCTGGAAATAGCGCGAAACACGCGCTAGTTGCCCGAAACTCGACAAGTCCGATTTTATTTATGAACGTTTTTATAAATGACGTGCTAAACATCTACGATGACATCGGACGTCAGGCCTCGGATGATCCATAGGATCTGCTCCAAAATGAATCTTCCAACAATAAGGAGAAACACGTTATTTCTATTAGCGAAAAGTTGAGACGTAACCTGCAATAAAATCTCGAGTGTATTTGACATCTGCGTGGCTAAAGAAAAACAAACGTGTTCGCGCAACCAGAAATTTAAACGAAACTCTGTACTAACTTCTCTCGTATCTACCTTGTCGAATGGCACAACAAACGATACTTCCGTTCGTTCATTGAAATTTTAGGTCTGTCGATTATCACGAATTTCGACCGCGATATTTTTCTCCCAGCCATCGTCTTTGCTACCCGATCTTTCTTACCGAGGGACAATTCTCAAATTCCCAATCGATCGAAGGTCCAATTAATCGATTCCTGCGTTAATCAAAGTTTCACTCTTATCAAGAAGAGGCCGACGTTGAAACTGTCGATGAGAGCAGTTATAACTTGACAATTGCTTAGTTCGACAGTCGACTGACCAGACCTTCTCGTTTCTGAATTTCACGGAAGGCATTCGACATGGAACATCTTAAATCGATCGTCTTTTCGTTACTCTTCACCGATGGAATTCTTCAACGTCTACTGGACGTCCGATCAAGTCTACGATAATCAAATAACTCGCGTACGATGAAGTTTACTTGCGAAACTTCGCATGGCTCGTTGTCAAATCTATCATCCCCGTACTTGCTTCTAACTACTAAAATCTCACCGATAACGTCAGTTCGGACGTGCAAGCGGAGCTGCTGGTTGCCATTTACGATCTTCGTAAAGCGGTCAGCAACGAAAAAGGCACTCGAGGAGCCGTGAAATAAGAGAATAATCTGAATCATCGAGAATACTCGTACAGCAGGTGACGATCTGATACAAGGGGAAGCAGGAGAAACAACAGAGCCGAACCGTTCGGTTTGGTCAGCCAACAAATCACGTGGAACGCGAGACGCACGGTCCCTGAAGATTTACAAGCGAGGCATCGGGAGGATCAAAGTTGAGACTTTGGATGACAGATAGGGGTTACGGGAGGGGCAGGGCGTGCGAGATACGTCTATTCTGGATTCTGGCAACAATAATGCCCGCCAGGGACAGCGGACCGAGTGGACCAACCGTACACACGCGCCTCGTGCTCCCGCGAACAACTAATAACGCGGCTCTTACAAAGGCCGCCTGGTCTAATTTCGTGTTATCCTGTGCGTCGCTTGCTAAAAATACAAAACCAAAAAGCCTGGGTACGTTCACTTTTTAACAAGGAAGAGGGAAATTTTGCCGGTTGACGGATGCTTCGACGATAACATCAAGCGAGATTGTCGACCGGATGGATGATGGAGGATGGCGAGCTGGACTCTGCTTGCAAACATTTCCGAGAATGATTTACGATCCTGTATATAATCGAAGGATATAAATCGTACAGCTTCCTGGAAGACGAACGTATTATTGATCTATGGTTCGTTCTTCGGTGAAACTTCTCTCGCGAATTTTGTCGCGATGGTTAAGGAAAGACAGGCGAACGTTTGTCGATTTATGGTGGCTATAAACAGTATCGGCGCAACGTCGTTGTAGCATTTACGTTCTAATATATTAAATCATGTATCGTTTAGCGGTACTTTTAAACGGCTACTAAAATTTCCCTGCTGTGAAACTGAATCGTACTACTTCATCAGAAAATAAGGGTATGCGCCAATACTTGCTCCAGCCACTGTACGTCTACTTGATTTGTAGATCGGTTAACGTTCGGCTGGTTTGTGTATTTTGTAACGGATCGAACGACGTATCGGTAATTTTCTGATTTTACAAGAACCGAATTTATCGTAAAGAGGAGGAAAAGGGTGTAAGATCTTGTCCTGCGAATCCTTTTTCCAGAAATTTTTGGACATACGATACCAGGAAGAATTTGGAATTTGGAATTTGGAGTTTGATGAATCTTAATGGCGGTAAGCCTCTTTGCTGGTAATTTAGGCTTCTTTATTAGAGTTTGATGGCAACAGAGGAGGATGTGCACGTTGATGGATATACGCGTTGCAGGTTTGCGTGGTTGCAGCCGAGGAAGGGCAGGAAATCGTTGGATGAAGTACACCTCGTCACATCATTTATAGGAGTAACAACGAGTGCCTGTTTATTGCTAGTTCTTGATAGAAATTGGAAGCATTGAGTAGGAGAGTATCTATTGTCAGAGATGTAAATATATCGATATCGAATTTCGTTACACTTGTCAAACCGTGATAAGTGCAATTGTGAGTAATTCGTTTACGTAGCAACTAACTACAATATCGTTCCGACAAACACGATTCTATCGTGAAGCTTTTTTCAGAAAAGGATTCATATTCTAAGAGAAAAGGCAATTCTCCGTGAAAGAACAAATCGAAAATATAGAATAAGATTTTTTTCACATAACGCTCCGCTCTGGATAAAATCGAGTTTCAAAATTCCTCAAGTATACTTGCTACTCTGCTAATTTCGGACTGAAGTAGAGAAGTATCCAAGTATTGACCACGCGTATCCAATCGGCGACCAGGCACTCAACTTTATATAAATCAGAGAAATTTACAAATTCTGTCAGATTTTGTCGAAAACAAAGCCTCGAATAAAAAGAATTTCTTCCATATTTTCTACTTATTTTTCCACGTAGAATCTACTACTCCTCCACCATTGTACCACCAATACCAGTGGATTTCCTGTACGCGTATAACAAATTGTTTATGGGCTGACCAGTTCGGAGTGTTTTTCACTTATTTCTCCACGCAGAATCTACTACTCCTCCACCATTGTACCACCAATACCAGTGGATTTCCTGTACGCGTATAACAAATTGTTTATCGGCTGTTCGGTTCGAAGTGTCTTTTATTTATTTTTCCACGCAGAATCTACTACTCCTCCACCATTGTACCACCAATACCAGTGGATTTCCTGTTCGCGTATAACAAATTGTTTATCGGCTGTTCGGTTCGAAGTGTCTTTTATTTATTTTTCCACGCAGAATCTACTACTCCTCCACCATTGTACCACCAATACCAGTGGATTTCCTGTTCGCGTATAACAAATTGTTTATGGGCTGACCAGTTCGGAGTGTTTTTTACTTATTTTTCCACGTAGAATCTACTACTCCTCCACCATTGTACCACCAATACCAGTGGATTTCCTGTACGCGTATAACAAATTGTTTATGGGCTGACCAGTTCGGAGTGTTTTTTACTTATTTTTCCACGCAGAATCTACTACTCCTTACACCAGTACACCATTGTACCGCCAATATCAGTGGATTCCCTGTATAACAAATTGTTTATCGGCTGACCGGTTCGAAGTAAATGAAGTACCAGCGCACGGCGTACAAAGGTACATACGCACGCAGTCGAAGAACAACAACGGGTCTTTGGCTCGTGTCGTTGCGTCACGGCGACGCATTCTTTCCGGTCGGAAGTCTGGGACGCGGAGTCGTCGTTGTGGTCGTCGTCGTCGTGTCTGTCAAGCGGTCCGTGACAGCGGCGAATCAAAGCGCGATCGGCAGCTATCCTCTCTTCTTCTTCCTCTCTGTCCTCGTGTCTTTCGTCCACTAGTTTACTTTCAGGGTTAACGCGGCGAAATATCGGTGCCGCTTATGTAAAATCTTGTACGAGTAACATTGGCATTCTAATAATAAACACGGCAGTCAGGCCTGGCCCATGGCAACGTAGAAACGCGTTCATTACCTACCTGACCGCGTACAACGTCGCAGTCAGAAGAGTAATTTGCTGCGCGAAGAAGATCCTCGCCGCGTTAGAGGTGCTTACGACCTAAACTAAAAATACGTACGGGGTCCGATCAACGGCCAACTGGGCCAGTGAAGTAACCGTAGCTCAACGTCCCAAATATAGTCCGACATCTGTACATATAGTCACGGAGTGCCGATAGTTGGCATCCGTGGCAACGTGCAAACATCACCGACAGTATAATAGCGGCTGTCACCACGATTCCCTAATGACATACCTATCGTTGGATTGGATCATCTCTCGTCCATTGTTCGTTCCTAACGCGGTCAAATTTCCTACGCTTTCGTCTTCTTCAAATTGTCGCAGACTTTGTCAAACCGTTCGTATAATTCGTCCTGTGTATGGACGCGTGTTTTCGTTGCAGCTGAGAGAGGAGAATCCGTAGGACAATTTCGATGGTTTCCGCATTTCGTCTTCCCCTCAAATTCTCCCGAAACTTGCTCCGTTGATATAATTCTTCCCTGTATACGATCGTGTGCTTTCGTTGAAATCGAGAGAGGGAAACTTGCAGGTTCGAAGGCGGCCGAGAAATCCCAGACAATGGCGATAGCTTATTTCGATGGTACGGATGAAGTAGGTTGGTGAAGTACTTTGGGCTGGTTTCGCGGCAAAGTATCACGTTTGCTTTGGTAGCAAGTCAAAACCTTGAAATAGTTTTTAGCTTCGTGAATCGTTCGGTGCAGAAGATTTTTCTCTTTCGGAAAGACTTCGCAGAGTTGCAATCGTGAAGTTAAAAGATCGTGGAAGAAAAATGATTTTACTTTTGATCGATGTTCGTCGTAACAGATATATGCACTGTGTAAGAAGCAAATGATCGGTGAGAAAGTAAATGATTATATCCAGGAGGCGATGAATCAACGAGTCGAAGATCCTGTCACGTTTAAAGATCTAAATGTAGAAGATCTATGGTAAAAGGATATTCGATTAAATATCGATGTTTGTCCAAAGAAAAGATGAAAATGTCAAATGTATTAAATAGAAATTCAGCGATCCTTCGCGTCTAAAATCAACGAAAAAATTCGAATTAAATGCGAATTCTCCGCTTAGGCTGAAATCTCTCGGCTTAAGAAGATTTTTCGATCTCGTCGGAACGCACCGATGCCAGCAACTTAATTTTGCGATTTTCGCGAGCAGCGGGCCATCCTCGCGCTAAATCGTTGCCAGGAAACCTACACTATCGTACGTTTGCTTCGATTCGATTCACGACGACACGTGCAACGGTTATAAATAAATGGCACGCGATTGTTTATACGTCGATGGTGACTGACGACATCGTGAAAGTAGTCGTGGACGTTTGCATCGGACGTCTGATTGGAAATCCGCGACGCGAGCTGTAAAAGCGGAACGGTTTCGTTGCCGCGAGACGTTGATGGATCGCCCGAGGGATGCAACAAAGGGGAAGGAAATATTGCTCGGTCTCAAGGAAAATCCAGTATAAATAACGCATGAAATTTATGCACGCAACCCTGTTCCGCGATAGGAGTTCCCTCCTTTTTCCTTTTTTCCTCTGAGGTCGGATAGTTCGAAGGACAGCGGTTTCCACGCGAGATCGGTTCCAGGAAAAAAAGTGTCGCGGAGGTCGATCGTTCTTTCGATATTTTAGGAAAAATGCTGTTGAGAAGTGTCATTTTTTTTTTTTTTTCAAAGAAATATTCGAAAGAATGTATAGGAGAAAAGAGAGGATCGAAAAGAAGGAGGAGGAGAAAGATAAAAATAACGATAAAGCGGGGAAAAGGAGAGCATTAAAAAGATGTTAATAAAAAAAGGTAGAGACTTTTTTCTCTACAGAAAAATGTAAAAGAAGAATTTAACAAATGATGTTTCGATATCTGATTCCAAGCGTCTCCGAACATTTCACTTCCACGCATTTTTATTTAAGTAACGTTACAAGATACCTTTCTTTCTATCGTCTCTCGTCACGGAGTAAGGAAAAAGCGAACGAGCAGAGGGTCTCTGACATTGTGATAAATTCCATATGACCGACACACGAAGCACAGGAAAAGCAAAACAGAGAAAGGGAAGAAGAAACGGACGAAACCGACGTAACTACGGCTGGCGAGGAGTCAGAGATTACGTTTATAGAAGGACATTACGTAGGTACTCGAACTCGTTGCTACAGAGATTTATTTTTCATAAATTCTACGGATCACCATCTTCCGCCAATTTCCATTCTACTCGACGATTAATCTTTCTATCGAAAAGGTGAAAGTAGAAAAAACGGTCGTTCCATGCGCAATAAAAAAAGCGAGAAAGAAGAGAAGCGTAAAGGTTAAGGGAAAAAGGGAAATATAAAGCAAGAGGAAGCAAAAAAAGAAAGAAGAGAAAGGAAGGAAAAGGGTCACGGCGAAGCCTGCCTTTCATTACACGTGTTTACGGCTGAACGAAAGCTCTGGGTATCTATTTTTACATCCGGTAAGAAATCTGTCTGCAATCAAACACGCGGCGCCTGGAGAAACCCGTATCTGTCCTTAATCCTATTCACCCATCTTTCATTTCACCCTTTTAGCTTTCCGCTCGTTAACCTTTAATAGCGTTTTATGATCGACAAAGTATCAAAGATATCCACGCATTTCACGTTGAATTATTTTATACGATTAGCAGTAACAGCTTTTATAAAACTTTCCTTATAGCTTTTGCACATCCGCGAGTATTAGGTTGTCCTAAAAGAAAAATGTCTTTCTTTCGCAAACGTGGTTTTTACAACGGTGCGCCTTCGTACAAACGCGAAACCAAGTCTGTGAAATGTCACGGTGTTTATCTCGACAGAAGAAAATGCATCGCACGTACGTAATTCGACAAAATAATACAAAACAAAAAGACTTCCTCATGAAACGAAAGAAACTTTACGAACGATCTAATATTATTTCCTCTTCTCTCGGTACGCGGTAATTCGAAATATAAAATACGCGATACGTATAATCCAACGTGTGGGAAACGTGTCGTAAATAGTCGTACGTGTATTTTCAAAGTATCGACCTGTTAAAGGGTTTTAATATTCTTATTAATATCTCGCTCGCTGTATAGAAGAATCGAAAGTAGTAAAATTCGAACGGCGCAAAAATCGACGCTGGCAAGCGTTCACAGCGCGAGGATAAACCGACCAAGAGTACGACACGACGGAGGACGAAACGGTAGCAAAACGACAGGTATTGTCCGCGGTCCTAAATTATTCGACGTTCCCTGCCACTAGTACGAGCGAGAATCTTTGGCAGGTTTCGAGCAAAGGCGACGTGGAGGAAACGCAGAAAACTCTCATCTATCATGTCGAAACGTGTTACGCGCGAAAATAGTCGCAAGGATACACCGAGGTCGGACTTGGCGAGAGCGTGGACGGGACGCCGGGCGTCAAGGGTGCGCGTGGATTATCAAACGTACGCACCAGCTGCCGCGACACTCTCGCCATCCTCGCGTCCACTGCGAACGCGCCGTCCACTTTCGATCGCGCGGCTTCTCTAGGATGATATTTCGTAAAAAAAAAAAAAATGTTTATCTAGAAACGTGAAGCTTTGGAACGCGGAGAATTTGTGAAGCGGGAAATTTCAACGTTTGATAACTCGAAAGCTTAGAGGTCGAGATATTCGAAAACTTACACGTTCGAATGGCTGTACGCTTGACGACTTGAAAATTTCAGTCTGGCGCTTGGAAATGTGAAGGTCCGATGTTTGGACGTTGGAAAGTTCAAGAAATTGGAAACTTTGAGTGTTACAATCGGTTGAATCGAATGAAATTCTTCTGAAAACTGAAACTGCGTACGACGCTGTAAGGCCGATGGCTCAAACGTGCAACAAAGAAACCGAAAACGTTGCACAAAATTTGTTCGCAAGAAGGCCATGGTACGCTAGGTGCATGTGCACTTGCGACGTATAATTCGTCGAATGATACGTTAGTCAATTGTTTTGTTTACTCGCGAACTTTACGAGACATAAAATAACGATCGTGTTATTAATGCAAACTATCCGCGATTTTCTACGAAGAATATCCGCTTTAAGATACGCTACATCGATAACCAAGAATTCATATCAACAGAGTCGTTGCATCTTCTATTATATTTTATTATAATTATCCGATTAAGAAATCACGCCGATATTAAAAATGTCTGTCTCGTTGAATCTTGTTCTTAATTTTCTATTAATTCTGTAGAAAGCAAGCTGTAAGTTTTACAACCTGTGTCGCGCTTACTATTCTCATCAAGGCACTGGAACTATTCATAGACAATTATGAAAGTTTGTATAAATAGCTAGAAATATTACAAATACGATATAAAGCATATTCATTGTGACTATGCGAGTGGATCTGTGTCGACGCAGCTTCCAACGAGCGTCGTGAAACGGAACAACTGTTGTCTCGACTCGAAAAAAGATTAAAATGCCAGAAACTCGAGTTCTGTCTCAATATTTTTGTTCGGCTTACCTTTGAAGGTGCAGTCGTGCAGTTTCGTCGTTCATTTTGTGTAACAATCATTGAAGATGACATTAGGAGGTGGACAATTGTATTTAGGAAAATAGGCAATTTCATTTTTCGAAGGATGAACGGCGTCAGGATGTCTAGGTGTAATTACTACAGCACTTAGTATTCTGTAATAAAAGAAATTTCTCTTTATTAGATTCCATCTTTGAAAGTATTGAGATTAATTACCATTAAAATAATTACGCAACATATATCACAAAGATGATTAAAAAATTAGAAAATGTGATTATTTAAGGAATAAATGGAGGATGAACGAGGGAATGGACATTGTACGTTTGACGATTTTGCTTGAAACGCGTAAAGATTACAAATGTTCATTGACGGTCCGAACGAAGCAAAACCTATTTAAACAAGACGAATGTGCTCAGAAGTATTTATAATTCCATGCTTCTGTAAAACGTTAGATTATTTTTGTGTGGTTTGATCGGAGAAGACGTTACGTCTGCCATCCTGAGATGAGACAACGCGCCCCAAGGTGTCTAATACGAAACTTGTCTTTATCCTAGGTAAAACATACATACAAAGGTAACAAATTCGCGTACCATTAGGATTTGAAGAGAAACATATAGGATCGCGTTTAACCCATAAGATAATTATAACTCTAAAGAAATTTTCATTTACGTTTCAGAAGACAATAATGCAGTCCCGTCTAATTTATCAGCATGTCAAATTTCATAATCGAAAGAGAAACGTCATTTAGGTGATCACTGACGTCTGACTTTTGTCTCTAAAGAAATCGTGACGTCACGATATATCCTTGAAAGAGGCGCTATTATGGCCGGTCAAGCCTACGCTCTAGGCCAGGGGCTAGGCTAGGCTATTTCCGCTATTCAGCTTATGGACAAAAATAGTCCTAGAGAGGTTTCGAACAAGAAGCTGCTGGGACCTCTAGTACCCCTCCGTCGGAGAAAGATGATTTTCGTACTTCCGCCACTTCAATCCAACCTCTTCAATCCCATCTCATCGTCCATTTCCCTTATCTGTGACATTTCGAGAGCAATATTCTTTACATTCGATAATTTCCACCAGTCGTTCATCCGTTAATCTCGCTTCCTCTCTTACGGTTTAATCTCTAGCTTTTACAATTATACAGATAGAAGCAAAGTATCCGTTGTACGAGATTTCTCGAACGAACTTTAAACAATTAAAGCGACACTAGGAACCAATATTCTTGCACGAAATTTTCAATTTTCTTGGACAAAAGAAAACGATCTTCTACCAATTTCCTTATACAAAGGAACATCCATTTCCCTGCAATTTCCCTGCCATTTGCATAGGATAAAGAGCAACGTTCTTTAAAGAACCGAACCTTCGTTCGTTGCGTTTCGAGAACAGAGCTTAATTACATCGATGTGGACGCAGGGACGCGGACGATTTACAATTATTTCGGTAATCGGTGGAAGCAATTAATCTCGGCGCACCCACATAATCGCGTTACTCTCTGTCAGCGCAGGCGCGCGTTTCTCCCCGTCGAAAACGGCTATTTCCACCGTCGGCGAAGCGCGACAGGTGCTCGGTCCATGCCAAAGCAAAAGCGCAGCCTGGCCCACACTGTGCTCCCGTGAAACGCTACGATTCTCGGCTGCACGAGTGATTTCGAAACCGTGAGACCAGAACGCCGACGTGTGGGTATTTTCAATCGTCTCTTCTTTTTGCTGGCAGTGCGTTCAACGGTCCGACCGACTCGCCTCTCGTCCTGGCCGGACCGATAGGTGAAGGCGATCGAATCGAGTCACCTCTCGACGTATTTTTGGGCAGCCACGTGATACCGTTTTCCACTTTGTGCACGAGTTACGAAGTAGGTCCTCGTCACCGACTATCGAGATTTTCTTTCAAGCCTTCTTTTTGTTTCTTTCTTTTTTATTCTTCCGTAAAACCAGGATCCCAAGATCTCCGTTTCTCGAGAACTTGCGACTCCATGATTATCCATATGATTAGATGAGATCCACGTTTATCCTGTCGGTTTAGATCAGAAACTCGAAAGATTTAGTGGCTAGTGAAATTTACAATTCGTCTCGACGATTAGCTTCTCGTTTCAAGAAAAATCGGTAGATTGAAAACTAAGAATTATACGCAGAGAAGTGTACGTGCTGTAGCCTCGGTGGAATCGGCCGATCGCTCAAGGCTACCAAATAGTCGTCTTCTATCTATCACGCGCCTTCACCTTTCACCTCTTCCATGTACTAGACAAATGCATCTACCAGAAGAAGAGCAACGGTAAGAAAGAGATTACCTTAACGACCAATGGGTTAAGTTCCCATTCGTTTGGTGAAAAACGACGGTTAGTAATCAACGTAGATTCCCAAGAGGATGCATCGTTGGAAGGAACATCCAAGTAGTCTAAGGATGATCTGAATACAAATTGTACCCGATGAGACGAGAAAATAGCGAATTTGGTTAACCCAGTTCCATAGACCTCGTTGCTGGCGCTCGCGACCTTTACGTTCGTCGTTTAACCGGTCGAAGTAGAACCCAAAGAGACAGAGCGTGAGATCCATCTCGAAAGCTGCTCCACCTGCCACCGGACACCAGTGTGACCAGGCTGACCGTCCGGCAGCACGCCTACACAAATTGCTACTGCGTTATTTCGAGTGATTTAGCCTTGGGTGGCGGCCAGAGAAAACTTTTGAAATATCGGAGAACGTTTGGTCTCTTCCTTGGCCATCAGGATTTCAAGATAAGCACAAAGTAGCACAAAGTGGTCCGCGAGTAACAGCAACGAGTTCGCAACGAGAACATCGTCTCCTTTCGTACTATGATACCTTGTCGATATCGCCTGGTTCGTCCTGCTTATCCCATCGTCATTCTGCGAAGAATAATTCAATGTAATAGATATAATTGAAAACGATTCTCTGTAAGATTTTGTTGAATGTTATCTACGTTACCGCTTGCTTAAGGAGTCCACACACACACGATTCAACGTCGTTCGATAGTAACAAGTCGTTGTTCTAGAGTATGAATGTCAGACCATTTGCCAAGACTGCAACGAAATTTACGATACAACCTGTCACGTGTTACTCTTTGCCCCTTGTTTTCGTTTAATAGTGCGAGAATCGTATATAACCACTCGAATATTGCCAATACGTACAACATCTTCATTTTCCTCACAACAGCCGATTCTTTTCAGAATCGGCAAGCCTAACTCAGTCCGTGCGTAGCAACGATAAACATTATGCTCAACTATATTCGAGCAACATTCTACTCGTAAGAAAAGGTGAAAGGGTGCAACACACTGGGAGAAAGCATAATCGAAGAACTTTCCAAATGTCTAAGTCGGGGGCGCGCCTATGTGTGTGTGGATAAAGAAAGAAGAAAATACGTCCGATCGAAATTGCAATGGTTCGCAGCAAAGCCAGGGATAATTGGATTTTTCGCGAGTGCACGGAGGTTTGGCACAACGGTGAATAGGTTCCTTGACGAAAACGAGCTCTGGCCCGGAACGTCGACAAACCAGAACGAGAAATAATAATAACAGCTCACGCAAAGATTCCACTCGCGATTTCGATCTAACATTTAAATAGATTTTGCGGCTGGTGGTCGCGTACGAGCGTAAGAAAGGAAGACAGAGACGGAGGCATTCTTTCTGGGTTGGCCGGCCAGTTGGAAATCCAATCGAAGCTTGTTTTACTTTCTCATTTTTACGATGCTTATTTTCATTTCTTCTTTCATGATCTCTTATATAGATTCTTATGCGAGAGAATCATGGTGTAATCAATGAACGTATTGAAATGCTGTCTTGTTGGTAGAACTTGATCTATGAATTGCAGTGCCATCCGTACGGAAAATTATGACTTTGTTTCTTACGTGTAATGTTCGTTTCATGAATGCAGTTTGCTTTCGTTATATAGTTACATGGTTTCATAAAGTAAGTTTCAGATAATTATATAGCGTACGATTTGTAACATTGCACTGTTCACTTAGACAGACTCGTTGTCTAAATACAAGGACAACTAAAAAACGGTGCCAAATGACCGAACAATTTGGCCAGTTTCTTAATATAAAAAGATATATTAAAGACATTATCTTCGAACACGTGTATATAATTATCTGATATACAAATGGAACACGTGGAAAGTAAAATTGAATTTTTACTCTGTATCTTCTACCATACGAAAATCAATTGGAACAATCGTTTCGTTACTGAGATTTATTTTTGTAACGTTCCCCATTAACAATATGCATAGGGGGTTATACACGGAAGAGGATTGTTTCTCGTTATTATTATTGACTGATATACGTTTTAAAAATATTTTTTAACATCCAGGCAAGAACACCTCCGGATAGAACAGCTCCGCTCCTGCAATTAAAAATAATTAGTTCCTAACAGTTTTATACCGTAGCACAGACACGCTACATTTATCAATAGTTTTAATCAAAATCATCTCGATCTCGTTCTATTTCTCATAGTTAAAAAGCTAAAAACAGTTATGAAATGTAAAAATATCTTTAAAAGCTCGAAAGCTGAGAAAATGTAAAAAGCCTGGACATTGATTTTTAGAGAAATATCGACTGGCTAAATATAAAGGTATCAAAGATAGAAATGGTCCTTGTCCCATATGATTTCATCTCATCATGAACGATCAACGCGGTGTCGATCGTTTCGCTCGAAATTCATCGGTAGCTTGTATAAATTCTTAATCAAACGTAAAACCGTACGATTAATACGCGATCCACGACGAATCGTTATATAACGCTCGTTTCGAAATCATCTCGATAGACATTGAGAGCCGCATTGAATTCGACAATTTTACAGTTTCAACATCGAGTAACGATGCGATGGGCGTTGCGAGGGCCCAGCTTCGCAACAATTGGCACCGTGATCTCCACTTATGCATCTACGGCAATCTTCGTGCTAATTAGAGATTCTGCGGTGGCGCACAGGCCTGTGGAAGGGCCATTAATTTGTTTGACGTAACGCGGACAGCCTCGTTTAAGCTGAAACACGGCGATCGAATTTAGGGCTCGCCGGTGTCGAGACCGAATTTCAATCGTGATCGTGTCATCAAGGGGCTCGCGCAGAACCTCGCCGAATTAGTGCAATTCCCAAAATGGTCACGCGTGACATCCAGCCAACCGTTTAACGACGCGTCGCAGGACGAACCCGTGGATCTTGTCCGTCTTCCTCTGATAGGTTGAACCATTGTACTTGAAAATTTTTTTCTTATGAAATAACAATGTAATAAATTTGAGTTTAAAGAGTACAACTATTTGTAAATTATTTCAGAATAGAAATGATTGAAATCTGAGATGTTTCGTATAGTTTAGTATAGCAAGGATATTAATAACTAATCCTGGCCTTCGACAATTACGTTCTAATTAAGGAACATCGCGTATATAAAGAATCGTGGGTAAATTGAATTCATAACTCTGATAATTCACGAGCAATAAGTTGTAAATTATTAAAATTTTATAGGCTTCTTATCTACTTCTACGTTAAATTCGCCTGAAAAATTCTACGTTCTAATAATAATATATAGGTATATGTAGTATGAAAATATAGAGAAGCACGAGATATGGGAAATTTTGGAAAAACTTACCACAAAAAAATGGTCATGGATGTGGCGTGTTTTATGCGGTTGTACCGTGCCACCTGTAATTCCTCGCTGCTCTTGAATCGCCGCAATATCTCCAACGCGCTGCAACAGAATTTTTCAAGCGACCACGATTTATAATACATTAATAATACATGGGTAAAAATAATGTCATATCGATTACGTTGAGCAACCTGGCCTGATCGACGCGCGTTACAAGGCAAGCTTGGGTTACTATTTTATTAATAACATTAATAAAATCAACAAATAAATGCTTGCTAAATCTTGTGCAATTCAATTTTCCACTATCTGATCGATATTCCTTTTATACATTTAACCATTGTGTTACTTGAACGAGACACGCTTTAGTAGAGATTGAGTAGATTGTAGCTTTAGTAGACTGTTAAAAGATTTATCAAGGAACTTGTAAAGAATCTCTCGTACTAAAAATGAATAATAAAAAATGTAAAAATAGAAATTCATCACGTCGAACAATATTATGGGATAAAGTTCTTTTTTCCAATGAAATACATGAATATTATTTGGCATTCGTTGTACAATGGAAAATAGTAAAGTTAAACTCGGACGATTTACAATTTGCTAAAGCAATTCATTTCCGCGAAAATCGACTAAAAAATTTGTACGATTATCAAGAATTACGCGATCAAACTTATTGAATAACGACGGTCATTGAATCATTTAACTGTAATAATGCGATGCACGCGCCGATACAAAAGTTGTCCAGTAGGAATGATACACAGACACGCGGGAACGCTTGGAAAAATGCCAGCGGCAAGGAAAATCTAACGCGCGTGAATTGTGCCGAACGCTTAACGCTTCGAAAGAAAATGCATCGTGCTCGTGAAATGCAATACTTGATAGCGAAGCACTACATAATTCATTTTGATCTAATTCGAGCTTGATGAAGTCAGCTGATTCGCGTGCATCCCCGATGACGAGTTCTATGGGTTGAATGATTTCATTTCGCGTACAAAGTTATTGTTTCGCGGTTCCAAGCGATTTGCTTTTATCGTTTCTCAAATGTCCTTCGATTTTCCGATTACGCGTATACATTTTATGTGTACAGATATCGCAGATAAAAATTTTTAAAAATTCCACATTTCACGTTACAGAATATTTGTATCTATCCTTATTTTACGACGCGTATCTTTTGATTATCTGTATATGTATTAAATATTATACACTTAAATATATTTATCCTATTAATAGTATAATTAGGAGACAATTAAGCAAACCATTTTCCGCCAAAGCAATCGGAATACTACAACGTTCGCTTAATGAATTCCGTAGGGAATCGCTACCAAGTGGTAGGTGGAACAATAAACGTTAGGACGAGATCGGGTTTAAAACGGTAGGGTGCAGTGATTTTCCGACAGCTATGCTCATTTATATGCATAAGTGCTCGTTGTTCCGCGATAGCTTGGCGAACGAAAAGTAAACGGGCTTCTAATGGATTTGATATCGATGCTGATGGTGGTTTGTGATTTCAAGCTGTCTGAATTAAGAAAACACGATCGATTGATCAATCGATCCGACCGAAGAAATAAACCGCAAGGAAGAGGGAGTTAGAACAACTCGATACTCGCATGAAATAAGATTCATCGATCACGTTGTTGTATTAACTACTTGTCAACAAGTTATATACGTTATACCATATTCACGTTGAAAATCAAGCGATGTTCTGAAACAGCAAATGTAATTTTGACTTTATACATACAATGAAATACAGAGTGTTTGGTATATTGATCGAGCGAAATTAGAGTTTGTGTAATATTATTTTTAAAGATATATCTTTGTATTTAGAAGAGCGTAATGTATATCAAATTATAATTTAATATAAGAACTTCAATGAGATCCGTACTATCTTTAAGGGATCTTAGGTCGTTCACCTTTCTCACTGATATTTATAGTTTTGCTGCTGATGCTCTGCTGACAAGACGTACGATTATAATTAATCCGTTTCCGAGTAACGCTATATCGGTCTCGTTACGTTTTAACAGCGTAGCAAGAAAGACAAGATTGTACGCTTTTGATGGTATGTACTTATTCGAACCTTGAAGCAAACGTCTTTCGATCGTTGCTTCTTCGAGGAGAACTATATATAATGTACGCCATCTGAAGTCACACAAGACAATACGCGGCTAAAATATTAAGAGTAAATTAACTAGGACAAATTTTGGCAAAACGAAAATACGGTTACGTCATATAAAATCACGTGCATCGATATCACACTTTGTAAGTGCAATGATGAGTATACGTGGTTGCCCTTGGATAAGATCCAAAATAGTTCCGGCACCTTACTTCGAAGCAGCTTCATACTAAAATACCAACTGCGTACTTAATACCTAATTATATTTGCTTAATGCGTGAGGGAAAATATAACGGAAAAATGAAAGACGACCGAAAGAATTAATGTCAAGTAAAATCGCGCGTGTCACGAGTTCTGCACGGATTCACCGTATTTGCCCCTTTCCTTTAATCTCACCTCATTGTTTTGCTAACCTGAATACCGTGATGTGTAAAACGTGAAATACGAGTTTCTGGGAGCTTGTCTTGTGTCAGTATGACGGCCAACCGTGAAGATATTTATGCTGGACGACAACGAGGTTTAAATTTGTTTCAAGCTAAATAAGCTGATTACCTAAAAGTACTTACGTAGATTCGTACTTTATCATTTGCGGACTGTCAGTCGCCTTGTTCCGTTTGTTACGAACTCCAAAGAGTGACGGAAATAGGACATTTTATTGTATTGCGGATCGAGATTAAACATTTTTTGTGAAATGTTTTTGTCTTATGTAACGATAAGACGTACTGTTGATAAGTTCAAAAACTATACTTACGTATTGTGGTTTGAGACAGCTACTAAAACGCGTCTCTGAGCAAAAGGCATTACATCCACTGAACCAAAAGATGAGAATTTCTCCACTAACTGAAAAAAAGTCGGTACTGATCAAAACAATGTTGAAAGTACAGCCTTCAAATACAATTTCATGTTTGAGAATACCTGCTTAATATCTAAAGATGGTGACTTCAACTTGACATGAAGCCATTCCGGTCTCGATAACACTGGATCTTCTCCATCAAGTTTCTGAAATGTTTATAGTACAATTAAAGTATTATCCTACGTGTTTTGTAGTTATGAAAAAATATATTTTTCCTACCATATACATTTCATTGCCTCTCGTTATATTTATAGAATTTATAAAATCTTTTACACTGCTCATTAACTCAGAATGGGACGCTGTCCTTTCTTCTAAACCCCTAAAGATAATAAACATTATTCATGATCGATTAATACATATTATCGTATGTTACAATGTAAATATTATATGAATATGAAGCATACGTCCCAAATTTCTTTACACAAAATATATGTGCCATTTTCACAAATACATATCCACAAAAGTAAGAATCCCACCCAGCGCTATGATAACTCTTTTTATCTACAATATAGTTTGAAATGAGAAAAAGGTGCCATGTAATACGATAGGGTTTAACAAGTCATCATAAAATTAAATTACGTGAAAATTCTTCATTAAAGATAATCTGTGGTGAATTATAAGTTGTAATTCGTCCTTTAGTTGTAAAATATTCGTACAAAATACTCAGCGAATTTATTTTCCAGTTTACTTAAAAGAAAAACATGTTCTCGTGTTTATACAGATACATTATTGGTCTACAATTTACGTTTCTTTATCAATGATCTTTACCTTTATCTCTACTATATAATTTTCGCAACTCAAAGCTTAAGAATTTTGTGTCATATATTTGTGGAAATAATTTATGTATATTACTTTTGAATTCTTTGTATGAATCTAAAACACATGCAAATACGAATTATATGATTTATCAATTATTGTTAATATGTATTTCTGGTATTTAATACCTGGTAGTGGCTTATAGAATTGTTGATGCATGAACATTAAATCCAAAAGTATATTGTGCCCTATTATCATTTTCTTACTAGAGGACAAAAGTTTAAATACTTTGGAAAAACCTAAATAAATATCTAGCAGTACTTCTTCCAAATTATCCTTCTTGAGCAAATCATCCTGCGCATTACTCGATATTTTCATAACATTTATCTGAAAAACAGACAATCATATAATGTATCATTAGTATTCAAATAGAAACAATATTATATACGTACTGATTTATAGTCTGCTGTAACCCAAATATTGTTGTAATTATTCCTTAAGTCTTTATGTAATACATATTGTACCATGGGAGTGATAACTTCCAACTTTAATGGTGCATTTTCTAACTTATTAGAAATCCATTCGCAAACCTTGCTCTTGCACTCTTTGAAATTTTCTTCTTCGTCGTAGGACAAAAGTGATAAATAATTTCCTACATTGCCTTCTGCTATATGATCACGCAGTAACTTCTCATCTGTTTCGTCAACGTACGAAATACCTTCGAGCAAGAACTAAAAAATATATCGATATTTCTATGACAGACTTGATACTGCCAAGTTAAAAAATTTGCCTAAGCGAACATACAAACATTTTACTCCAATTGTATTTTGAAAGCATACTTTATTAAAGTCGAAGCTATGTTTATGAAGGAAATCTAACGCTTCCACTTCCCATGACAATTGTCTACTTTTTAATGGTATAGATCTAGGAAACAAGTAAAAACTAAAGCTGTCCGCTTTATAGGCATTCTCAGAGGGAACACGATAAAAAGTTGTAATGCCAAATTGTACAATTACGAATTGCTGAATGTTTCTTTTCCATGTCACGTAACGATCATTGAGAGTATCAAATAAACTGAAATACAGAAAAGATTAATATGAAAAGAAGTACAACTAATATTAAGATAACCTTTCAATCCTGAGTAAACCTAACCTATTTTTCAAATCTGTCTCCGAATGTATACCTGACATTTCAGCATCTATTGCAATGAAAGCTGCATTGTTTACAGCATTCTCTATCCGTGGATACACAGCATCAAAATTGCTATTCAAAACTTCATTCATTTTAAATTCTGTTTGTTTATGTACACAGTAGCTCTGACTTTCAGCGAATAATCGCGTGAATATAACCTAACTGATCCACGCTATTTGATTACAAACATGAATATTGCAATCAAACGAAATCACAAAGTTTTATCTGATCCAAATTTTATTTATGAAAATATGATTAGTTTAAAAAATCCTTAAAGATTCAAATATATTAATACCAATCAAAAGAATGACAAGATGATAGACGCTGGAAGTACGGAATTGTGCACGATCAAAAATAGATTTATGAATTAGGAATCAATACATTACAGTACACGTTTCTTATCCTTCAATTTACCGTATTTGTCTTTTGTGTTTTTATTAGTTCATCAAACAGCACCGTTAACTATTGTCTAACACAATTAATCGCTTATATAAAATACTCGTCCATTGTATAAATTTCCGCAATTTATTAAAATATCACATGCATATAATATATGAAAATTATAATTACAGAAACTAATAAAAATAAATAAATAAATAACCTCAGTCGAGGCGCTTAAAACTTTGAATACGGGCATAATTAATCGAACAATCGATCATAACAGAAATCATCTACTCAACAGTCATGATTAATACATTCCACTTTCTCTAACGAGAGTAAATTTACAGTAGCGGCTTGTTAATTTCCTAATTAGCAGCAACAACTTCATCCAATTCAAATTCAATGAGTAGCCAAAGACAGGAAGGATTTGGACGTGCTACGAGAAAAGCTCAACTCGACGATCTCTTTCTCAAAAACTTTCCAAATTGAACGATCGTTAAAAAGCTACTTTACCTTGTCAGTGCCAAGTAACGAAACGACAAAGAACGAATATACCAAATCGATCGAACAATTCGTTTGAAATAATCGACTGAAAATCGTTAAACAAATAAATCAATTACACGTATATCTATTTCGATCAATTTCGATGCGGTCATAGCGTACGAGGAATTTCATTTAAAGTAATTCGATAACTAAGATACGAAACTAAAGGCAATACTGACTTCCTTATTACATATCAACATCCTTTCGTACACGCAGCCTTTTTCGTTCATGCAGTTCAGTGCAACATTCTCTTTCGAGAATCATCGTCGTTGTCAGCGCTCAGCCGCGTACGAAGCATCCAACGATCGTGGTCAGTCTTCACGTGTTTCGCGACAGATAAATTCTTTATGCAAGAGCAAAAAGTGTCGGAAGCGCGCGCAACCGAGTTAGTAAACGTATGTTTCCGCAGTTGAAAGATCTTTCTTTTTAATCGGCATACAACTCTCTCTCTGGCAATGAACTTGCCTCTATCGTGGTAGCCTAGTGTATCCGCGGCCACCAAACTGGCTAGTTCGGCCTGTTGATCATTTCGATCCTTCGTTTGTACTTGAGCCGAGTGCACGTTATCGTTGAACATACAGGATCCTTAAACCGAGCCAGAGTTCGTCAACGATGTTCTTCAGGCTCGCTGTATTCGTCGGCCTGAGCTCCGTCGTCGCAACCATCATCTACTTGACGCCTATACCAGGTTAGTACATTTTTTCATATTTTCGTCCTTTCTTTCGTTTCTCGGAAGATTGATAATTAATCAAAGCACGCGTGTCACGTGTTGTTGAAGATCGACTACATGAAAGTGGAAAGTAACGTTCGTCGTATTTATTATGCGTGAAATGAATTAGGAGAATGGCTACTTTTGTTGCGAATACACGGTGAAAATAGATTTACTCGAATCATTGCAGGCGACTGTCTTCGTGATTTTACTTTTCATCTCGTTGAAGACGAATTTCCAATTTTAGTGTGAGATTTATCTGTTCGCAGTGTGCGAGGGACTGCAATCGTTGCAGTTTTGCGATAGATTTTCGAAGTGATAATTTTGTAATAACGTGGTTTCTTCCTGCTATGTTTGTGCCTCTTTGTTGCTCTTTAGAATTGTACCAATGCAAACGATACTTATTTGGAAAATTGAAAATTATGCAAAGCGTTCTAATGAAAGTTTCATAAAATTCCAAACTCACGGTGAGATGGAATACGTAGCGAAAGAAGTAAACACTCAGGAATACTGATAGTTCATGCTTATCGAACGTGCAACCGAGTTGCGTTCATAAGAAATCGTCGACACAAAGTAGAAAATATTTCACGTCGAATTCACCGAGGCGAATGACCCCGAGCCAAGATTCAGCAACTCGGATATCGCTACGTAAGGATATCCATCCACAACGAGTAATTATAGGTACGATATTATTAAGAAAAAAAAAGTGAAATAACCGTTATGTATGCTAGATGCGATTCAACTGGTCGCATCGCGTCAGTTCATTTTACCATTTGATATCGTAACTCGTTCTATTATGAAACTGAAACTATCTCCGACATCTATCGAAATATCTTTGCACGTGCAACGTTCCAATATATTTTCAAGTTTCCTGTATTTTCGTATCGCTTAATATCTTTTTACTATTTTTATCTTCGAAAAGCATCGTCGATATCTTTCCCATTATCAGACAAGGAAATAAATAAGCGAACACGAACTTGAAAAAGGGAACCGTCAAGTTCGTCAATCTAAATTGGAACTAAAGCTTCGGAAAATCGATCTTCCTCTTCCATTTTTTTCAATAAATATCTTAGGGTTACCAACATCTCAACGTGAGTGAAGCTGTAAACGCGCATACGTTGATCGAAATGGTCGAAAGTTGCGCGAGAAAGCGCGTCGTATCGTTCCCATCCGCTTCTGATCCCAATACGTAGAGTATCTTCGCTTTCTTCCGCTTTTGATACCAGTTCCTCTACGACGTTAAACTTCTGTCTCGTACTAGTTGTTATTCGAGCCAATTTCTTCCTTTACTTATACACACGGACCATCATCGTTTACATAAAATCGTGATCGTATAGCGCTTTACTTTCACCCTCGAGCAACGATATCGAGCACCTGAACGGTACAAAGGCTTCTGCAAACTCGCTCTACGATCTCTCGACACCCGGTCCTTTATTCGTGGCCACCAGAAAAGTTACAGGAAAGTTTAACCGATTTCTGTTCTCGCAATATCCACCGATAAATCACTTTCTTTCTCGAGGAAGAAAGCGAACGATGAAGTCATTTTGGAGAATAATTAAAAGCAATCGAACGAAACCTGCTTTCAGGGAAAGTAATTTGCAACAAGTTGCATAACTCCACGAGGAAGAAAGTTTTTCTTCATTTGCATCTTCTTCTTACAACGAACACGCGTCACTGGTCCTAAGCTCAAGATTTTGCTCGGTTACGATCGCGAGCGAAGATCGTAAAGGACAAAAGCTCGTTAAAATAGGAACAAGAACGCAGCTTTGACATCCCTGCAGCGTGAAGTGAAAGCGAGCGAACATCGTAAGGCGATTGTTCGCAACTCATGCACGAAAGCCTCGTTGTATTTTATCGTACCTTTTCCATTATAGATTTTTCTAACTTCTTCTCCGTTTTCTTGTATCAACGGGGAAATCGCTTTTACGTGCGATAGAGGTCAATTAAAAAGACGTTAAGCGATCCTCGGTGAAACTTAAAACGCGCCCGCTGGTATCCGTTTCATCGATCGGCTTTCTAACGGCACTACCGTCTTGGAAACGAAACACCATGGCGACAAAAGGAAAAGACATCTTTGAGTTCGTAGCTTGCTGGATTTCCGCGTTTAACTTTATACAGGCATTTCAAACGCTTTCGTCTCGTAAATAATTATCGATATAGGTCGAACTACTACGAATATAACTATGCACGTGAAATTACTGGAATTAATTCACAACATACCGCAACCAATGATTAATGACTATCCGTTCGTCGCGACGAGAAAATAGTATCAACGTTCGCCGAGAGAAATCGATGATCGGGATGATTCTATCTTGCAAAGCGGAGTAAGCTTGCTGCAGCGACATTGCGTACATTTTGTCTGGATTATACGTACTTATTTCAATATTAGAAATTTCCGATCTTAAGAGCATCTTTTTTTAGAAACTTTACACCAGATACGTGATAAATCGGACTGTGTAAACCTATACTTAATGGACGTATGAAAAATCCAAACGTCGATCTTTTATTTCATCTCAGAGACGATATTTTATAATTGGCAATTAGAAATCGCGTTAACAAGTATCAAATAGCAAGGTATTACAGTCGTACGATCTTTTTCTTCGCGAGTTTAAAGCTTTCGTTGGATAGTCGGCGCCCGTTTAAACGTTTACCAGGTATATTACGACTCTATATAACTCATCGAGAGATCATAAATTCTCTACGTGCGATCCTTCTAGTGGAAAACGTTGTGACCCCGTTATTTTTCGAATAAGTAACAAATTACGACAGTTTTATCGGCAATGACCAAGATGAGGTCGCAATAGCGATATTAATTAGCGGGTTCTTTTTTAACTAGCTAAACGAATCGCCGTAACAAGTAGAAAGTGTCACGACGGTATTCAGCTGACAGAACGGTACTCGCTTCACGAGTGGGCAGAGCAAACAACCTGGAATTCCCTTCGCCAGCATCAGCGAAAGCGAAATCGAAATCTCTTGGACCCGTCGCGGTCTGCTCAGTGAGAGAGACAGAGTTGGAGATAGACACGATCGTGCAGACATAGACAGTTGCACAGCGACAGAAGAGGAGGGATACCAAGATGAAAATCACGAACGAAACCGGCGAATTAAAAATATAAATTAAAGGCGACGATAAATTGCACAGCGCTTGGAAAATTACACAAAAGTTTTGTCGATTACCGTTGAACGATACCGTCTAAATTTCCACATCGGCGTAACGAAAGAAGATAGAAGAAAAGTGATAACTAACGGACAATTTTTCGTATTTCCCAGACTCGAACAGCCACGGTTGTTTCGTAGCAATCGATCTAACAAACTAGCCAAGCTTGATGATAAATATAGGTATACGAATAGAGATGGATACGCGTATAATCGCGAAGACGGAGACAAATGTCGATATGCAAGCAGAAATACATAAAGCAGTTTGTAACTATAAAGCAGAGATAGATGTGCAGATATCCAGGTTGAAACATATATAGTTGCACAGAGTTGGACGCAGACAGGGATGAAGGCTGATGGATAGAGAGAAAGAGAGTAAGAGAAAGAGTTAGGTAGCTGTGGTTCAGAAGTTCAGAAGCGAGGGATTAATCCATTCGCAAGTTGGACTTAAGGAACAGTTGATTAACTCGTTAGGAGGTATGAAACTCGCAGGTCACGGTTGCAGCTTCCAAATGCCAAGAAGTTTGTAGAACACGCGACGACCTAATCGATGAGACTCTTCGATGCTGGTATTCGATAAAAGAAACAGCGAAAATGAATAAAACAAATAGAAAGAGGAAACGTAAATATCTAGAAGAAGGCAGAAACGTATCTAACAGGTGGATGGAAAAATGCGGAATGAAAAATGATAAATAAATGTATATGCCTAGAAGAGGTAAGATACACACGGGGCGTGAAGTGATTCTTCTACCAGCTCCCTTCAGGCCAACTTTCACTCGCCATATCGCCGTCTCTGACACATATTCGGCATACAAATGGTCGCACGATTTCAAAGAGCCAAGAGGGGGCAACTACGATACTGACCATCGTATTATCTCTATCCAATCGTTGACTATCGTGAAAGAGCCTCGACGATGATTAAGCGTAGAGTTAAAAAAGAAAAAAGAGGAGAAGAAAATGGAAACATACGAAATGCAGTCACGCAGAGGCGGGCGGGGGAGGGGGGAGAAATGGAGGGTCAGATAGAGAGGGGTGAAGATTATTTCCAGTTCTGGCAATGAAATTTCTGCCAAAACTGCTGGCTGCTCGTCAGTCGTTCACGAGAACCGTGACAGTGTCTTGTCTCCTCTCTCGTTCTGGCTTGATCGTGTTGAATTGGTATCTGTGTAGTGAAACTGACAATTTCTCTTTGTTTTTTCATCATCGTCTTCATCGTTTCTACATTGCAATTTTTTTTATTCTTTTTCTCATTTTCACTTGTATTATCGTTCGTCCGATTTGTCGTTCCATTCGTCGTTTTAATCGTCCGCTGTATTATCGAACTTTTAATTGGAATTTTTCATTGTTCCCGCTATCCGTGTCGAGTTAGACATTTTCATTTTTCGTATCTTCGCCCGGGACTCGGACTACGCTTTTCCTACTCTTCTTCGATTACTCTCATCGTTCCCATCATTACCGTCCATTTTTAATTCGTGTACATCATTCGGTTTCATCGTTCGATCCTTCGTCGTAGTAAATCATTCGATTGAACTTTTAATTAAAATCTTCGACCGTTCCATTATCCGAGTACGACGCATTGAACTTTTGCGAAACGCGGAAATCGTTTAGTTGCCCGGTTGAGATGGTCTTCTATCGGTCGTTTCCCAGGATCCTTCACCGGTTATTTACTCAGCAGTGGAAATGTCAGTTCGGTGCAGAGATTGAACGTTTACGCGAATGATCTAACTTTTTCAAGTTTTGCTCCGTTCGATTATACGGAGCGGACGTTACGCAAGTTTTAATCGGTGCGGCTCACGCGAATCAAATTTTCCTATCGGTCAACGGCGATTGCTATAATTGTTACGCAATTGACCACTGACTTTCAGACAGCTATCACGATTAAATCATAGTAATAGTCCTGTTTGATAAAGTTCTTACGATGTATTACGTACGATTACGAAATTGATTGGCTTTATATTCGCACGATTAGCATATTTGATTTACGAAAAGTAATAGGAATAAACCGTTTGTTTCTCTCTCTCTTAACTTTGTTTCTCTGTTCCATTTAATCGCTGTTGTTGAAAGAAAGTGAAGAAATGGTCGAGTACTTGCGTAAATTTATACGAACACCTTTTACGTTTTACTTTTTTAGATTCCTGTAGACATGGTTTTTCATTCCAAATTGACATCTTATGTCATATGGATATAATTCTTCGTTCCACGCGGATAGATACTTTTTGACTAAAAACCCAGACAACAACAGTACGCACGATCGTTCTCCAATCCAAATAGAAAGTCGAAAGAAAAAATAAAAGTCGTTCGTTGTTACAGTCTTTTACGTGATTGCGGACGAAGCGAAGTGACGGTACGGTTTATTATCGCGACGTTCTGTGAAAATAACAAACAATTCTATCGCTTTTGTTTCCTTCATGTACGGATTGATCCTGATAAATAAATAAAAAAAAAAGGTGTCGATGACCGATCTAGACGCGACACGTGGTCGTTTGTGAATAAAGGCAACAAGAGAAAGGGAAAGGGAGAGGAATAGAGAGGACCCGAGTTTAGTTCTGACCACAAAAATTCGATCTACTCAGTTGTACATCAGAAAGCGTAACGGTGTTCACGAGCTCACACGTGCCTTGTTCAGGTTTGATATGGGTTTCCGTACCATCGATTTAATCGTCCCTCTTCGATCGAACGAAAATTTCTTCGTCCTCTCTTTGGAATCCCTTTTTGCAGCCAGTGAAGTTCGATAGAAATCTCTCGGCTATTATTTTTTTTTTCCTTGGCGTAACGACTTTCCAGTGAAACCGAATCGAGACAAGCTATTTTCGCTCTTCGCTGAAATTTAAATATCAAGATCGATCAATTTCATCTCGCTTCGTGTCTTACTCGACAGTGCATTCGCGAATTAATTGCGTTTGCGAGTCTTATTTTATTTCTTGGAAACAACGCCAGTTTGAAACTACCTCGTCGTTCTTTCTTGCTTTGGGGAAAAAATGTTCTCGTTGCCTGTCGGTTTGATCGAAATTAGCTCAATTATGTAAGTACACAGTGGAGTAACTTTAATTGGAAGCTAACTGGATAGAAATGCTGGGCGATTCGAGTTATGCTGGACGCGCGGTTCAATCACGTTACGATGGGACTCTATTACGCGAAGATTATACAAATTTTTACGTAATGATAACGGCTGGATTTAATGGGGAACGCGATTAGATGGCCTTCGTGCATCTGCCTCAGACGACGTTATTCAACCTTCTTTCCTGCTTGCTTTCTTACTCGCGATACTCGCAAAGAAAATTCATTAAATTACATCATCTACGTTGCAGGCAGTAAAACCGGTCATTTTGAAGTATCCGTTTCTTCTCCTCCTTGGGAATGGTTCGCCCATTTTCTCAAAATCGTTCGTTCTTCAACGAGAAATTACGCGGACCACGAATAAGAAAGGA